>JAMAKF010000002.1:860278-1188877 GCA_023628655.1 Sarocladiaceae sp. R1802
CCGAAGAGCAATGGATCGGCCAGAAGGTGCTTCTCGGTCTCCTTGACGAGGAGTTCTTTGATGGAGTCGGCCCGGCCATGTATGTTGCTGGCTCGGATGCTTAAATCGGATGCTTAAATAGGAGCGATATATGAACTAGGATGCAATAGACTGCATTGGCTTCGAGCCTATTCCTCACATGCCGTTTCAGCACACTATAGTGGAGATAACATGTCCATCAACATCAGGCGATAGTCATACATGGGGACATGGACTCAATTCTTGAAAGGGGGAAAGCACCTTGCTATGGCTTACATCTTTCGCTTGCCCACTACCTCATACAATCATGTCTTGAACCCCATATGAGGCTTCCTCTCCGCTACCATTGAGGCTTGCCTTTGGCTCGAAGGGTCGCGCCGTATTTCCAGAGCAAAAACGGCGCAGGCCATCCGAGAGCGACAAAGGCCAAGGCAAGCAGGCTGTTGCCCCATCCATAGCCTATCTTGTGGTACATGGCTGGGGCAAAGATTGGGAAAGCGAAACCTGCGATGCTGCGGAGGAACTGAGACGCAGCGCTCGCCGAGGCGACGTACTGCTGGAAAGCATCCATGACATAGGCCTGCATAGCTTGGGTGTTGAGGATAATGCCGCAGCCGAAGATCGCAATGCCGACATCTGGTACTATCCAAAGGTAATGCTTCTCGGCTGACCATCCGTATATGAGCAGGCCCGTAGGGATGAGGATTGCGCCAGGTATCATGAGAGGAACGCGGTACTCAGGTGCCGTGGCATTGCCAGCCTTTTTCTTCAAGTGTGCCCAGAGCCTATCCATGACAAGGGCACCGCCCTGCGCAGCCACCGTGTATCCGATGACCAGCGCAAAGTAGTGCAAGCCACTGTCCCTTTCGGTCTCGCCGTACCGGTCAATCCACAGGGTTGCAAACGTCGAGAGAACAATGTAAAGCGTTCCAAAGTTGTAAGCCAGAAACACTGCAATGACCTGCAGAATTGGTTGTGTGAAGAGGAGACGACAAGGTCGAGTCAGGGCCTTGTATAAGACAGGCCCAAGCCTCCTCTTTTCCGAGGCGTCAGGATTCGGTGTCACATAGGGCTTGCCGGTCGTCTTTCGCAGATTGGCAGCTCTGCGTTCCAAGAGGAGGACCTGGTACGTCTCGGGGAATGCAAAGACAGCGACAATTACCAAGAAGCCATCAAAGATGGAGAGAACCCAGAAGGTCCAGCGCCATCCCACGGTCTCCGTGACTGCACCACCGATCACTGGGCCAAGGGCTGGCCCCAGGAGAGGGAAGAACCCCGTCATGGCCAGGGATATGCCTCTCTGTTCTGGGCGCCAGGTGTCACTCAGCACCGGGTTGGTGATGGCAAACTCCGCGCTAGCTCCAAGTCCCGAGAGAACTCTGCTCGCAATCAAAAGCCCGCTCGATTTGCTGAACCCTGCGACTGTGTTCCAGAGGATGTAGAAGCAGCTTGCCGCAATCCAGACGGGTCGGCGTCCAAAGACTTCGGCGAAAGGAGACAAGACCATGGGACCAAAGGCAAACGCCAGGACGTAGATGGAGAGGAAGATCTGGGTCATCTCTGAACTGGTGCCAAGATCCTCAGAGATGACCTGTAGAGCTGGGGCGAGCATGGCGCCGGACATGAGAGTTACCAAGCCGCCACCGGCGAGGATGAGAGTGATGGTCCATTTGCGGAGTAGTGACCAGTTGAACGGATGTCCAGGATCGCCATCGCCTTGCCAGGTAACCTGGTTTCAAAGGCCTAATTAGCTTTTCTGAGTCCGAATAAGAGAATCCAAGAATCGTAGTGACATACCAGCAGTGACTCCGCATCAGGATCGTTCGTAAGGATGGCGCTGGGCGTGGTCTCAGATGCAGCATGACTTTGCGTGACGGGGCTGCCGAGTGCTTTCTCCCTGTCGTGAGCGTCCATGTTGGGCGAGTGCTGCGATAAGCTGCGACGATTATCTTCAAGACAGTGCGATCATTGTTGTTGAAGTAATGTGCAGCCCGTCTCACTTTAGCAATCTCCCCCGTTATCAATCTCGGTAACCGAGCGCTGTAAACAGGGTCTCTTCGTAACTGCAGCGGTCCATAGTGACTATACGCGAAGGGGATTGGAACACTGTGCAGAACGCGGATTCACCGAGGATTGGAGGGATGAGATGCTGGAAGGAACTGATTAGCAAGCTTGCATGGGGATGGGCCCCCGGGTCGTCGCAGGGCATCGAATACGGAGTACGAGTATCACCGAGAAGCGACCCCGTCCCATTTCCACGTAAACTCCGGACTGTCACGCCACGCCTCAAGGAAGGTCTGCACCGAACGCAAAGCTCATCAGATGACTTCCATTTCTCGAATGCTGGAGAAGAGCGGTGATCCCGTTTCAGACAAACAAGTCTATAGCCGGTCCCAAGTCATATGCATCCAGAACCACCACAAGAAGAAGAAGCTTGTCCAGGGAGTTTTGGAGGCACCAATACTTTCACAATTCCTCTTGGCACAGGCTGCCGAAGTAACCGAGCTTGTGCACCGGGAATCCTGCCGTTGGACACCAAAGTCATGAGTCGGAGCAGGTTCTTCATCCCAAAATGTGTCCGGCCCAGTCCGCTATTGTTCATGGCTACGACTGGCCCAGGGGTCGCTGTAGATCAGTTTCATCGCGCCTCCTTCATTGGACAGAGAGTTGGGGGAATGGCGGAGAGGAAAAGAAGCCGCATGGTGGGAGGGGGCCGCATATCACGCCCCAAGCAAGGGAGACAAACGACAGCCCATTCATTGACCGACCGTTAAGGGACTACCAGCTACCAACCGTGGCTGAACACTGTTGGAGAGGATGTGTATCATCTTCATGGCTCTCAAAACTCTCCGTAATCCTCAAGACTCGCCATAAGGGCGACTCGCATGGCTCGAGTCTCCCCAGGCAGCGGGTGGCTTTCACAGTGTGAACATCCCCGTGTTGGAGACTCGTGTGGGTGGCAGCGTGCTCTGTGCAAACCCGATGACCAGCTTAGGGTCCTAGCCTCACTCTCGTTTTTGGAAATGTGATGCTTCTCCCGTGGGTGCGTCAACTTGTTTCCTACTGTGCTAACAGCTGCGCACCTGCTCTTATACTGGAAGCAAAGCACTAACTTTAAACTCGACTTCTCGAAGACATGTTTTGACCGCCTTTCACTGAGACCCGTTTAACGCCACGCTAAGGAGAGATATATACACAAAAGGGGGCCAGAGGAAAGCAGTCATGTCTCAAAGGCCTCACTGCAGCTCATCGTGAGAAGATGGACTGCAGTCCACTCGCAGTTCCGCTTGCTTCAAATCCAAGATGCCCTGTCTCACGTCATCCAGGCTTGCACCGTTCATCAGTCCCAACTCCCTCGCCAGGATGTCAAGATCACTGATTTGCCCCGGCGCCACTGGTGATGGAGGCGGCGCAAACACGACCACATCTTCGTCCGCTCTTTGCTTCTTGTGGCTCCAGCTTACTTCTCCTGCTACTGGATGTCCTTCTCTCCACTTCTTCTCGTCGTTTTTGCTCTTTTCGAGCATCGCGAATCGCAGGGTCACCTCTGTCACTGTGACAAGGATACTGACTACGATGAGGATGATGATAATCCAGGTAATGGCACTCATCTTGGAGTCGGCAACCGAGTCAGACAGAATCTCGGCGAGGTCGAGGAAGACACGGCAACGCTCGTTGAGAACCTTGATGCGGGGGTCGATCTCGAGGTATTCCCGGATAGCCGCGTAAAGAGGGTGAAGGGTCGGTTCGGAGTCCCAGAAGAAATTGGGAACATCAAGGATGTTGGAAGCTAGGGGATTCTTGTGAGTCAAGCGCCACGATGGCTCAAGAGTTGTGGGTTTCTTACAAAGGTTGATGTCAACTCTGGATTTGAACAGTCGACCTAGGATCTTGACGATCTCCGTCCGCGTCATGTTCAGCTCTCCTGTGAGAGCCAAAGTTTTGGGAACATGTTGCGCATCAGACATGGTCTCTCCCATTCTCTCCTCGAAGAAACAAAGTTTCGTACTTTGCGCGATGGCATGGCTGATGGTGAGTTTGATCATGTGATCAGATCTGGGCAACAAGGTGATCATGTCGTTGAACACTCGCGGACGCTTAACGTCCTCGCTGTACTCAAAGTGGAACTCCTCGGTCTCGAAGTCATCCTCTTCCAGGGGTCGCGTCAGCAGACTAGGGTCATCCTCAGCATCAGCGAAGGTCAAGTCGGCGAGGATATCTTTCTCCTGTCGCTCCGTGAAGTTCCAGAACACCACCACGCCGTATGAGAACACAAACATCTCGGCAAATTTCTTTGCTTCTGGGGCCAGCCGGTTCATCTGTGAGGTGCGATCATCGGCGTTCTGGAAGGGGTTGCTGGGATAGGGATCATCCGGTGACGGGTCGTTGAACGTCATCGGCATGTCTCGACCACGGCGCTCAGCTGGCTCGGGACTTTCCGCGCTTGTGTACGCATCATCGTCGAAGTAGCCCTCATGATGGTCTCGTCTTTCGCTCCGCTCTATCTCCAGATCCAGCACCGTTTTGCCAGTCCCTGGTGTCTTTAGGATTGGACGGCTGCGCACACGATAACCTTCGGTTCCGTTAAGTAAAGGTAGTGCGTAGATGACGTAGAGACAGTCGTCGTATAGCTTGGTCTTCGCCTCGTGCTTTTTACGCAGAAACTCAGCCGTCGGCTTGATTTTGTAGGCCTGGGCGGTACAGTAGGCCGTGACACGGCTGACCTTTTCGGTTCTCTGCATCTTGGGTAATCGCTCGGCGTAGCTTTTGCCTCGAACACCGCCTCTTTTCCGCAAGACATCAATCTCCTCATCCTTCAAGGGTCCTTGTTCGTCTGTCTGCAGCCTTCGTGCAAGCACAGTCTCGCTCTCGATCTCATCTTCCGCATCGTCGTCTTTGTCGTCGGTCTCGGGAAGAAGGACAAGCTTCTCGCTGACCTTGGTCGTCCGCGATGGCATCGGTTTCCCGGTGCGCGATTGTGTGTTGAGAAGGCCTCCAGAAAGAGTTCGCCTACCTAACGAGGGCGACCCGGATGAACTATGTGGACGAGCGGGCATCGGTGGTCCTCGAGGCTGACCCGAAGGTATTTGGGTATTGTATTGCAGTACGTTGTCGACAGTCATGAATCGCATAGGCATCCGGCCGCCCGGTGAGCCTGAGCTAGTACCCTGGCGCTGAGCACTGCCCCTTGGGTTGCGGCGTTCTCTGGCATCGGTGACCTAGATTTTGACGTCAGAAATTTGGGTTTGGAAGTCGAGATGGGTGACATCGTACCAATACCGACGGGCGCTGTTTGGGAGCTGACATCGCAAGAATGTGTGTACGGGTTGTGCAATGTTAGCCCGGGCGGATGTTAAAAAATGCAATGATGTCTCGCACCCCATGTGATAGGAGAGGGACTGGGTCGGCGGTATGATGCTATGATGCTGGCTCCGGATTGAGAACGGACGGAAAGCCCTGGTTCGGGCCTGGGGTGGATTGTCCAATGACCTCATTGTAGAAATGGTTGCTCGTCCTACCCTGTAGGGCTCGGGTTTAATGCGCCATACACTCGCCTGGTCTCGAAGACGCACCTCATACATCCATTTCCACAATTAGTCTGCCATGGCCTTGACTCGAAAATCGATTCTCAATTTGATGATTTTCTTGAATTTGTGGGCTTTGGGGGATTTACCTTGTGACGAAGACAAACGAGTAGACATAGTCATTAGGTCCATGCATCAATGGCAGGACAACAAGTCCCGACTGTCGACCACCAAGTCTCAGAAGAAGATCCGAACTCCAAGCCAGCACATCAATGCACAACGCTAAATATACTTACAGATCCCAAACAGATCTTGCACGATTGCTCAACCGACCACGCCAGTATGTGAAATGCATCAGTACACAAGATCAAGGAAGTTGGCGCATCTTTGTTGAAGCCTAAAACAGCAAACTCGTCCCAAGCGGAGACGCGAATACACCCCGCAACCAATGAGAAACCCCTGTCGCGTTGCTGGGTGGCTGCCGGGTCTGTTTGTTTACTCGCCCTGACCACACCACTTGCCGCCAGTCTTCGGCACCTGGTGCAGCGGCCCCGCCAAGGCAGGAACTCCCCTCCATCGGCGCCTGCCCTCCCTTGTCACGGCCCCCATCACTCTTCGCATGCAACTCTACACTTTGTTACGATCAGACCAACCTTCGAAACCAGGTCGGCTGTTGGTGACCGCTTTTCCTTCTTCCAAATCCTCTCACTGTTGCCAAACCCAATCTACTTCGTCCTGCTGGCTTGATCACGACATAACTACCCAGCAATTCTACTTCAGAACTACATACCATCCGTTCTTGCCCCGTCATCGGAACCCTGCGACCCTCAACCTCACCTGAGTCAACGCCGACAGACAGCATTCCTCAACTGCCTCTGCTGCGACCCTTACCCACCGCGAAACGATGCATTGCCGTGCCTGACTGTGAGACTTGCTCTATCAGTCCTCAATTGAGCACCAAGTGCAGACATCTCGCTCCCCAAGGACAGTGGCCTGGCACGCAGACCAGTGACCCCGTGCCAAACATGTCCTACGCCTACAGACCTCATACGCTTCGTCACTCCCACGCCGCTGTCGATCACTCTGCGACGTCAGATCTTTACCGCCAGCCCTCGACGACTTCATCCACCGCATCCTCCGGCTATTCCAACTCCTCCGATCGCAGCAACAACAGTCACTCCACCACAGCTTCCAGCGGTCACGGTAGTATCGGCCATAAGCGCGGCAAGAGCGATGTTCTAGCTGCGCGCGCAAGCATTTTTGAATCCGGGGAAATGAACGCGCCGAGGAAACTCCCAGAACGACCGCAAGCGCAGTCGCCGCGCCAGTCGCTCCGTCCTCTCGCCCAAGCCCCAACGGCTCCGTCATCGCCGTCTACACCTCCTCATGCCTCGCCTGCTAAACATGATCGCGGCAAGAGTATAGATATTGGCAAACTTTCTCTTCACGACAGACATGGGTCGATTGACTCCCCCCCTCGGCAGCTGCCGATGCGTCCGAACTCGATGCTCCTCACGAGATCCGACTCGATCAACCACATGGGTAAACATGCTGTCAACGGAGGATCTTCTCACCACCCTCAGGGCGCTTCTGCACACATCGATCGGCCAGACCTACAAAAGCTGAGCAGATCTACCACCAGCCAGCTACGTACGCTTTCCCGCCTCGCACAATCCGAATCTGCCGAGGACTTTACTATCACCTCGCCCACCCAAGAAGTGACCGGACTAAGAGGTCGCCGCAGATTGCAGCGCCACGACAAGGAGGGATCTGCGGGGTCCAAGGCCGGTGGCTACGGATGGGAAGGGCGCAATTGGATGGATAAGCAGCGTCAGTTCCTTCAAGCGTATGAGTACCTTTGCCACATCGGCGAGGCGAAAGAATGGATCGAAGATATCACGCACCAGTCTTTACCCCCGATTGTCGAGCTCGAGGAAGCGCTTCGCAACGGTGTTACTCTTGCAGAGGTCGTTGAGGCACTCAACCCAGACCGACGTTACCGCATCTTCCACCACCCTAAACTCCAGTACCGCCACTCGGACAACATCGCCATCTTCTTCCGGTACCTGGACGAGGTCGAGCTGCCTGACCTGTTCCGATTTGAGCTGATCGATCTTTATGAGAAGAAGAATATCCCTAAAGTCATTTACTGCATCCATGCGCTTAGTTGGCTGCTCTTCCGGAAGGGGATTGTGGACTTCCGGATAGGTAACCTCGTGGGCCAGCTCGAGTTTGAACACCATGAACTTGAAGCTATGCAAAAAGGCCTGGATAAGCTTGGGATCAACATGCCAAGCTTCGGAAACATGGGCGCAGACTTTGGTGTTCCAGATCCGGAGCCGGAAGAGACAGAGGAAGAGCGCACCGAGCGTGAACTGGCCGAGAACGAAAGCTCGATTGTCGACCTGCAGGCCCAAATTCGAGGAGCGATGCTACGACTACAGCTCGGCAATACTATGCAAGACTTCTGGGACGAGGAGGCATGCTTGATCGACCTTCAAGCCAGGATCCGGGGTGACTTTACTCGGCAGATCATGGGCTACCGTCTGCGCATGCGCCGATTTGCTGTGCAATTGCAAAGCTCCAGCCGAGGGTTCCTTGTTCGACGCAGGCTAGAGAACAGCGATCGGATGTGGAAAGCTCTTGAGCCCGACGTTCTGGAACTTCAAAGCATTATCAGGGCTCAGAAGGCCCGCCGTCAGGTACGCCACGTGTGTTCGGAATTGGAGAGCTGTGATGGGCCAGTGCGCATCATTCAGGCCATGTTTAGGGGGTCCATGGTCCGTAAACGTATGCGCACTCAGCAAATTGAGACGAAGCAGACGTCCGGAGTCGTGGAAAAGCTCCAGGCGGCTATTCGTGGAATGCTGCTGAGGGACATTGTTGAGCGGGATCTTGAACTTCTTCAACAGCAAGATGGTGCTACCGTGGCATTGCAGGCGATTGCCCGGGCCTCGCTAATCAGAGACCAGATCGGTCAGCAGAAGCAACAACTACAAGAATTCGCACCAGCATGGCGAGCACTCCAAGCTGTCGCTCGTGGACGCCACGCCCGAGCTCGAACGAACTCGCTTCGTGCCCAGCTGAAGACTCACACCGAGGTCATCAAAAGACTCCAAGCTTTCATTCGGGTAAACGTGCTGCGTGCGGAGCTTGCTTCCACACGAATGTCTCTCAAGGAGCATGAGGCTGAGGTTCTCCATCTCCAGAGCATGTCTAGGGGCTTGCTTGAGCGGCGGAGAATACGCAACGACCGAGAGAAGATCGACCGCCAACTACCACTCATCACGAATCTTCAAGCCTGCGCCCGTGCATGTCTTTTCCGCCAAAGACATAACGCACTTTTGCAGGAGCTCCAGTCTCATACTGCTTCAATCATCGCTTTCCAAAGTTTTCTGCGAGGCGAGATGGAGAGGGCCCGTGTGGCAGACCTCATGGCGGAGTTGGAGGAAGAGGAAGCATTCATCGTTGAGATCCAAGCTGCTGCCAGAGCCTTCATCGTCCGCAAACGATTCGAGGAAAAGAAGCGCTACTTCAACGAGAACATGCAGAAAGTTGTCAAAATCCAGAGTTTCGTCCGCGCCAAGGTTCAAGGCGAAGCCTATAAGAGCTTGACAACTGGCAAGAATCCACCTGTCGGTGCTGTCAAGAACTTCGTCCATCTGCTCAATGACAGCGATTTCGACTTCAATGAAGAGATTGAGTTCGAGCGAATGCGCAAAACGGTTGTGCAGCAAGTCAGACACAACGAGATGCTCGAACAGTACATCGACCAGCTTGACATCAAGATCGCCCTCTTGGTCAAGAACAAAATCACCCTTGACGAAGTCGTTCGGCATCAGCATAATTTTGGCGGCCACTCCATGGGACTCATTGCAAATTCCACCATGTCGTCAGCCAACCAATTCGATCTTAAAGCTCTCAACAAGAGCTCAAGGAAGAAGCTCGAATCTTACCAACAGCTCTTCTTCAACCTGCAAACCCAGCCGCAGTACCTGGCACGGCTTTTCAGACACATCCGGGAGCAGGGAACCGCCGAAAAAGAGTGCAAACGCATCGAGCTTCTCATGATGGGGCTCTTCGGCTACGCACAAAAGCGACGAGAGGAGTACTATTTGTTGAAACTTATTGCGCGTTCCATACGCGAGGAAGTCGAAGGTGCCCATGCTGTGCAAGACTACCTACGTGGTAACTTCTTCTGGTCCAAGTTGCTCGGTAACTATACCCGTTCGCCGCGGGACAGGAAGTTCTTGCGCGATTTGCTTGGGCCCCTCGTCCGGGACAATATCGTCGAAGACCCAGCTCTTGACCTTGAGAGTGACCCTATGCAGATCTACAAGTCGGCTATCAACAACACGGAGCTTCGTACTGGGCGACCAGATGGTCGTCCATTAGATGTCCCTCGAGAAGTGGCTATTCGAGATCCAGAGACCCGCCGACTTTTCATCGACCACTTGAGAGATCTGCGTGAGATCTGCGACCAATTTTTCGTGGCTTTAGAAGATCAGCTTCACAAGATGCCTTACGGGTTGCGGTTCCTCGCCGGGCAGATGCTGGATGCTCTTTCACATCACTTCAAGCGAGAAAATCCCAATACCTTGCTTCAGATTGTTGGCAACTGGGTTTGGAAGTTCTACCTCCAGCCAGCCGTGACAATGCCGGAGAATGTAGGTGTCATTGAGAAGACTCTGAGTCCACTGCAAAAGAGAAACCTCAGTGAGGTGGCCAAGGTTATTGGCCAGATTGCCTCCGGGCGGCCATTCGGCGGCGAGAATATCTATCTTCAGCCACTGAACGCTTTCATCGCCGAGTCAACCGACAGACTCATGCATATCTTGCGAAACCTTGTCGAGGTTCCGGATGCCGAGAAAACCTTCGACATTGACGAGTACAATGATCTTTACGCGAAGAACAAGCCTACGCTGTACATCAAGATGACCGACATTTTCGCGATCCACAACCTCGTAGCCAGCGAGCTGCCATACATGTGCCCGAACCGCGACGACATTCTTTATGAGATCATACACGATCTTGGAAACGCTGAGAACAACGAGAATGAGATGAACGCCGCAGGAACATCAGACATCCACATGTTCTTGACGCCGAGACTGCACGACGTTGACGATCCAGAAGCAGAAGTCAAAGCACTCTTCATGGAAACCAAACGCTGCGTCTTGTATATCATACGGGTGCAGACGGGAGCGAATCTTCTGGAGATCCTCGTCAAGCCAATTTCCGACGAGGATGAGCGCAAGTGGCAGCATGTATTACGAGATGACTTTGCTGACGCCGGTAATACCCGCGGAGCTTACTCGGATGCCAACATGATTGATGTAACGCGAATGTCTTACTATGATCTCAAGCGAACGGCCTTGGAGAACGTCATGCGACTGGAGCAAATGGGTCGCATCTCGAAACAGAATTTCTACCAGGATGTGTTGAATGCCATTGCGGTGGACATTCGCTCAAAGAGTCGCCGGCGTGTGCAGAGACAGCGTGAACTGGACGGGGTACGCCTGACACTTGGCAATCTGCACGACAAGGCCAAGTACCTCGAGCAGCAGCGCAAGAGTTACGATGACTACATCGAGTCCGCCATGGCTACACTTCAGAACAAGAAAGGGTAAGTCGGCAAGCTGCATGCTGCACCATGATGACCATTTTACTGACACTTTGATCCTATAGCAAGAAGAAGTTCCTCATGCCCTTCACGAAGCAATACAACCACCAGAAGGAACTCGAACGCTCTGGCCGTGTCCCCAAGTTTGGCAGCTTCAAGTACAGCGCACGTGCCCTCTCCGAGAAGGGCGTCTTGGTCTCTTGGAGTGGTATGTCCGAGCGGGATTGGGAGAAAATCAATCTCACTATCTCCTGTGACGAAGTCGGCGTCTTCTCAATCGAGGGGTCACGGGGCAGCATTCAGATGCCGGGAGCTAGCGCCTTGGTGCCCATCGAGGATCTGCTGCAAGCACAGTTTGAGGCGCATCAGTTCATGAACCTCTTTGAGGGTGGGCTGAAGCTCAACGTGAACTTGCTGTTGCATCTGCTGTACAAAAAGTTCTATCGGACTCAATAGAGTGTACCCGGAAGGTGGTTGGTCAAGTTTCAGCATGAGATGGGAGGCGCGTGGTTTTGTCTTTTGTTCTTTCGCGGGCTTGGATTCTGTTTCTGGAAATTTATACCCCGGCATTGCCAACCTGGGCGGCAGGAGCAATTATATTCGGAGCATCGTGCGCCGGAGGCGACGAAGGGCAGGGCAGGGTTCGGTCGGAAACATGGTCTCGGCATTCACATGGTCAAGCATCTCTTTTGGTCAAAGGCGACAAGGCTAGAGGACACTCTGTGGCGTACGAAGAGGGAGAGCAGTCTAGGGGGCAGAAACCTTTTGGCTCACGCTTTGCTGCAACTTTCCGATGCCTGTTTCAAGCTCAAGGGAGGTCACGTGTGGCGAGCTCTTTGCATACTTGAGCCCAGTAGGACCCGGACACGTACTGACTTGATGAATATGACGAAATGCAACACGCTCACCTTCGTTCGACCACCTTCGTATTGCTTCTTTACGGGTTGCCAAACCGCATCTGCGTGCCACTTGGGACAAAGTTGCTTATCTCTTGTAGTGTCGGCATGGAGGGGGGGTGGCCGATTGCCGCGTGGTGATGTCGTTGTGCAATGAAGTCGGTGATGTGTCGCCGGCTTGCGGCGGCCTTCGAAGCCGACTCGACCGTGCACGTGGCTCGCGTACTCGGTGAACAGTTTGAGATAGTCGGGCATCAAGTTGCAACAAGGTCATCCTCAGACTTCCACTGACCCCCTCACTTGCCGCACGACACGAAGACTCAAGCGTGAGGTGGGCACACCGATTGCATAGTCACATGAGTCGGAGTTTGCGTAGTTCGAGACCGGGTTTGACCCTGGTACCCGTTATGTGCCTTTTGGTAAAGGCGCCTTGCGAGACGATGGCCGCCGGCTCAAGGGGCGAGGCTAATGAGACGCCGCATCACGAGGTGCTGGTTTAATTGCCGCTACGAGGGGTTCATGGAAGCTGACTGGGGTATGGAGGGAGTTCTGGCGGTGTAGAAGAAGGCGGCCTTTCATCTTCGCGGGGAGGCCGAAAAGCCCGGCGGCCGTGTAGAATCCAGGGGGTTTTCGCACTCGGTGGGACGACGGTGTTGATAATCTTAGGACGCCCAAGCATATGACTCCGCGTGTCGTGTGACCAAGTCCGGGAGAACACTCTGATGGTGGCGGATTGCGGCTGTCGGAAGCCCGAGCTTCAAGATTCGGACAGAACGACGAAAGTGGGATGGAGATTCTTGAAGCAAAGCTGCCTGAAGATGGCGGCTCTTGGCAGCGAAAAATTGCAAGAAAGGCACTGTCGAGAGGGACTCCTGCAGGGGCAACGTCTTATCGAGGTGGACAGCGGCGGGCTAGGCTAGGGTAGATTGCCACGACTCCATTCGCAGATGACCGACTCACTGCGCGACGCTCGTTTAAAGCTGAAGCGGATGGTGAGTCGTTGTAATCGCCCCGGTTCATTGGCGCACCTGCACACAGTGTGCACGGTGCAAATCTAAGCCCGCTGGTCGAAGGATCGTCATGTGGACATTGTCGTGGCCAGTACTCGGTAGTTGCATACACCAACTTTTTTTGTTGAAACGTTCTCGCCTCTGCTTGCGCATCCGTTGTGGAAAGGGAGGACGGCACGAAAATGAATGACGAGGTGAGAAAAGAGAGGAGAAGAAATGCGGTCAGTCTGACGCTGTCGATCGGGATGATCAACCGACGTGTAACGAGCCGCAATCTCGATTTGCGGTCTAGGAAGAGATGATGCCATTGCTATTCGTGATGGCGTAATCCCCTAAATAGGCAGAGGAACAAGGAGAAAGGGGGACTAGGGCCGTCGCGGAATTCTAGCTTGAAACTGACACTCATCTGATGCACGCCCTTTAGCCCGCTGATCTGAGGGGAAATTCCACCTCATCTAGATTAGGCGCAAGCGGAAGACTCGGGCGGGCGTGAGCTTCCCAAGGTGTGATGGGGCACATGTTCAGGCATCGCTGACGACGTGCATGCCGAAGCCTTGTTCTTGGCCGGCGTCCTCGGGTGAATTTTCTCGTAATCAGGTGCGACACGAAGCACAAGTTGCTAGTTACTTGCCTTTGTCGGCTACCGGGCTTCAAAAATGGTGGTGTCTCGAGGTGGTGAAAGAGGCTTATCTCGAGGAGGGAGTTGCATGGGCGAGCGATGGTGTAGACTGAATCGAGCCGTGTAAGTCGAGCTATACAGTGCGAAGCAAACAAAGTGCGAGGTCGGAGCTGGGGATAGATGCATATCAGGCGAGGCAGGGCCGGAGGGGACTAGTGTGGGACGGCGTCAAGGCCCCTGCAGAAAGATGGCATTGGCGTGACAGGGAGTCGGAGGCAAGCTGGCCAACCGCAGAGGGCTGGGGACCGGATTGAGTAGTCCCCCAGAGAGATGGAGGGGTGCCGTGACGATGTTGTGGGTGGAGGGGTTGCCGGAGTCGAGGCTTTGACGTGGGAGGATGGGGAAAGTTGGTCGACGAAGGCGAGCAGGGCAGAGGGTAGCTTGCAGACTTTCCTGGCTTCTGTGCGAGGACTGGTTGCAGTCATGGAATGTTATATTCAAGGTGAATAGATACCAGGTGGCTGATGGAGCGACCTTGGATGGTGTGAGGAGCAACAGGCAGCCGTGTGTCGAGAATGACCGACAGCCGTGGAAATCAGCTTCGCACGAATGCCAATTTATGAAAGAAAGCGAGGTTGCACTGCAGAAACGCCATGCGTCGGCGTCGGAAGGTGCATGGACCGAGGGGTATGCAGTATGTGGGGGATCTCGTGGGCGGTGGGCGGTAGGCGGTGGAGATGCGTATAGCGGGTTTTCTCTAGCGTATGTGGGGGAAGTGCATTAGCACTGCCA
This sequence comes from Sarocladiaceae sp. R1802, assembly GCA_023628655.1. NCBI lineage: Eukaryota > Fungi > Ascomycota > Sordariomycetes > Hypocreales > Sarocladiaceae > Sarocladiaceae sp. R1802. The sequence continues at coordinate 874,759 of JAMAKF010000002.1, forward strand.
ATCCTTTAAAGAAATCTCCAGAGACGCCCTCCGGTGTGCTTGGGTCAAGGCGAGGAGAGGCAAGGCAGAGGGACGACAATCGTGCTGCAGGGGACTCTGTTCGCCTCGGTCGTACCAATCAACCCCTTGGCTTTTCTTTGTCTCGCCTCTGGATTAGACTAGCCCTCGTTAGCCCCCGTTGTTTGACTTTGTTCTGACTGTCCTGCTGCGTCCACCCCGGACACGCGAGCTGGATAAGCTACTACGGGAAGGCGGACGGACTCCGTAAGACAGACGCCCACCCAGGATTCTTTGCACATAAAAGGCCCAAAGCACGCCATCGACATGACCCTCCGTTCTCGTTGTCCTTGGTCCCTTACTCTACTCTGTACAAGGGAAACTTAAAGACAAAAGGCATTGACTCTTGGACACGTTTGGGTTTCTTCCTTTCTCCGATTGCTTCTCTTACTTCACACCATACTCTCCTCTCTTCTGGCTTCCTCTTCACCCCGCCACTGCACTTCGCTTCACACACAAGAGGGATTGTAACTTATCATCTATCGTCAGAAAGCAAATTCCATCGTTCTCTGTTCTCGCTGCCAACAGGCCGAGACGGAAGATCCTCTCTTGTTTTCTTTCCCTCGCGGCTTCACAGCCTCTCACTTCGACTCCTGACGTCCTTGAAGGCTCACGTTCCTCAAGGCTCACTCATCTAGCTACATATAGTCTACCACGCAACCAGTCACCATGGCTCCCGATCTCAACACCATGCCTGCCTCGGCCATCCACATCCCGCCAAAGACCCCAGAGTCGGCTGCTTCCAAGCCCAACATCCTCTACATCATGGCTGATCAGCTCGCTGCTCCTCAGCTCAAGATGTACAACCCAGACTCCCAGATCAAGACACCCAACCTTGACCGTCTTGCAAAAGATGCTGTCCAGTTCGACTCTGCTTACTGTCCCTCCCCTCTTTGCGCTCCCTCTCGTATGAGCATGATCTCTGGCCTCCTGCCCATGAGGATCGGAGCCTACGACAACGCTTCTCAGATCAACTCCGAGATCCCTACTTACGCTCATTACCTACGCTCACAAGGCTATCACACCGCTCTTGCTGGCAAGATGCACTTTGTGGGTGACCAGCTCCACGGTTACGAGCAACGTCTCACCAGCGACATCTACCCTGGTGACTTTGGCTGGGCAGTGAACTGGGACGAGCCGGAAAACCGTCTCGAATGGTACCACAACGCCAGCTCTATTCTGCAAGCTGGACCTTGTGCTCGCAGCAACCAGCTCGACTACGATGAGGAAGTCATGTTCAAGAGCACTCAATACCTCTGGGATCACGTCCGTGAAGGACCCAACAAGCGCCCCTTTGCTTTGACAGTAAGTTGTGAAATCGCTCAAGACATGGTCCACATCGGATCCAGCATTGTTTATTTGTGAATCTCATGATTCTGAGATGAGGCGATCTAAACTTTGCTGGTCTCGATGCGAAACCTTGCTCAACATCACGTGTGCTAACGGCTCGGCTCTGCAGGTCTCTCTCACACACCCTCATGACCCTTACACAATCACCAAAGAGTACTGGAACCGCTATGAGGACGTTGACATTGCCCTTCCCAAGGTTCGCATGGCTAAGGAGGACCTTGACACCCACAGCCAGCGTCTGCTCAGGGTCTGTGACCTCTGGGACCAAGACTTCAGCGATGAGCAGATCAAGCGTGCCAAGCGTGCCTATTACGGCTCCGTCAGCTACGTCGACGACTGCATTGGCAAGCTGCTTGCTACTCTCGAGGACGCCAATCTCGCAGATAACACCATCGTCATCTTCAGCGGCGACCACGGTGACATGCTCGGCGAGCGTGGCTTGTGGTACAAGATGAGCTACTTCGAGTCCTCGGTCCGCGTTCCTTTGCTGGTCAACTACCCCAAGTGGTTCCAGCCTCACCGTGTCTCCCAAAACGTGTCGACCTTGGACCTGCTGCCGACCATCTGCGATCTCATTGGTGTTAAGCCTAACCCACACCTACCAATGGACGGCGTTAGCATGATGCCCCATCTCAAGGGTGAGGAAGGCAACGACACCGTCTTTGCAGAGTACACTGGAGAGGGCACAGTCCGACCTATGATGATGATCCGTCGCGGCCCGTGGAAGTACATCACCTGCCCTGCCGACGCGCCGCAATTCTACAACCTGGACCGCGACCCTCTGGAGCTGGACAACCTGGCACGGTTCCGCAAGATTGAGCCGCAGACAGAAGAGCAGCGCGAGGCCAAAGAGTTGTTTGAAAAGTACGATGCGGAGGCCATTGCTAAATGGGACTTTGACGCCATCACGGCGCAGGTGTTCCAGTCGCAGCGCAGCCGTCGCGTTGTCTGGGATGCGCTGAAGGAGGGCCACTTCACTAGCTGGGACTTCAACCCTGACGACGATGGCCGTCAGAAGTAAGTTCAAATTCGCGATGACATTTTCGTTTCCAGTCGAGGACTAACGGCTTCACTTTAGGTACATTCGATCCACCATCCCTCTTGATGACCTCGAGCGTCGTGCTCGCTTCCCCATCGTTGACACTCACGGTCACGAGCTGTCCAAGGTCAAGAACACGACACGGGGGGCTTAAAAAGGGCATAAGGCCTGGTTGGCTCGTTTGGATCATTTGATTTTATGTTGTGTGCACGAAAAATTGATGTTTTCCGAGGTGCATTGCGTGTTTGAGGTTTTGAATCCATGGGATCGGAGTTCGCTCAGCCGGTGATTCTTTACTCATCATTTGGATTTGTGGATTTGTGTGGTCGGCTACTTGAGTGTGGATTATGGAACGGCCGGCAGTATGAGACATATCTAGAGAAATGATAATCTGATGACTATATATACCTTACTTATGCTCCTACGGTTGTGACACGCTTTGGTGGTCGGTGAATGCAGCACAGTGCATAGTGTGAACCCACAGTCGCTGACACTACCGCCATCGACTTCTGAGCTCCCCTCCACCTCCACCATCGCACCTTTTGCTTGCCTCCAACCACCAACGCGCGCAGCTGGAATCCTTCTCACTGTGGGAAGATCACGCGGTATATTCAGCTTCTGTCGTACGTGCACGAGCGGTTCCTCTCGACATCATGGCGACACTCGGTCTCGACGATGAGGAGCTCAGAACGGTAGAGCAGACGGTGTCGCGACTGGCGCAGCTGTCGAGCAGCATCCAAAGCTTCAGGATGGACGTGCTCAAGAGCAACCCGCTGCCGCACCCGTGAGTCGAAGCTTGACCCCCAATGATCCCACTATCTTCCCAGTCTACTGACCATGGATCCTATCACAGATCCTCTATCCAGAACTCGGCCCAGATCCTCCAGCGCAACCTCCAAGTCGTCCTCGACAGCGTCACCGACAATTCCGACCTCTTCTCCCGTGTCGCCCTACACCCGTCAACAAACTTTCCCGGACGGACACAAGAAGCCCTGCTGTCACAGCTGCTCCGCAAGAAACTCGAACCCGACGTCGAGGACCTGGTCGAGGACGGTCGGGAAACCTCGCGGCTCGCCACGCCGGAGGGGATCAACGCGCTGCAAGATATCTGGCTCGAGCTTCGGGATTGGACAGGCAGTCGAATTGCCATGTATGTGGCCGAGGAGGCTGGCGACGTATACACCAAAGAAGAAAGGGAGTTGGGTGTTGAGAATGTGAGGACAGGTCTGAAGAGGGACCTGGAGGAGAGCGACGAAGAGGACGACGAAGATGAAGATGACGACGAGGATGAGGACATGGCAGCACCAAATGCCAACAAGGCACAACAAGGCACAGCAGAAGACGTCAAGCCACGAGGCCCGGAGCCGGAGACTATACTCTGGTTTGCGGCAAGAGGAGATTTTGATCTGCCAGCGAACGTCGAATACGGGCGAAAAGGGAACAAGGTCGAAATCTACAAGGGCTTGCAGGGCGTTGGTGTGCCGCCTGATAGGATGCAGGGTGTTGGCTCGTCATGACGACAGGCATGGGCGAGCTTAGAGAGTTGCGAGAGACATATGATACCCCAAAAGAGCACGCAGCGGAGTCGAAATTGGCGAATGTTCCAATGCAAAGGCGTCCTGTGGCCCTGAGCCAGAGCGTTCCAAGCGCTGGTGAGCGATGGACTGAGGATGGCCCTGACTTCCGGCAGCAAGGCTGCGATGCCCTCGCACGTAGCCCGTAGTTACACCAGCTAATCGAGCATAGCACGAGCTGGTACGGTTCTCATAGATTAGTGCCCAGACCAAGCGGACACCAGGAGGGAACCTGCGTTGGGCATTCTACCACTGGGCCTTTGAGTTGAATCAACTTGTCAAGTCATTGGTAGCCGTTAAAGATCTGGAAAGCGCGATTGTAGAGTGGACGTAGCATAATCCAACCGCGTGTCAATTCATGTGCCATGTCAATATTCTGTCGTCTCCGTCCGTTGTGCTTGGCGTCACGTTCGATAGATATAAAACACCGGACTTTAAGGTCCTATTCCGGCCGCCTTGGTATCCCACATGTAAGCTGACACCTCATCTCTGAGCACTTCTTGCGAGTGCGAACGCCAATTGCGCTTCCTCGTCAGCAATTGAGTGGAGGCAAGCCACCCTGGTCGAGGCTTACCGACCCTCACCTCACGGCAAAGACCGAAAGTTTGCGCGGGCGTCAGCCTTTTCTTCAATGGCGCATCAGCTCGTGGTTTGCTCTGCTGCTGTTGGTCAAAACCCCGCCTTGCTTGGCTGTTTCCCTTTCAAGGTAGGACTGTCCGTTGGCTCGTTGGGTGCATGTGAGGAGAGGTCAGCATGAAGGATTCCCCTCCACAGAACACGAATCGGAGCTTTATGTAGCTGCGTGTGCCGCTTCGTCTGACCTCGAACGCCGAGATGTTGTATTATAATTCTGGGCCTGGCCCCGGGACTCAAATTGACTGGCAACCTCGCCATCTTTTACTTCGCGATCCTCTGGACTTTGCTTTTTGGCCTCTGGAACCCGACCGAGGCATCGTCCCTCCTTGTAGTAACCGAAGCGCCAGTCAACCAACCAACACCAGCCCAAGACGGCGATAGTCAAAGTCATGGCCGCAGCTCTCGTCGACCGCACGGTTCTGCCATGGGTGCCGCCCGTGTCATTCGCCGAACGACCTGAGCACAAAGTGAAGCCGACCGCGGAGGATCTCAAAGCCAGGGGCCTCAACAGACCAGACATTCGACGACCTGTAGCAACAGACTATCCCTGCGAGGTGCGACACGAGTCACGGTTGCTGACGTTGCCGTTGGAGTTGAGGCTGTCGATCTACTTCTGGGTTTATCTGATGAAACCAGTCCATCATGCTCAGCTGGCGCCTTGGTATCCAGTGCCATACCAGAAGCAGTACATCTCGAGAGTCGTCACAGAGGCGGCAATCCAGAGGCATGACAACGGCGAAGAAAGCACCGCTTCTGGGCCAGATTCCGGCATGTTACCTTCAGATAAGCCGCTATGTGGAATGCCTACGAATCTGCTGCGCACGAACCGAGAGATCTATCACGAGGCCCGGGCGATACCCTTCATCTACAACGAATTCGTCTTCGTCAACTGGTTCTCCTCGGGCATCTGGGCTGCACGTTCCTTCACACGCCTCCTCCGCCCGTGGCAGCTGTGCTCAATCCGCCAGCTCCGTCTCGAGCTTTTGTCGCGCGACCTCATGGGATCCGGGTCGCGCGAGCTTAGCCACGTGTGCAACTCGCTCGCCTCCGGCATACGGTACCTACGTCTCAAAATCGCACCAGGTGGTTCGAGCTTGGGGCTGCCGTGGCTCAAGGAGAAGGCGGAGAGCTGGATGGGGGATGTGAGCGAGGGCAGAATCGGGTGGGGATGGGCTGAGGAAGGACTGGCGATGATGACGCTCCTGGAGAGAGTAGAAATAGAGTTGGTGGTTCCAACATGGGGAAATATGGAGAAGATCAGGTGGTGTCAACGCTTGGAAGATGTGTTGAGGCGGAAGGGGCTCGCGGCAGTGGAGGTCGTCTGTGTTGAGCAGAGGATGGAGAAAAAAGGAATGGACGCTGATGCACTGTTAGAGGAGATGGCCATGTCACGGCAATAGCAATAGCCTGGCGAATAAAACTGTGTCATTTCTTGTCGTGTTCAAGTCAAGTGTTCGGAGAGTGAATCCTGGTCTGAAGCTCGTCCGAAGCCAGTGTAGGGTAGCTCGAGAGCTGTGGTCACGGTGGGTTGCCACCAATTACGCACAGTACGGCTGCTACATGGGCACCGTATAGACAGGCTGGTTGACTCACAGGGACTTGCATCTTGCACCACCGTGATTCCGTGAGCATGAGCATCTGAAAAACCCTTCGTTCAGCCATCACAATTGCCTCGCTCAGTATCGAAGTTATTTCTCTCTCCAGGCCTAACTTTGACTTTCTCATTTCATCGTCCCCTCTGGTTGGTTGAGATTGCCACGTCGTCTGCGGCAGATAGCCTCATTCACGCATTCCTAAACCCCGTCGAGCCACCCCGCCAAGTCAAGTTCACAATCTGGGCCCAAAACTCATCGTCACAGAGACACACGAAGTAATCATGGAAGTCCGATGTCAATGCGGTACCGTGTCATTCAACACACCAACACCAACACCTCTCGCCCTTTACATCTGCCACTGCCAGTCCTGTCAGCGACAATCCGGCTCAGCCTTCGGCACCTCGGCCATCTTTCCCCGTTTCGCTGTCCAGACTTCAGATAATATGAGCTGTTATGTGTGAGTTACAGAACTTCAAGGGGTGTATCCGAGGAGAGGTGAAAGTCATAAATAAAGGGGAGTGATGTTGCCGCTTGTCCACACTGGCCACTGACCAGATACCTTTCATGTAGGAGACCAACGGCTTCTGGCCTGACGCTATATTGGTAAGATCTGTCCGATGGTGCATCACTGTTCATGGACACGTATTGATCATAAACCTCCAGCTACTTTTGCAAAACATGCGGCACGCGCCTGTACCACGATGAGCCTGTACGTCACCCCCCCCTTAGTCCGCCACTCTCAACCAGATCTTGCCACTAACAGCAAAATTCTTCCCTCGGTCAAGACCAAAGATGTTGTCTCTATCAGAGGAGGCTGCATCAAAGGGCTCGATTGGAGCACCGCAATTCACTTATGGACCAAGAGCGCAATGGTTCCTATTCCAGAAGGCTCAGAGTCCTACCCTGAGGAGGCGACCTCCACGTCGTACGGGTCCACGCAGGAGTTGCTCGACCAGCCAACTGATATCACAACCCCGAGTGACACGGGGGCGTCGTCACAGCATGGCTCATGCTACTGAGAGAGGACAGGGCTTTTACCTTGTAGTCTTTCCCACGAATTTCTGGAAGAGTTGGCGTATGGGACTGGTTGGGATGCTTAAGTAGGCGCATGATAACAAGGACCAAGATGTTGAGACTTTCTTTTCGATCCCGATGTGAGTCGTAGTGCAACTAGATGAGACGTTCACCGTAACAGTCTCGGCTACTGTTGACAGCCATGATAGTACATGATGAAGTAGGAGAAGAAGTACAGTAACAAGAACCTGGTGGAAGCCATCGCTGGCGGCCGTTGGGGGTGCACTAGTACCTACCTTAGCGAGATGATATTCTAGTCACATAGGCTCATGTCGTTCAAATAGCGTTTGTCATCTCGTCCTTTTGACTGATTCTCGAGCGGTGGCCGCAAAATTCCATAGAGGACCCCGATCTTGGTGCGATGTACTTTAGAAGACGTGTGGTCATTGACTGAACAAAATCCAGGCCATAGCCTTATCTTCGCGATCGTATGTATGTGGATATATCGTCTGCAGTCCGAACGTCGATCTGGATGGCTCGAATGTCTTGCTGAGCAAAGTACCATCTCGCCGCCGGACCAAAGTCCGTGCCTATCGTTCGTCTTATGTATGGCATGTTCTGCATGATAACGATGAGACAAGATCATCTGGACCCTCACATATGCTCGAAACCATGAAACCAGGGGGCAATGAGCACACCAAGCTCATGCGTAGCAATGGCTGGATCTAGACGGTCACCCGTTATGTGGCGCCTGGCAGGGCAGTTTAACCAGTGTGTGAATACCTTGTATGCTGATTGTGATTCGGATGACAAGGAACACCGAAACCATTTGAAAGATGGCAACTTGGGTGTTTTGACGCAAGCGCAACGCTCTGCCTTGGCACCCCTTTCTGGTAATGGGTTGCGGGATGCCATGTTTCCAGACGCGCCAGCCGGCTTCGGAACCGTTCTCAAACATATGCCTGCACTCCTTGGCGGCATCACGGCATCTAGGTTGCAAACCTACCGTTCCATCCTTGAGCCCAGACCCGGGATAGCGGCATGCAATGTTACTGTGATTCATGCACACTCACACGTTGTTGAGCAGGACTTGACTTGTTGATATTCGATGCCAAGCGCTTTGGAGATACGATGCGACCTTGAAAGAGCTGTTTGACAGATCCAGTTCAGGAGCGTAATAATACTCAGACACATAATTTTGTATATTGAACCGTGATGAGTTGTTCAACTGTAGAAACTCTGTTGAGGTCGATTGTCAATACCGGTCTCGTGGTGTTGACCTCGTGGTCCACGCTAGACAAGCTTAAAGAACAAAGCATTACGCTTGTTCAGTTAGACTTTCTGGGCACTGGGGCTTCGAAATTGAAGAGTACAATGTGCCCACTGAGTGGAACAGGCCTGTCATGACTACACCCAGTCAAAGTGGTGTCCCAGTAACGTGGTTGCCATAGGGGCAGGGTTCGTGAGTCGTACGGAGTAGAGATGGAGGTGGCGCTGCAACCCCCATGTGAGCTGAGAAAGAGGAACGAGGTAGAGACGAGGTGGTTGTAGTGGAGCTGCAAACCCCTGTTCTGCGACATGCCGGGCCCTGGCAGTCGTACGTGATTTTGTCACCGCCTCGAGATGCCAAATTGTCGCTGTCTGTCGTTGTCCCGAACTCAAAGCCATGAGGCAGGGACTAGGTAAGTAAGAGAGCATGGAGATAGACTGTGGGCTACTTGATCCTGACGGGGCGCAGTGTAGGTGAGAGAGCGGGCTATCGATCGATTGGGATGTTGATCGCGACATACTGAGACCAGATAATCGGATGGTGTAGATCCGAGATGGAGCGCGTGAAAGCACAGGCCCTTTGATGTCTTTGCTCGTCACTTTCCTAGACAGTAGAAATACTTACGCTGCAGCCAGACTTTGACGTCTTCTTTCACGGTGAACGGATATGCATCTGGAAAAGGAAGACTAGCGAAATGCCCAGCCATTGGGGGCCTAGGAGATGGATGGCAGATGGTTCTCGGGTCACCGGCAGCTGTTGAGGCTCATGAATCGTTGCCACCCAGAAAAGTCTGGGCAGGGTGAACAAGGCGTTTGAGGCTCTTCCCAAACGGGGGGGGGGATGCATCAGGAACGGCCGAGTGGTTCAGCGTGACTAACGAGTGAAGAGCCAGAGGGAGGAAGAACCCGGACTTGACCGTTGATTTTACTTCTGCCGACCAAATGTTGAACAGCCTGCGAGATCTGTCACAGTCCGGGTGGCGCCGAGTTCTTGGTAGACGTGGAAAGTAATCGCACGGTGTTGGTGAAGGCGGCCAGGGAAGGGGTCAAGGAGCAAGCGCGATTGTCAGTGGATGCTGCTGGTTATGCGGTGTCAGACCACGGATGATTGTAGAGTCTGCGGATACGGGCAGAGAAGTTCCCTTGGGGTGACGCCATCACAACTGATGTGATTCTTGACGACATGCTGAAGCTGAAGCGAGAAATCGGAGGTGAGGACTGGGAGTCATGCCAAGCAAGAGTTGAGGAGGATGAGAGGCTACACCGAGCACCTTAGCGAGAGCCACAGCGATGGCCCTAGAGCCTTAGTGAGGTGCCAGACCTGCCAGGCTGCCAGTGTCAAGTCACAGTGGATCTCTCGGCGTCGGCAGCTGTGGAGAGCCACCAACTTGGGCACCGCCACCTGCAACGGCCGTCCCCACAGAGCCAACGTTAACGTCAACGTGATGAACTTGTGCTTGGACTCGACAGACATCGAGAGAAAACCGTGCGAGACAATTGGAACAGTGCTAGGAAGAAATTGACATCACGCCATCGCTTCAGTACTAGGTCTGATAGCAGCAACAACATTGCCCTTGACGCTCGTGCACAGACCCAAGTGCTGCTTCGTTTGAGGTGCTGCGAGCCCTACAGCCCCCGAACACCCCCAACCCGCCAGTCTCAGACGCCAATGGTCGGGGGCGCGTCTCACGATCCCTGCCCTACCGGAATCCCCATCCATCACCTTTCTCGTCACCACCACCAACACCACCACCAAGCGTCGCTCTCACTGCCACTGCCTCCTTCACCGGTCTAATCTGCTCGTCCTATTACCACATGACAAACGCCCAGCCTGTCCCGAAGCCATGGCGAAACGACTCGATCCATGTCCCGCCCATACAACGGACTCCCGGGGCTTCCTCGCTCGCTATACAGCCTTCAACATGACTGATTATCGTCCCTTACTCTCGGCTTCGCAACGGCTCTTGTTTCCCATCCTCCTCGGCGGACCTGGAGTTTGACAAGGAAAACCCATATGTCACCACCCCTGCCCATTCTCTGTATCCCCCTGCTCGTCCCGTCGTCCTCTTTTCTTCTTCATTCGCTTCAACTGCCTCTTTCCCTCCGCTTCGCTTCTACTTCCTCTTTCTCTTCTCAGTCTTCTCTATCCGCTCTCTTTTCAAGTTCGCGTGTGTTGTGTTGTTTAACCTTACATTCCTTTGCTTAAAGAGAGAAACGATCGCCCTTCGAAGCTGGACTGCTGGGATCATCATTAACTTCTTCACTTCTCTCGCCCCTGTTGCTTTTTCACATCGAGCCCGGCCTCGTTTTTATTTCTTTTTTAGTTTCTCCTTGAAGCCGCAAGATCTCGCACGCTCCGGCCGACTCACTGCGAAGAATCGCCTTCCCATGGCTCGATACTAATACGGTTCTTTTACTTATTACGACTTTCACTTCGACACGTGCTGTGCACATTATTTGGATATTATACTTGCAATCTTACGCCTTATCAGCCAATTCTCGAAAAGAGACGTATCAAAGGTCGAAAACACGCAAAGATTTGGGAGGACCGATATCGCTTTCACATCTCTCATCAATTCCCACATCAGCCGTGTCGAGACAGCCACAGAAACATGAGGTTTTCTTCCGCCAGCGTCCTCGCGACGTCCCTTTCAGTCGCCAACGCCGGTGTCTTCCCTCGCAACTTTTTCACAATTCCACGCGGCGATGAAGCCACTACGGCCGAAGAAGCACACAAGATGGTCGAGACGGGCGCGGCCGTGACAGAGACCGTATACCACACCATCACCGTTGGCGGTGACGGTGCCCACCCGGATCTCAACATGACCACACACCATACCGTCACAGTCGAGGCACCCGCCACGCATTGCCCCGAGCCGGTCTCCATGGATCCCAAGAAGTTCGAAGGGTGTGCAATCTCGGATAGCTGCAGGATCGATACGGGAAAAGCTAACAGCCGAGTAGTATTGAAGTGTCCTTCATCACGGAGACTGTCACGCACCCAGTGACATTAGTCCACACCGTTGAGGGCATGCCAGTTGTTGAAACCGAAACGGTTCATATGACCGAGACCATCCATATGACCGAAGTCGTTCAGCACCCCGTCACCGTCATCCAGACGGAGGTTGTTCATCAGCCTGTGACTGAGACTGTCCATATGACTGAAGTTGTTCAACAACCCGTGACAGTCGAGCAACCCGTCACAGTCATCCAAACGGAGGTCGTTCACCAACCTGTGACTGAGACTGTCCATATGACTCAAGTTGTTCAACAGCCAGTAACAGTCGAGCAACCCGTCACTGTCATCCAGACGGAGGTTGTTCATCAACCTGTCACCGTTTCGCATGTCGTCACCGAGATCCAGCATCAGACTCTCCCGCCTCAGACCGTTGTCGAGACTGTCGCCGAAACCCTCACCGAAACCGTTGCCGAGACCGTTGCTCAAACCGTTGCCGAGACTGTCACCGAGACCGTTGCTCACACTATCGCCGAGACTGTCACAGAGACCATGGTTGAAACTAAGATTGAGACCATGATTGAGACTATGGTTGAGACCATGACCGAGACTGTGACAATGTGCGAGGGCCAAGGTGTAAGTCGTCCCTCGCAGGCTTTCCGTTATTGTTTAAGGACCTTTCGCTGACCATGCAGGCTCTGCCCGAGGCGCCTATGGAGACACAAAAGCCCGCCGAGCCCCCGATGCACACGGCTCCTCCCATGCACGAGACTCCCCCCATGCACGTAGCCCCTCCGGCCCATGAGCAACCTCCGGCCCACGAACAGCCCCCGGCGGAGCACATGGCTCCTACGCATCCTGCCCCTCAACCTATGCACCCTGCTCCTGCCGAGCCGCAGCCCATGCACCCATCACCCGAGCACATGGCACCTGCTCCTGTTGCTGGTCACTCAGGATTCGTGACTCTGGTACCGGCGCCCAGTGCTGCACCGCCTGCCGAAGCCCCGCCAGCTATGGAGGAGCCTCCGATGGAGAGTCCCTCGAGTATGGGAACCCCTATGCAGCAGCCTTCGCCTGTAGAGACTCCGGCTAAGAGCTCCAATGTTGAAGCTACTGAGGTTGTCTCTGAGACCTCGGCATCCGAGACCAGCGCCAGCTCCACTGCTACTCCGGCTGAGAACACCAGTCAGTCTACCATTGCAACTACCGAGGCCGAAACCGCCCAGTCGACAGCTGCTGAAGATAACGTGCAGCAGAGTGAAGAGCCTTCCGAAGCTGCCAGCACACCGGATGCAATTCTGGATGAAGAGCCATTCCCCGATGCGCAGACGACCGATGCCCCTGAGCTGGTCGCCCCCGAGCAACCTGTCATTGATCTCGACGGCCTGGAGTTGAACAGCGAACTGGACCTCGGTAACATGATGCCGGCTGGTGTGCTGCGAGCAAGGGCCACGGCAGCCGCGTGAATTGCACCTCGGAGCTGACAATGATACCAATGATGGCATTGCCCATCAGATCACCCTCTGAGGACAAACCTGGGACGATGGCGACGCGGGTTATGAGAGCCCGCGAAATTGGACTAGCGACTTGCTTTGTTGTTCACCATAGATACCATGTCTGAAGCGTCGTCCCTGGATACGTGCCCTAGCCAGAGCAGATAAACTAGTCAAGTAATCAAGTCTTCGCTGGCTGAAGAATGCCCCTGAATCTCTGCAGTGCCTTGTATGACTGAACTCAAGTTGTCTTGCCGGAAGGAGGATCGGCCTGGGTTCGGGATGCTAGCTTCATCTTCTTGGCTTGCCTCTTGCTTATGGCTTGTCCTGGACTAGGCTCGTCTGGACCAGGCTTGCGTTTCTGGTTTTTGCCTTGGTCGTCGTTCTGCTTCCTGTTCTGCGCCTGCTTATCGGCAACCGATCCTTTGCCTGTGTCGCTGTCGGGAACCTTGACCATGTCGATCACTCCGCGGAAGCCAGACCGTTTAATGCCCTCGTTGACAACCACTCCGCGAGGAGTGCTCCTGAGAGCCTCCAGTCCTTTGTCATTACTCAGACCCCACACGTTCATGAGGTTGACGACATCAGCCGGGGCGCGCAGAAGCAGTGCGTTCTTGGCCTCGCTGCTGAGGATGATGCCACGGCCGCAAGTGGCTCGTACGAGACTGGTGACGTTGCTGATGAAGTTCGCGCGGGCGCGGGCATCTATGGAAGGATCGAGGACCTGTCCATAGCAAATCTCGAAACGCACGCCACGGTTGACGGCGGCCATGCAGGGCTTGGGCCGGAAGTGGAAGGGAAAGTGTTGTGTGAAGTCGAGAGAGATGATAGGAACGTCGAGGTTTAGGCAGGCATTGTGAAAAGCGTCCTTTGTCAGGGGTCGGACGGCGAGGATGTCGTATAGAGGCGCGAGGGAAGGTATTCGGTAGTTTGACGCGGAGGGATCGGAGAGAGGCAGCGTTGCGCGATGGAGGACGTGGGGCAGCGTTGTCTGGCCGATTGACGCAAGATCTGGAAGTGGTTTCTTGAACTGTGACGGTACCGGGAGGGTGAGAGAGTGACTCAGTGCGACAGTTCCATAGCCTAGCGAGGAGGCCAATGTAAGAGTTTGGAGAAGCTGGGCCTGGGTGGTGGAGGGCGACCAGTGGATGTTGAGATCGTAGAGCATTGTGAAGGTTGTGCTAGAGGACAGTCATAGCAGTGAAGTCCGTTGCGAGCTTTTGGTGAGTCTGAGATGCCTACTGAAGCGTGTCGGTCTAGTACTACGAAACCGAGTATCGTTCAAGATGATTGGTGCGCGGTAGAGCTTTCAACGTATGCTCTTGGATGGTGGTCAACTTTTGTGAAGAAGTGAGGATAAGCTTCTGGATAAGGCCAATCGGGTGGTGGGGCATCTTCTCAACCCTAACCTGTACCCTTCAATAACCCTTGCATGACCCTAGACCCGCGACCCTGACGCATTCGTCATTGAGTTTCAGTGTCAGGACAGACAGACATGAGAACATGATCAAGCGTCGATGTCAACATGTCATTACGCTTCATCAGTCTGTAGCATTTGGACAAACATAGCCGACCCGATTTTGCTCCTCGCGTTGTAACTTGCCCACCCACTTCCACTGATCCTCGGTTTGCAACCTTAAATCAAACAGCACCACCTCGCCAAGCCTTCGCCCCCCAAACTACCGTTCGATACCTTACCGACGATCCCTTACACGCCCGCGTTGCAAGCTGCCTCCCCAGACTTCGCCCCCTCGGACGCGCAATCCCCGTCTTTCGCCATCTGCAACTTCGCTCTACTTTCGCATATCACCCGACTCTGCGCTTCGACGATCCTGACGCATACATCGGCAAGGACACGCGCAAATACACCACTTGCGCGACGCATCATCGCGGCACGGACCGATCGCACTTCTGCAACTCTATCGATCCTCCGAATCCGACCATCGAGACCGTCGCCCAACTATTAACGCCCTGTATATCAGACACATACCTCTAAGCGAAGGCGCCGCACCGACGACCGAGACGCGGCACCTCATAGCAAGTCGCAGCCATGTTCTTCTTCTTCACATGCGGCGAGAAGACCTTCCGCAGCGAACTCGACGGGTACCAGGGCATCGTCTGCCAATGTCACCACTGCGGCAACATGTCCGGTCGCGTCCTCAAGAGCCGCCCTTTTTTCACCTTCTGCTTCGTCGTACGTTCGCTGCTGAACCCTCCAGCGACAGAAAGTCACCCAATCCTCGTCTCCCCGTTGCTGACACCTAATCACTAGCCCATCATCCCGTTCACAATCTCCGGTTACAAGGATGTCTCTTGTCACATCTGCAACTTCAACCAACCGCTCGATAGCAGGCCAGACGTGATAGCCATGGCTAATGGAGGAGGAGGCGGTGGTGGTTACCACGGGCCACCCCAGGGACATCAACAAAGGTACGGGTAGGTGAGGAGACGGGCGGCGGGTGTTGACACGAAAGGAGCGAGCGTCTGACTGTAGAGTACGCAATTTGTATACCTGAGAATCTGGCGATCAATCGAATATTTATAACACGTAGTCATGACCTTGAATTCACCACATGTGCCAACCAAACTGTATTCCGTATATCGGGGTATCGAGCTATAGTCAAGACAGGAAGAGAAAACCACATATCAAACAGATGTTTCGCGCTCGCTTGACAGATCGCAGACATATAAGCCTCGCCGTTGTCATGATGGGTTGCGTTCAAGCTCCTGATGGCCCACCGCTGCTCATCTTCAGGCTTTCCTCCATAGCCCGCCTCAGATCCTCGTCGTGCTCGTCGTCCACTCCGCCACCTCCGCCCTCGTGGCTTTTGCCCGAGGCCATTTGTTTCTTTCGGAGCTCTTCCTCTGCTAGACTTTGCTTCTTCACGTACTCCATAACGATATCCTCCTCGTTACGCTGGCTGTTTTGGTTTTGGGCATCAGCCTTTGAGGCCTCAATAGCTCGCTTGAGATCGCCGTCATCGACATCGCCATGCTCGGCGACCGTACCGGTATCTTGCGGCGAGTGACCTACCATGCTCTTCTGCAACGCCTGTTCAATGAGCTCTTGATACTGCTCGTCCGATATCTGGTACTCTGGGTCTTTGAAGAGGCTCGGGTCCTTTTCTGGTGGCACCTCCACCTGCACCTGCTCTGGCTGAGGGATGCCAACGCCATTTTCACGCATTGCTTTAATGCTGGCGCGTATAGCCGCCTCGACCATGATATCCTCCTCAGGGTTACCACGAGATGTCTCCTTGACGGAGTCGGCAATCGCCTGCTCGAGTTCAGTGTCCTCCGATGACGTCGAATAAACCGACCCAACGTCCGCAGACTTCGTGTCAGATGCAGTCGTTGGGGTGCTCGGTTTCGACCCCTTCTTGAGAGCATCCTTCTCAGCGTGCAACTTCTTTCGTTCGTCGAATGATAGATGTCTCGTGTTCCAGAATCCAGTCTTGGGCGGCTTACTCTCGGAACTAGCTGAAACAGACTCATCGCGACCTTTGCCCTTCCCGTGCGAGTGGTGGTGGTGGTGTCGAGGCTTTTTCATGTCAAAGAATGGCTGTAGCTCCTCATGTGCAGCTTGCCACCTCACCACCACGTCGTCCTTCTCCTCGGGGGTAGCATTGTCCATGTCGCCCTTGCCTTGAGACACTCTCGACGCGATGATGTAGTTTTGAAGGCTGCGTGCGAACATCTTGTTCACCTCGGCGTTCAGTCCTTGCATAGTATATGCAGGAATGCCCCAGAATCCTGCAGTCATTGTCAGTCAAGCTCCTTGCCATTTTTCCAGCGGGTACTTACCAGCTGCAGGCTTCGTGACGATTCCGCCGATTCCCTTACCGAAGCCTTTGACAAGACCTGCAGCACCTTCCTTCTCGGCGCCGTGTAGGGGCTGTGTCACAAGACCGGAGATGCCGTCGAAAAGTCCAAGACCGAACTCTTTTCCAGCAACCTTGAGACCCGATCGAAAGTCAGTCACCTTTTCCACAGGTCTCACGGTCTCGTCATGATACAGCCGCGGCACATTTCTGAAGCCTTTAGCGAGACCAAGACAGAAGTTCATAGGAGTCCTGACACCCATGCCGACGATGTGACCGACACCTTTGCCTGCCTCCAGAATGGCTTCGGCGCTGGGGCCACAGTCCTTGTCACGCGGCTTATTTTGTGCCTTCTCTTGCGTCTTGACAGTGGCCAAAGACGGCTCGTCTGACACCGGGGTTATTACACCTGACGGGGTTTGTTGGCCCGTAGAGTCCGAGTCATGTGCCTTCAGAGACCTTGATCTCGTGGAGTCTTCTTCTCCGATGAGTGTGGACGTTGCATCGGTGTCCTTCGGCGTGGAAACTAGAGATAGCGACGACTTGGATCCAGATCCTCCTCTAGGCCTGCCCCTCAATGCTTGCGACATGGCACCCCCAGGCGAGGCAGGCGGGGAATCTTCCTGCCTCTGCTTTCCTTTGCTCTCTCGGAGAGGACTGCAAGCCCTGTTGGCGCTCTTGAATAGCTGCCGCGGCATATCGGCGACCGCCATACCAATGCCACTGATGTCCATGATCAGGGAAGTAGCACCGGCAGTGATCGGATCCGGAGGCTGTGATTCTGTGACGTATTCCTTTGAGCGATACCTGTGATTTGCATTAGCAAGGGTTCCGACTTTGCAAGAGGGGAGCTGTCTTACAGCTTCAAGTCGGAGTATTGAATCACACCTCGGTCTACAAGAACAGCTGCAGCGAGAGGGCTTAGTTTGACCGAGGTGCGCCTTACACGCCAAACCGCATTGCGATGCGGCGCAAAGGCACAACGCATGTTGTCAAGGTCGAGGTGCTTGTGAAACATTTGACCGCCCTCATCTACGCCCTTCTCTGAGGCGATCTTCTGGCCCAGATCCTTCGCCTTCTCCTGGGTGTCGGGTCTGAGACAAATAGCCAAAGCATCAGCGAGCTTTTCGGCCGTCAGCTGCTTGAAGGGGATCGGATCGGGACCGGCATTGGCACGAGCCATCATGGAACCCCAGAATGGCTGGTCGCCGAAGAAAGGCACGACCAGGGTTGGCTTTCCAGCTTTGATGCCGGCTGCAGTGGTGCCAGCACCACCGTGATGCACGACTGCAGACACCTTCTGGAAAAGCCAGTCGTGTGGAACGTTGCCAAGCATGTAGACCCCTTCAGGAACGCCCATCTCGTCGGCACCAAGGCCACCCCAACCTTTCGATACGAGGGCGCGTACGCCAGTCTTTTTGACGGCTTCGAAGATCATGGTTGTCATAGCATTTGGATCATCGACGACAATAGAGCCGAAGCCAATGTAGACTGGCGGAGGACCATTGTCGAGGAACTCTGCCAAGCTAGGCTCAGGAGTGAACGACGAAGCCAGGTTCAGAAAGTAGAAGCCAGAAATATCGATCGTGTTGCCCCAGTCATTCGGTTTGGGAATGAGAGCGGGAGACCTTTCACATATCAGTATACACCTCGACTGGTTCTTATTATGGGAAGACTTACCAACAGTAGGTGTAAGGGACTCGGAGTCGGGTCAGAACGCCTGGCCCTGCGGTAAGTGGCATATGAGGAATGTCAAGAACATTCTCGCGGAACCTGTTGATGATGTCTCCGAGACCTTGCCAAGTCATCATCTCGAGCAGAGTATACGACATGAAGTTTGTCATGACATCGTCGGCGTTGGAGGACTGGATGTTGGCAAGGGGGTGTGGGAAAGCCCTTGTTGGCGTCCACGGCATGCTACATATCCTCTAATTAGGCGTGTTATGAACAAACGAATACACTTGTCAAGTACTCACGTGAAAGACATATGCAAGGGGATGCCAAGCTTCTCAGCAATGTGAATATGTGCAAAGCTGGGCGGATTGGCAATGATGGCATCGGCCACAAACGGAGCATTGCTTGCATCACCAGGGAGGTCCTCATGAGGGTTGAAGGCAGCACCTCTAGCATGGGGTTTTGGCGCAGGCCCAAGGCCATCACCGGCTTCAACGCATGAGCGCCAGCAGCCAACGAGCATCTGCGCGATGCCTTTGCGACGCTTGCTGACCTCGCCATTCTTCAACGCATCGAAACCTGGCATCAGCCCAGGATGGCGAACCATGAAGGCCATAAGCTCAGCAGGGTCTCCCCCTATGCTGAAGAACTCGAGGCCATTCTCCGTGACGAAGTCTTGGAAGACAGGGTGGGTGGCAACGCGGACGCGGTGGCCGTAGGTGTCACGGAGCACTTGGCCGAGGGCGATGTAGGGCTGAACGTCGCCTCGAGATCCGACAATCTGAATGACAACGTTGAGTTTGGGTGGTGGCGCTTGGCCTGGCTGACCACCGAGACTGGGAGGGATGTATCCGGGGGGTAGCGTTGGTTCTCGTTGTAGTTGTCGCTGGATAGCTGGTCGCAGGAAGTCTGCAAGGCGATTGTTCTTGGTGTTGATACTGATCGAAACACGACCATCATCTAAGATATGTCAGCGAGAGCGCTTTCAGAAGTGGGCAAAACGTCTCTCATCATACCTAGGATTCGTGCGCCTGCGTCCAGGCCAGGCTGGCTGAATTGCATCTGGTCGTGGGCATCGCCATAGGCTGGAGGGGCATCAAGCTCAGGCTCTAGTGGAGGAATGGCGAGGTTCTCTTCAGCCAGAGCGGCAACCTGACTGCTCGAAGGGGCACCATCTCTGTCTGATGAGTCTGCCGCAGCCGGATCCCGTTTTGAATCGAGAACGGTCATTTTGACGGTGCAGCAGTGCCGCCTAGGACGTCATGCGTGAAGTGGGATGAGGGGTACGACAGGACGATCGATAATGGATGAGGTTTATAGCCAGAGTCGGAGGCTAGATAGTCAGGGCGATGTCGAGGTGTGAGATAATAGATGGTTGAGACTGGGTTTTGGGTTTATGAAGGCGTGCCAGCGATTCAGGAGATAAGGTAGCTTCAGGGACGGAGACGGGATCCGTCGATGAAGCGCGGTCGCATGTCGGCGCCCGAAGCTTGGGGACGCCGTCTCGCGAGTTACGCAGCGCGGCGTCAGTGGCTAGCGGGGGCGACTTAGCACCGTGACGGTGGGCAGGACCAACTGAATCAACTTTCGGCCCTCTGCATCGATCGACTGCATCCAGGGTCCTTACTCAGCCACAGTCATGATTCGCCGTCAGGGTGACGAAGCAGAAGAAGAGAAACAGGCTTGACTGGAACAGGGCATATGTGTGTCGTCCAAGCTAGGTACGAGCAGCCAGGAGCAGCCACCCTGCCTTTGGTAGAGGGCGTTTGATCAGTAAGTACATGTGCACATTGCCAAGTGATACCGGGGCATTAGTGAGTCTGAACACACTCGCAACTTGTCACGACGACTCACGGCTTTTACGGAAAGCAACGACCATCCGACTTCATGGATTACGCATGCTGGACTGATACGAAAGTAAGGCACTGACACTGATCACGCTACTATCGCACCGCTCGGTACCTCAACCAGCGTCATGCAACAACGCAGGTTTCTTGGAGTTGCCCCGCACCAATGACCTCAGAAGGGCGATTTGGAGCAACAGGAAATCTGGACCCTCCGAACCCTGAGCGCTCACGAAGTGCCGATCTCGACACGTGCTTGCGGCACGTGAAATAAAGCTGCCCTGACATTCCAACCTGGCCCGGCCCGCCCGGGTTCCAACTATCCGTTTGTTGCTGCAAACATGATCGTTTCCCCGGCTCTCTCGGTCCCATCTTTGGGCTAGACTCAGACCGGAACCAGCTTGTCGCAAATACTAGAAGACAAGGCTGGCCACATACAACCGCCGTCTCCGTGGTCTGTGGAGCGATTGCACAAGAAGAGAGCATATAAACCTCAAAACATGGGTCAGCTTTCGCTCGAACCACAGGGACGCAAGCAGTCACATCATTCAAAGAGTTCAAGTTTACTTCTAAGGTCATTATTGGCATCGAGCTTTGCGCCTTTGGCAACCTCCACTGATGGGAGCCGTCGTTGATATGTTCAGGGTACTCCCACCTCTTGGATCGAAGCATATGGGATCCAGAATTAACATATGGGACACTCGTGTTCGTTCTCAACCTAGGAGCAAGATTTGTATACCAACAGTATCTGTGCTAGCTACCTTATCTTCGCATTGTCCTCCTGGCCGAAACCATAGCCCCACTTCGACTCCTCTCGTGCTCGTAGCGCATCAGTTGATTTCCCACTTCGTTAGGAGACTTTGCCATCTTAGCTCGTGTACTCATCTACAGTACGAAATACGAATGGTGGTGACTCGGTGTTGCCTCGCCTCATTTGTAAGCATCCTAGGCTACCCAGGCGGCTCTGTAACAATTACACAATGTCGAAAGGAGTATAAGAGAGCATGGCTCGTCCATCGCACTGGTGAGCAGGAAGCATCATACAAGTTTTGGTCAAGAGCAAGAGCTTCGCTTTTCCTCACTCCCGTGATGTCGTCCCAAAATGTCTTCCTGATCGGGCCTGGATATATTGGCCAGGAAATCATAGGAAATCTGCTGCAACAACAGACATACACCATCACGGCCCTCGTCCGTCGCGAGACAGAGCGTCTCCATCTCGAGAGTATTGGTGTCAGGGCAATAACAGGAGCACTGGACGACCAAGATATCATCCAGAAGCAAGTGGCCTTAAGCGATATTGTCTTTCACACCGCCACATCCGATCACCTGCCTTCAGTGGAGGCTATCATCAAAGGTATCGAGGACCGAACCGTTCGAGGCCTACCAACGACCTATATTCACACGAGTGGCGCAAGTCTTGTCGGCGACCAAAGTGCTGGAGAGTTTGAGAGCAACAAGATCTGGGACGACGAGGTGCCTGGGGACATTGACGCACTGCCTGACTCTGCTCATCACCGCGTCGTCGACCTGGCGATTCTCCAAGCAGCCAAAGAGCTTGGAACCCATGCCAAGTTTGCGATTATGATCCCTCCTGTTATTTACGGTGTTGGCGACCATAGCAAGAGGCTTTCCATTCAAGGCCCGACCATGGTCCGGTTCGCCCTGAAATATGGTTATGCTGCACAGATCGGTCAGGGACTCTCGAAATGGAGTCAAGTGCACATCAAAGATCTGGCGAGAGGTTACATAGCCATTCTCCACTGGCTCGAAGGAGTATCAACAAAGGAGGCAAATCTCAATCACTACTGGTTTTGCGAAAACGGCGAGGATCTATCATGGGGCGATATCGCTGCGGGAATTGGGCGTGTCCTCTTCGAAGCCGGCCGACTGCCAGAGCCTTCCGTCAAGACCCTCCCTCGCAGCGAGTACAACAATATGTTCGGGGCTCAAGCGACTGATCTCGTACTGGGCTCGAATGCTCGAACTCGAGCCAGTCGGCTACGAAAATTGGGATGGACAGCAACAGAGAAATCAATGCTCAAGTCTTTAGCAGACAACGAGATCCCATCGATCCTAGAAGAGAAAGTCGACTTTCAAGGATATGTCGTTCCTGGGATTTGAAGGGGGCTTCAATTCGGTCTAGATCAGCCAAGCAGCCTCGATCGATTTCAAAAACGGCAACAGCGCCGTCTGTTGCCATATACGCAACTCGAGTATTAGTTTGAGATCTTTGTCATACGTATCCAGCTCGTCTAGAAGTTGATCACGTTCGTTTGACAAAATTATCACACAGTCAGTCCTGATGTACACATAACAATGAAAATCCATGTTCAGTTGGAGACCACAGAACGAAGATGCAAAAGACTTGATGCTACTGTCGTATCATTAAGGATTCGTGACTCTCAACTATTGATAAGCTCTTGGCCCCTTCCAAGCCATCCGCTTCATCTGTCTTCGTTCATTGCAAACGCCACCACAAATAGCGACACCTCGCCGTGCCATGCCTGTACTTGACACAAAAATCCTCACAGGGAAGTATACTCCCTTTTAGTAACAGCTTCCCTCACCGCCGGTGCACACCTCTCTTTGATCACGGGGCATGTGCACATCTTCAGTGACCGCGCCGTTCTTACTCAAGGTCCAGTCTCATATGATACTGGTAGACTGGATACGCCTCCCCTTTGACGTACTTCAACAGTGGCTCCACGTACTCCCTCGGGAAGAGTGGCCTCACATCAAACTTCTTGTTCGGAAACTTGGCCACCATAGCCTCCACGAGCCGCTTCGCCTGTCCCTTGCCTCGCCACTCCGGCTCCACGATCAAGGACCACACCTTGACCTCATCCCCTGCGTCCGGGTCGTTGATAACGCAGTAAGCGTGGTCCAGACGAAATGCGACTCCCCCCTCCACCAGCTTGATGAAACCTCGCGCTTGGTACGGAAGATTCGGGACGCCGTGGGCCGCGATCACCGCATCCACCTCCTCGAGAGCACAGCTCTGCAGGTCCGAATGCAACACGGGTTCGCCTCCCGAGGCATCCGTCTTGAAACCCCAGAGTTCCCGGATCATCTTGAAACCCGCCCGACTGTAAAGCCGGACTCCGCGCTCATTTTTGTCGATGCACTCGAGCTCCAGCGCTTTGGTCCCTCGCTTCCTCTCGGCCTCAATCGCCTGCTGCAGCACCGCGGAGCCCGTGCCTTTGGCCTGGTATGTCGGGACGACACCCATGGCGGCAACGCGTGCTTCTCCCGGCCGATCGTCGCGGACGGCGAAAATAACAAAGGCCACCGGGTCTGTTGCCTGTTCATCTGGGTAGAAGACGTGGCTTATACTCAAGTCGATGAAGAATGCCTCGCAATAGGGCTCGAGGGTTTCTGCCGTATGGTTCACAGGGCTGAAATAGCCTTCAAAGGCCTTTGTGATAAGTGCCGCGAGCTCTGCCCACGATAATTCGGAAGCCGGTCTTGAATGCATGGTCGTGGATGATAATGCTAATCAGTGTACTTGGACGATTGAGGGGCTCCTTGGGAGACACTGATCGTTATATACTACAGGCACAGGTGTCGTTGCGCAAGCATATCGCACAAAAATGCGCATGACCTTGCGTAGGACCTTGCGTAATGAGGCGATATGATTCAATCGCCTCTCCCCATCCGTCAGCCGTGGCTCTAGCCGCATAGAGGAGGTCCTTTTGCGGACATCACTAATGAGGACATAGCACCCTTCGCCATGTGTTTCTCAAGCAGTCATGCATGAGGTGGCTCACCAGACTCGCCGGTATGGGGGCCTACACCGTGAACAAGAGGAGGGATCGGTTAGCGGCCCCACGTCCTCTCTCCAACCTTCTTGTGAGGTAGTCATCTCCGGTTGACACAGGGCAATGGTTCCGAGGCTACTACTACGCACTGGCGTTGACTCTGCTTGCATCCGCTCCATCGTAACCATGTCAATTCATGTGGTATATTACAGTAAACTCCCGCAGACAGCTGCCGACAATGTGCGAAAGCATGTCGTCACCTCAAGCCCATCCTGGGCATGCCCAGACACATTCAACCTGTGTCCTTTGCGCGAGATCACCGCGTCAGGTTCCGCCGCCATCTACACATCCCTCGATGCTACACGTCAAGTCCCATTATCTATCCGTCCCATGTATCAATCCGATCTTAGCTGGAGAAGCGGCGGGTAACCTTGGCGATAACTAGGGATTGTCAGAGTGTGCCCCGTTCGCAAATCGCTTGTGTGGGTGGCTTACTGTGAAGAGCAACGACGCTGAAGATGAAAACAAGAGACAGAACAAGGACAACAACGGGGTCAACCTTCAAGCCGGGAGACTCGTCGGTGTACAGCCCTATAGTTCACTGTTAGTGACACATTCGCTGGCCTGGGCCGGTTCGGCGTCTATCGGGGTAGCATCGTACTAAGCATGGTGCTTGTTGAGCCACCAGCACCGGCAGCGCGTGTGCTGCTAGGACGGGCATTGGCAATCTTCTCTTTCTGATCGGCGGCAGCGCGGCGTCGGATCGCAGTTCGTGGGCCGCCGGGAGGCGTGGGAGAGCCAGGGCGACCGGTGCTGGCGCCGCTGGAGACGCCGGGGGCGTTGCCGACAGGCGAGGAAGGGCGAGGCGAAGACTGTGAGAGTAGCAGTGTCAGCTGAAGATCTGAATGACTGGGCAATGGCAGTGCTCGACAAGGGCGAGGGCACTTGATCGTGAAGTGCGGCTACGAGCGCGAGCGACTCGTGATCTCCGTCCAGCCCACAGCGACCAAGGCTCCCATGCGAATCGTGGGCGATTTAACCTACCATCTTGAGATAGAGAAAACCGGCTGTGTATCAATCAATGACAAGAGAATCGCTGCAGGATCCTGTTCTGTCTAGAGGAACAAAAGGGAGTGTACGAATTGGTAGACGATGAGAAAGGATGGCGAAGAGGCGAACTAGAGCTTGTCGAGCGAAACCACAGGGTCTCTGTCCCCCCAATCGAGCAGCCAGCCCCATTGAGGCCACAGTCGCGGAAAGGAGAGCTGGAGCCACACACGGTACAACGTTCTTCCGTTCCTCTATGTCGCTGGCTGCCGGGCTCCCCCAGCTTGGGACGATCCGCCCCGCAAATCATATTCCAGACCTTTCTGGACCTGAGAGGACGCTAATGTAGCGCCATCTCGCTCCATCTCGCTCGTGGCTCAGTTGCTGATCCTCAGTATCGTGCGAGACATACATGCAACTTTTAGACGCCATATGTCTGCGGATATATTGTTCATGTTCTTTTTGGAACTACCTCGGCCTCCCTGGATGCCATCCAGGCGCTATTCCCGTGCTCAATTGACTCGTCTGCAATCGCTCAAAGCCCGCTTGCAGTCTCTCCTCTTCGTGTATATCTGAACAACAATGCAGAAAAGTGTACGTCAAGAAGGCTTCGGGGGATAATGAATGAAATAAGACAAAAGGAAATGAAGTTGAACCATGCCAGAAAGTTCCCCGTCGAGCAGTTTTAGGCATTTCAGGATAATGCCCCATACAGCCTCCGCGTCGGGCTTGCCATGTGCTCGCGGCGAAGACTCCATCCCGGCCTCCCCACGCAAAGTTTAGGAGTGAGCCATTGTAGCTGCTGGTTCTTCCATGAACCACACACTGCGCCCGCGCTCGCCGTACGGTACAGCCTCTCCACCCAGTTCCAATCCAGCAAACCCCCTCCCCCCTCCTCCCCCCGAGACCAGGGGCCTCTGCTCTTCCAAGATCCGCGGCAAACCTCAGTGCTCAGTGCGGGCCCCGTGTGCCCGAAGTCAGAGCTTGTATTTGCTGTGCCTGATTATATGTAATTAAACAGTAATACATCTACTCCCGTGAGACGAAAACTGGACCAAACGCCGTGCGCTATGTGGATGACTCGCAACGCAAATTGTAAAGGGTGCGCTTCAGATGTCGGAGGGCCATATGAGGATAGCGTGTAAATGTACGTCTTATAGTGTCACGTCCAGAACGAGGCTAACGTCAGCCACGTTAGGACCGGCAAGATCCTCCAATACAGGGATCAGATCAAGCAGCTCGTTGTCGTGTGCGTCCGAGAACCAGCTGCTAATGGGAACAGCGTGTTGTGGGTGGAAGATGTAGGACGTTGGGGAATTGTCGATGATGATGGTGTCTTTGAGGTCGCGTCCAACCTGGGAGAGATCTTTGACATAGTTTCCTTGGTGGTTATAGCAGCTCTCGCGGAAAAGACGGTGGTGAACAACCTTGTGTATGTCGAGCTGATCGAGGAGGGGGTCGCCGTACTAGAGCAAGTCGGTCAGTGATGAGGTGACCCAAGAGGGACGGCAGTGCCCTGCGTACCTTAGAGACAGACGCCGTGAAGACCACCACCTCGTACAATTCGCCAACCCTCTTCATGAACTCATCGACGCCGGGGCGTTTGATGACATAAACATTGTGGTAATTACCCTCGATCTCGACTGGTATTGTGAAATCCGCTTGATGAAGAATCTGAGACCGGTTTAGTGGCTGCAGCTTATTAATTGACTTTCCGTGGGATGCTTACCTTGAATGAGCTGTGCACGAGAGTTTCGTCCAAATCCAGGACCAGGCACTTTCTTCCCCGATGTTCAGGTCGAATGGGTCCAAGAAGAGCTTTCTGCGGTTCACCAGCAGATGGGATGTCCTCGCTGGCCGGTGTGGCCACAGGAGGACCGGTCACGGGCGGAGGCGGTGGAGGTATCGTTCTGCCAGCCGTGTCTTCGCTAGCCTGTGTGATGATAGATGATTGGGGCTCCTCCGGCGTTGCGTCGTCCATGGCAGAGTCTTCATCTTCAACGTGCTTGCCGTTGGGCGGGGAGTCGCTATCAGGCGCCTGCATTCTCGGCGGATCGACCTTCACTGCTGGGGTCTGAGCCTCAGCATCCTCGTTCTGGGCAGCTGTGATCTCATCCTGAGCTTCGGTTATGGGTGCGCTCTGATCTCGCGGCGTCGTCGTGCTTTGGTGCTGGATGTCTTTCTCGTTGAGTGGCTTGCTCAGCTGATCCTCGTGCTGCGTCGACGGCTTAGCCTTTGAGGTCATCGGGCGCTGAGGCAACCGGTCGAGTTTGTGAACGTTCTCTGTCTCGTCGTCGCCGCTGTTTGAGGTATCGGGCGCCACGCAACACCCAAGAAATGATAGAAATCCACCCTTCCTCTTTTTCGGCGGATTAACTGACGGTGAGTTCGGCTGCGTGTTGCCCGCTGTGTTGGTGGGTTCTGTCTCGCCCCCAGTTCGGTTGCTCGAAGCACTTCCGTTGCGCTGGCGACCTGTGGTGCTGCCTTGGGAGTCTTTTGAGCGATCACTGACGCTGTTGCGGGACTCGCTGACGGTTGCCCCACTCAGGCCAGTTGATGTTGGTGACGATTGGATCTTCTGTGAGGAAGATCGTGAAGGAACCTGTAGGTGTCCTTGTCCCTTCTTGGACCCTGCACCGTCCTCCGGAGACAGCAGGTCGGCGTCCTGAGCCATGTCAGATGCCACTGGGGCAGTGTTGGGTTGCGCTTCGGCGCTCGAGCTCGCAGCGGTTGGCTTCTCGGCCATGACGCGCCTATCGTAAAGATCTCTGTCAGCAAATCGACTTGACCCCGGAATCTCTGGCCATGGGTGGAGGGGGGTGGAGATGTGACAGTATCAGAGAGGTGCGGCGGGATGTGAGCATGTGAACCCATGAAGACACTCAATATGTAGCACTAGTAAGGGGCCTCGCCAGCTTCGCCAGCTGTCATGCTACGCGCCTCTACTGAAGGGGTGATGGAAGCCACAAAACTGGACAAATTCGACTATGGGAGTATGGCTCACCTCTTGGAAGGAACCCAAGGCAGCAGTCAAATAGCGAGGACCGCGCGACGAAGAACCGCGCGACGAAGAGATGCAACGGACGCCGAGATAGCTCTGGCAGGCGGCTATATCGTGCTCGTCGCGAGACACGTGCGGCGGGTGAGCAATCGGAGTCGGAGCGTCTCGAGCCGCCGGGGGAACAAGAATTGTCGCGTCGCTGTCGTCGAGAAGGTGATGTAGGGGTTGAAGGACACTGCAGATCGACTGCGCAGTCAGAGATGGAAGGGTGGAGTAAATGGGGACTCCTCAGAGGAGAGGCAGCTGGAGAGCAGGTGCCACGTCAAAGCACAGGTACTGAGGATCTTGGGGTGCAGCGGCTAGGCGAGTGAGGGACCGTGTCACCGCAAGCGGAGGAAATACGGTGACTGCTTGGGCGCAAAGGGGCAGGCGAGTGAAGCCGAAGTGTCTCGGGGATGAAGGTCAGCACGCGGAAAGGGCTGAGGAGATGAGACTCAGAGAGCGAGGAAGATGGGCGAGCCAGGCGATTTGCCTTTAATTTGATGGTCGCAGGAGGTTGTTGGAGGAGCTGGGGGCGGCTCGCAGCTGGGACTGGCAGTCCACAGTCCAGTAGGCCAAGGTAACGGTATCGTAGGTTGAAGAAGTGGAGGACGCACAGGCGGCAACAGGGCCCCTAAGAGCGCACTAAAGGTGTGCTAAAGGCGCGCCTGAGGTGGGAGCGTGCTGGAGATGTGCTAGAGAAGCAAGGTAAGGGTGGTGCAGTAGGCGGGTGGAGGCGGGTGAGTGGAGCATCAACGAGATTAGCCACTGTCGAGCGACGCCATGGTTATCATAATATCAGGCTCTGGGAGACACTGTACATTCGCACCGTAAAAGTCACATTGTTGAGGCACCATAGTACAGTGCGAGATTAGCCTGTGTCTGCTAAGCAGCCATCAGCAGTATCCCATCATCATGCTTGTCTCATTTCCGCTAATTGGCTGCAAGCCAAGGATCATCTGAATAGCAGGCCTCTGGACTGACCCCCAGACAGTCATAAGCAGCATGAGATCCCACGTCGGCCACCATCCGCCCACCAGATCCCGCGGTCTAACTCGATCACTCTTGGACCTACCTTGCTCGCGGCAGTGAACCGGTGTCAGTCATCGTTTTAGGTTGGCCCAACTTCCTGTTGGCTCTACAATTGCCGCTGTCGATTTCTTTGTCACAGGCTCGATTCGGCCTGATTGAAGCCAAGGTACCAACGTGCCTCCCCATCTCCATCGTAACATGGCGTTTCTGCAAGTTGGATCTTCAGCGCAACCGACTGGCCTACCTTACTCGAGCTCTCCCGGCTGTACTCCACGCTGCCCCGCCTTCCGCCACTGTCACATCACTGCGCGCCTGGACTGGTTCTCGAATGAAGTGCGGATGATGTCCTAGAGAAAGTCACGGAGCATAGATCTCTCCTCCCCACTACAAGGGTACTGGAGCTCGTCAAGGGTCGTCAGAAAACACTCTGCAGAATCGCGAATCAATTTCATACTCGTTTCGGCGTACGACGGACACATCAATAGCTGGAAACTGCCATTAATCTGGTTGTGGTGATTGGACGCGTTCGCGCTCAACTATGGTTGCGATCAGGCACGCTGCAGCCAGTCAGCGACTGGGGCCACCCGCCCCCAAGCGCGGGAAACCCCACAGGCCTCCATGCCTGAGCGCTCGATGAACTGCTGGTCTACACAGAACGGTTTACAGAGCACGAAGTACAACAACCATACGTTTGTACCGACTCAGCACGAGTGAAGCCGCCTTGCTCCCGAGTGCGGCTTCCTGCTGTTGAACCATTCTCGGCAAACCTCTCAACGTCGGTGATCGAACTGACTATGGGAATGCAATTATCCCAGTTTGACAGACTGTTAAGGGCACAATGGCTGACTCAGAATAATTCCTTCGCTGTGTATGCCCCAGTCCTGACACACAAGATGCACCTACTTGGCCATGAATCGGTGTCCGCGTGAGAGTTGGCCTGATATCAACACCGTGTAAAGAATGCGGGGGTGTAGAGGTCTTCAATACAGACTCCGGTGAGTGTAGACACACAGGCTGCTATTGCGTTGGCCTTCTGCAGACGCCTTCAAGGTCTATGCTTTGAGCATCGATAACTGGGATTGGGCGATGAGCTACTGCCGAACCGACATGAGCTAGGCCAACTGCACCTCGGGTCGACTCAGCGAGACTGTTCCAGGAGTATTGAAAGCGATGAACTCGTACAGCCCAGTCTTGAAGCTGGTCATGTGACGATGGTGGTTCCGTCATGAAGCTCACTCAGTGGCAGTGGCAGCTCCGGCCTACGGTACTAGTACCTCCAACACCAGCTTCCCCGCAAAAAGTGACCCCAGGACTCAGACCCGCCCTGCGATTCAACCTCGGACCTACGACTGCCACTGCGCTTCACATGCCACCGGTTCAGGCTAGCACATGCGGCGACGCCCTCCAACCCCCAGACATGTGCGACCATCTTCCTCGCTTGCACTACTGTCGCAGACTTCGAGCAACATTTCTCAATCAAGCCTCCCGAACGCAGGCCATCATTCTAATTCGACTGACACTCTTTCCACGACCGACACTATCCGGATGAACGCAGCTTCGGCTGGCTGAGTTGTCCCTTGAAGGGGAAGCTCGAACCCAATAACCCGACAACATGGCCGTGCAGTCCAAGCTGCGGGCAACAGCTGCCGAAGATGCACTCGCCGCTTTTCTCGATAAGTGGACAGATTTCATGCGGACTCGAGTGCGGAAAACATCCAGGACAACACGCCTTTTGGCTCTACTCTTCCTAACTTCTTCTATCGTCCTCGGCGCCGAAGGTACACGCCGCTGGTGGAAGAGCCGTCGGGAAGAGCGCGAGCAGGGCCGGAAGCTGGTTCGCACGAACTCATGGCTTCATAACAAGGATGGCTCGCGGACGATATATGTTCCCTACAAGGACGGCACGACAAAGGTCGTCATCAATAACACAAAGCCCTTGACCTTCGAGGCGCATCGCAGGCTATTCTTGAACCCGCCACGGGTATCAGGGCTCGGCGATGGTGTTGTGCCAGGCGCTCAGACAAAGCCTGGCCTCAACCTGGCTTTCTTGCACCAGTTCCTGAGCCTAATGAGCATCATGATTCCGCGCTGGTCCAGTAAGGAAGCCGGCCTTCTCATCAGTCACGGTGTCTTCTTGATGCTTCGCACATATCTATCACTTGTTGTTGCCCGTCTCGATGGAGAAATCGTCCGTGACCTTGTTGCCGGTAACGGGAAGGCATTCACCTGGGGTCTCGTCAAGGTGAGCTCATCCTATCATCCCATAATGTGCTGAAGTGCTAACTCTTATCAGTGGTGCGGTCTCGGCGGATTCGCCTCCTACACGAATGCCATGATCAAATTCCTCGAATCCAAAGTGTCCATCGCGTTTCGTACACGACTGACGCGATATATTCACGATCTATATATCAACGAAAATCACAACTACTACAAATTACCGAACCTGGATGGGGGCGTCGGTCACGGTGCTGACCATTTCATAACCCAAGACTTGACGCTATTCTGTGCTTCGGCAGCCAGTCTTTACTCATCCCTTGGCAAACCCTTTGTTGACCTTTGTGTCTTCAACTTTCAGCTGTACAGATCACTGGGTCCTCTGGCCTTGACTGGTCTAGTCAGTAATTACTTCTTGACAGCTAGCATTTTGCGGAAGCTATCACCGCCTTTTGGCAAATTAAAAGCCGTCGAGGGACGCAAGGAGGGTGACTTCAGAAGCCTACATGCCCGGTTGATCGCCAATGCCGAGGAAGTGGCTTTCTACGGAGGTGCTGACATGGAGAAGACGTTCTTGAACAAAGAGTTCAAGTCCCTCAAGTCATGGATGGAGGGCATATACATGCTCAAAATTCGGTACAATATCTTGGAGGACTTCATTTTGAAATACAGTTGGAGCGCTTACGGGTACCTCTTGGCTTCATTGCCCGTCTTTCTGCCAGCTTGGGGCGGCTTCGGCGGCATGGCTGAGATGGTGGACGGTGCGGCCAAAGGAGGCCGAGAGCGCAATCGCATGAAGGAATTCATCACCAACAAGCGCCTCATGCTCTCGCTAGCCGATGCTGGAGGGCGCATGATGTACTCGATCAAGGATCTTTCCGAGCTGGCAGGCTATACGAGCAGGGTGTACACGCTGATCTCGACGCTTCACCGTGTCCATGCGGATGCGTATTACTTGCGAAGCGGGCAAGATGAGCTGTACTCACTCTCCGACGCCCAGGGCACGATCCAAAAAGGCTTTGACGGCGTGCGATTCGAGCATGTGCCGGTAGTGGCGCCCAGCCTGTGGCCGCAAGGGGGTGACGAGCTGCTGGAGTCACTATCCTTGATTGTGCACTCTGGCGAACATCTTCTAGTATGTCCACCAAGAGACCGTGTGAGCTTGTACGTAAATGAAACTAATTGAGCGCAGATCTCTGGTCCTAACGGCGTGGGTAAGAGCGCAATCGCGCGAATCCTCGCCGGCCTCTGGCCAGTCTATCGAGGACTCGTGAGCAGGCCAAAGAACATTGGCCAAGACGGCATCATGTTTCTGCCTCAACGTCCATACCTGAGCCCGGGCACACTGCGAGACCAGGTCATCTACCCTGATGGGCATCTCGACATGCGCGAGAAACGGCGCTCGGAAGATGACCTCAAGCGCGTGTTGGAGGAGGCCAAGCTTGGATATCTGCCAGATCGAGAGGGAGGCTGGGACACTCGCAAGGAGTGGAAGGACGTGCTCAGCGGCGGAGAGAAGCAGCGCATGGGATTTGCGCGGTTGCTCTATCATGAGCCCAAGTACGCCATCATCGACGAAGGCACCAGCGCCGTTTCAAGCGATGTAGAAGGCTTGTTGTATGAAACTTGCAAGGAAAAGGGAATCAGTAAGTCATCACGCCTCGAAGAGATCTTGTCCAGGCATTCGCGTTAACCGATTTGAACAGCCCTGATCACAATTTCTACACGTGCATCCCTGAAAAAGTACCACACGTACAACCTGGTGATTGGTCAGGGAGATAGTGACGAGGGCTGGGAGTTTGAGAGGATTGGAACGGAGAGGGAGAAGATGCAGGTCGAGAAGGAACTCCAGGACCTTCGAGAGCGTCTCGCAAAGGTCGACGAATGGAAGAAGCGCAGGGAGGAGATTGATGCGGAGCTTGCAGCGGTGTGGACAGACAAGGGCGATGTCGTGGACCCGCCGCCATACACGGATTCAGCCACAGAGCCAGTACAGCAGCAAAGCTGAGGTATGCTATGGCAATGAAGCTGAGATAATAGATCGCGGCTGGGAGATGATACGAGCCGGGCGCTCGGCGTTGTGAACTACTGTATGTAACACCAAGGTGGCCTCAGGGTTTACTGTGCAGCCACGGAGTACACCATTCGAATAGACCAGAAAGAGTTGCACTTGTACGGCGGAAAGCCTCATAGATTCTCCAGTACGCCGTTCATGCCGATGTCGTGATGGGAAACACCCGGTCGGACGGCTGGAGGTCAGTGGTTGGCGTTTGACGTACGTCTAATCATCCATCGTTACGGCAGCTAGGACGTGACGAACGGGACCAGCCTTTTCCCCATTACGAAACGGGTTCCTCCACACTCACGTCGACGGTGGCACACCAAGCAGCTTCGCTCGGTGCAGAACAAAAAGACCGACGCCGTCGTGGCCAAAGATCGTCCCAGCCACCAGCCGGGCAGCCAATTGAAGCCCCCAGTGCGACACCACCACGACAGCCGCTAGCACAACGCTAAGGCGCCGGAAAGCTGAACTTCCATCTTGTCGATCAGGCCTCGGCACGCTTGGGCAGACTATTCGATAGCCACCATCCTCCTTTCCCCCGATCTAGGAGAGAGCGAGGAGGCCAGATAAAGTCGCAGGCATGTCCGCTGCCCTCCCAATTTCGCCAGTGTGGCGTATAGGCTGCTCAATTCCGATGAAGAAAAACCCCCTCCCTGCCCGACGATTCTGCGCCCTCGTCGCGAAGGGAGTTTGGACCTTGTAATCTCGAGGGCGTCTGCTAGGGTCGCGTTAGTTGTCCTTGGCCGGTCGAGTTCACCTTTGCTGCCGCTCTCTGCAGGAGTCGCAGGTGCTTGCTTCTTGTGCTATGCATGTCTCTCTTTGAGAGACCCCTTCGCATGGCCCCTCGACCGACTCTTGTGCATATCGTATGAAGAGGGCGTAGGGCCCTCTGGGACTTCTCTTCTTGATCTGCCTTTCTCTCTCCTTGAGAAACAACTTCTTTCGACCCGGTGATACGTTGAGGGGAGATACCAATTGGTGCCGAAAATGTCGCTTTCACGACCTACCTCCAGCTCGTCTGGGATCCGCGGTTCGATGCCGCAAATGCCCGTCATCTCAGAAGACGACGACTCGCTACCACTTCCTGAGAGGCGAGGTCCGATTCCACGAGGACCTCTGAGGGTGCCCCAGAGATCCTATCGGCGAAGCAACCGATCGCAAAGGCCTCTAATGCCTTTCGTTCCTGATCCGCATCCCCTCTCAGACAAATATGAGGCTGGGACTGTTAGTTTGAGCGCGAGTGCCAGTGTGACTGCCAGTGCCAGCGAGAGCACAGGAGTCTCTGGGGACATGGAGAAGAGCGAGGAGTTCCTCAGGAACTTGGAAGTCGAGGACGAGATGGCCTTTGATCAAAATCGCCGCAGGATGTTTCGGTTCCTCATCGTTGTAGGAATTATTGTTCTAATCATTCTGGCTCTCGCTATTGGTCTGGGTGTCGGCCTCACCACCAGGTTTGTAGCACAATCTAATGGTAACGTCTTTGCTCTGGCTGATCAAACTACCTAGGCACGACAACAGCAAGTCCGGCGA
The DNA here is from genome assembly GCA_023628655.1 of Sarocladiaceae sp. R1802. Taxonomy (NCBI): domain Eukaryota; kingdom Fungi; phylum Ascomycota; class Sordariomycetes; order Hypocreales; family Sarocladiaceae; species Sarocladiaceae sp. R1802. The sequence continues at coordinate 909,764 of JAMAKF010000002.1, forward strand.
TGGAGATGCCGATGAAACCTCGGACGAGCCACAGTATCCGGCAGGATCATTCACCTTCGAGACCTCATTACAAGATACGAAGACATCATGTACATCCAATCCGTCTACATGGCGCTGCTATCCTTACGAAAAGGGTGAGACCGCGCAGTTCTTTTGGATAATCTCGGCCCCAGAAGACGACAAATCCAATTTCACCGTTTCATCAACCGATAACCCTTTCGCTCCATCCTTCAGGAATATCACAATGTCCAGGTTCGAAGAAGGTAGCTCAGATGAGCATTTCAGCTTCTCCTTCGACATGACTCGCAACATCGTGCCTGATGCCGACGTCGGCGCAAGTAACAGGGCGGCCCGGTGCTCCTTCGAGAAGACAAAGTTTGAGGCCACCATCTGGACCCGACGTCGCGATAATGAGACCTTGCAGTTCGACGGTCCGGTTAGCAGTAAATTTGGAGACTGGCCTGGCGACGTGGAGGTGAAGCAGATCAAGGATGCGGAGCTTGGCCAGCCAACGTGCGAGGACAGCGACGGCACGGAGATTGCGGACGTACAAGCTGGATCAGGAACATGCGAGTGCGCGTACTCAAACTTCGACACGGATAGCTGACTGCTTGGGGTAAAGGGCGTTAATGGATGGCTGACTATAAGGTAAACCCTACATACTAGTATCCACGGATATTGAGGTTCAATAGGTGACGGGTAATGGGACGATGAGTATGTTCGATAATATCTAGCTGACAATATCATGTTTGCTCAATCACTTGACGGGTTTCTCGCTCCAATGCTCCGCGCCGAGTGCCTGGCGCAATGCAGTCTTCCTCACGTCCTAGTTACAGTCGAGTGAATCCATCACCTCGCGGCTTTCAAAGCGCTTGCATTTGCGGATCACGCTGTTGACCTAGGAGTCTACATCCTCCGCAAGGAAGGAGCCGTTATTGCACTGGAAGCTAGCTTCGTTCAAACTGTAATCGCTGCAACTGGTAAACTTCAAGGTGATTGTAACAATATTTCACCAACATCACAACGTCTTGTCGCTGCTGCTCAGACATGTCAACTTAGTCAAGGAAATGAGAACTACAACTTCAGCTACACTGGCGCAAATAGTTGACAAGGCTCGCGTCGCGGGCACCAGCGCCACTCTGTCTTACCATCCGCAGGTTCCCTCCTTGTTACCACTCAAACTCACATCGCCGCTTGAAGGCGCCAAAGGAAAGCAATGGGCCCTGTATCACCTGGAACCACCTGTCTCTTCTTCATCGCGGAAAAAAATCCAAAGATCGGGCCTCTCCCTATCGACACTTCCTGGTGCTTCTCACATGGGACCATACCTCATCCTCGAGGATCCCGAAGCTCCATGTCCGCGGGGCTGTGAGAAGACCTGAAACCCGGAAGCAGGCGGTTGCGACAGTACATGAGATCTGGCAGGACGAGAGTTTGGAGGGGGCGCTGTGCTTGGCATGTCATCGGTATCCGATGTTCCAGAGGATCTCTGGGTACCAGGAAGGGGCTTGTGAAAGACAGTGTTGTAGAAGTTCTGTAACTCAAGATCCGTTGGCTGCGAGTGTTCATCGCGAGGCATGTACAGAGCCGCGTACTCTAACAGCCCTGCGCTAGTAGGTCGGTCCTTCGGCTCTACTGCCTGGCATCTCATGACTATCTCGCAAAGATCCGGGTCGGCATGCGGTGCGAATTGAGGGATCCGCCACCCATAGGTTAGGATTAGGCTGAGAGAGCCGTTCCTGGGCTGGTACGACTTGGGCCGAAAGGGGTATCTCATCCATATTCCAGTCAGGACTGATTCCATCTGATGATAGGCTGTCAACTTGGCCCGGTAGTGGGTGAGCTCAGTGAACTGGGTAGTTACTTACGATGACGCCAATGGAAAACACGTTAGTCCATGAGCCATAACGACCAGCAACGTCGGCGCCTTGGGTAAGATCCTCACCTCGGAACTTATCTCTGCCGTTATCTTCGCCCCATATGAAGTCGTCCCACTCTCGACTGACTTGCTCCTAGACCAAATCAGCTTCGAACTTCAAGAGTATCTCACATGATCTCACGGGAGTCAGCCATATCTTTGGAGTGAACCTCATTCTCCAATATCTTCCCTCGGTCCAACCGTCGTCTTTCCATGACTCCCGCATGTCCTTACTCCAAGCTTCGTCAAAGTCGTGCGCCTGGAAACGTCTCGTCAGCTGGAGTCTACACACGGTCAGGGACAATGAGAAGTACCTTGTACAGCGGATGCTGATCATGATCGCTCGTGACACTCGAGGTTAAAAGCACTACAGCTGCCGTTAGTTGGACTTCACATGAACCTGATAATAGCAGGCTGAACATACCGTTGGGGATGTTGAGATCGAAATGAACATGGTGGCTGACACTGAAGTCTTTGACGAAGTCAGCTACGGTGGACGGATTTTTCTCCGCAGTCTTTAGCCAGGCTTCGAAATCTTTGTCCTCCATCTGATTAGAACTCGGCTGGTAGTCAATTGACGCAAGCATCTTGGTTACTGCTGCTCTGTCAGCGAATGCGCCTTCCGACGCGAGCTTTTGACAGGGTGTGTCTTACAGCAAAGCCACATGCTCCAAAGAGCTCTCCGCGGGATAGTAAGGCCGTGTGCCTTGACTCTGTTGAGAAAGTCTTGGAGGTCTCCGTACTCAGCCCTTTCAAGTACCATAATGCCCAACTCATCTTCATCAAAATGGAGAGAGTCGGATGGATAGGTTGCAGCCCAAAAGGGGTCGGCGTTCTGTCGAGCGAGCACATTGAGATCACAGGTCTGCACCGTGTGCGTTGCACCTGCGTACTTCTGATGCCACTTGCGTTCCTCGCGCAACGCCTTCTTCGACCTCTCGAGTTCCTCGTCATCCTTGACTTTCCTGGGCATCTTGATGATGACCTGCTGCTCGCGCCTATTCTGGAACCTGACCCTCGCAGATAGCACAACACCATTGCCGCCGATCGCTACCAGTTCGTGGCTTATGAATTCGAAGCCTTCCCAGGCGGGAGTCGGGTGCATGATCTGGAGGATCCTGGTGTTGATTTCTGCGGATACTTTGGGTGGTTCTGAAGATACTCGGCCTCCAAATCCTAGAAGTAGTGTGTTTGCTGGGTCGGTAGAACTGTTGGGTCGATTCAAGGGGAGTCGGGGAAGTCTTTGATGTGGCAACCACGTATCTGTGTTATGCATTTCCACATCGGTGTCTCCACGATACAGAGCAGACTGGACTGCAAAATGATTGCGAACCCGCATGTGCTCTTCATCATACGACGCCTTGGTCTGCTTGAATCTAAGACCACGAACAGGGTCTTGGGTAAGTGGGACACCGCCTGGTTCGAGATCGGGCGCGACATTGCGAGATCTAGCAGCCATGATGAGCAAGTTTATGCTGAAGGAGGAGATCGGGAGTCTCTTCGATATAGGTGCGATGTCAGGGGAAGAATTGTCGCCGGATACATAGCGGTGCAACGATTGCGTCGAAGGGGGTCCATGGGTTTATGTATCGTGGCATTGTAGTCTATTCTGGTCCAGTCTGAGAGGCCTGGGCTGGTCGTCAAAGAGAATTTCGATGCAGCTTGACGAGGGTGGCTGCCATTGAGCGTCGACACGGACCACCTTGTGGCGATGAGGAACAAGGTCTTTCTCTCCTATCACAGCGACTTTGCAGGCGCTTCATCATGACCTAAGGCATACGTGCTGTCCAGTCAGACTTGGGAAGCCTGGCATGGTCATTTGGTTGAAGTCGAATCTCCGCTCGATAGAGCGCGCAACCCTGACCGCAATGTCAAAGACAGCACCCAACGTAGTGGATGGAAGCCGCATGAGCCTTGAGCCTTTCGCAAAGGTATTCGGACTTCTCATGAATAAATCTTGGATGTCAGATAGACGACATATTCAGAGTGTGAAGAGCATCAAGCGAATTGCGGGGAAAGCCATCACGGCCGCCCAACCTTGTCATTGTGGCATTAAGGACACTCAGTGGCAGTAACTTAAGGAACAGCCACATTCTCAGTACTAGGCCAGGGAAGCCCGACAAAGGACGTCAGCCGTCCCAAGCGTGGCCTCGGTGTGCGAAAGATAAGCTCCGGGCTTCAGCGACGGCTCCGATGGTCAAAGAACCACCGCGTGGAGCCGCATTTGGGGTGCGAGAAACCCTTTGCTCGTAATCAGGCTAAATAGCACAGAGCGGATCTCGGCGTGGATCTCAAGCGTCACATGTGGCATTGTCATGATCCCACGACCTTGTGCGCTCAACTACGAAACAGACCCTGGCGTGCGTAACAGATTTGCAGTGCGGAGGAATAGTCTGCATATCGCGCCCGTATGGACGTTTGCAGTCTGGGCGTACGTGCGTCGGATGCAAACTGCACAGCGTGCTGACGTGCAGAACAACGGCAGTGGTTTGTGCCTTGGAACCCTGGTCCGGGTCGTCTTGGTAAAATGAAGAGCTAACAGGTACGCGAGGCCTACGTGATTTCACTTTGAGGAATCGAGCGTTGAGGCGTCAAGAAGTTGGAATGGGTTTTGGGAGATGGAGGCCAAGTCGCCGCAACGGCCGTGCAGTCTCCCGCGCTTCTAGCGACCGAATGAGCTCGCGCGAATTGGCAGATCCCGCGGCTGCTTGCTGATCGACCACCTGAAGCTAATCTGTCACTGCACCAGATCTGGACAGAACTCACTACTAAAAGGACCGAGAAGAATTGTGACTGAGTGAGGGGCACGTTTCCGGCATTTTTGCCTTCTCAGCGTCCACATTTGGCGGGATATGCTACCCTGAAGCACCGTGTGGTGCTCGGATAGCTTTGGGGGCGCAAGCTGGGGAGTTTGAACGAAAACAAAGCTTGGTGGATGATATCCAGAATTTTAGTTTCTATAATCAACTGTCGTCTTGCAATCGCAGAACTCAGCCGCTGCGTCTCTTAATCTTCACCACACGCATATCGAACTTGTACAATCTCGAGCCGTCGGTAGCCTGGGCGTGATCCACCACCTAAAAACGGTCCAACTACCAATGTGTCGATCCGCCAATGCAATATAGACGCGCAAATGAGCGTCCTCGATTGAACAACACTCTAGCCATACCAATCAAAACTGTTCGCCTCAACGCCGAGTAGAAGTTGCCGTAGGTACCTTGACACGAGCACTCAATTTACACCCGCTCAAGCCGCCTTGCGTTGAATGAAACGCTTGTCGCATCTCGGGGAAACCGTGGCCAAAATAGCCGGACAGCCTTCCACAAGGAATTCATCGAAGCTTTCCCCTCATCGCAGGCCCGTGCTGGATCGTAAGTAATGAGCCTGGCCCCATCGGATGCTCTTCAACGGCCCTCCACTACCTACTGCTGCCGCATACTTTGGCCGAGACCCCTCACAAGCGCTGGAGCATCCCACTCCTAGGACACCGGGGCGCGGTCTAGCCGGGTATTATACCTTAGCCACGACGTTCCATGCTCACAGGTATCGTGATGGGGGCGGCATTGCCTTTTGTGTCAAGGTGGGGAGCCAGGCCGTGACGTTGTCCATCTCGAGGGTCCCTCGTCCACGAGCATCAGTGCGCGCATAAATAAATCCTTCCCCCCATCTGGTGCTACCAAAGCCTCTCCTTTACTTCTCCCTCTTCTCCCATACCCGTTACTGTCCATCCTTCGCATGTCCAAGGCCCTCCGTCTCGTTCCAGCAGCCACCGCACCGCGTTTCTTCTACCGCTCCATCCTCCAGCGTCCGACATTTACGCTTCCTCCCAAGCAGTCATACATAGCTCGACGAACTTTCGCAGCTATGACTTCCTCTACCGTCAAGCTCAACAGCGGCTATGAGATGCCCCTTGTGGGTTTCGGCCTGTGGAAGGTCGAGAACAACACTGCCGACACTGTCTACAACGCCATCAAGAACGGCTACCGTCTGCTCGACGGCGCATGCGGTAAGTGACAAAAAAGAATCACATCAAGACCACTTCATCCAGGCTGGAAGAGCACATGTTCTCAATTTTCTTCGTTGTCGTTTGTCATATTTGTTGCCAATCTCCTTATGAGTCGACACACTGCACGACATGAACACCAGCAACAAGCGGACCCGGAACGGCAACCCGGTATGGCGACCATCGAACACACATGGCCAAGTTTCGACTCCATATAAGCAGGTCGCGGAGTGTCGCTCGACGGGGCGGCTGGCGCGCGCGTTTGGGTCAGGCTGAAGTCTCGAGCGCCGGCAGAAAGGACAGGGAAAATGCCAAAAACACGCGCGAGTCCCTGGACTGCCCCTCACTTGGCCTTTCTTGGAGCTGCAACCCCACCATCCATCCAACCGCACTGCATCCGCTGCATTCTTCGCTTCGGAGAATGGATACGATAGCTCGTCATGCCCCGCCTGCGACCCTGCGCACCCCTCCTCCCGTGCCCGTCCCACCCTCCAATGGCATCTTGGATCCCCCCATCCTGCTTTATACTTGATGCGGGTGGCTCATATGAAATTTCAGACAATTATGAACATGCTGGCTAACTCGCTTCCGCGTTGCGATAGATTACGGCAATGAGAAGGCCTGTGGTGAGGGTGTTGCCCGAGCCATCAAGGATGGCCTCGTGAAGCGTGAGGACCTCTTTATCACCTCCAAGCTCTGGCAGACTTTCCACGAGGGCCACCAGGTTGAGCCCATCACTCGTCGCCAGCTCGCCGATTGGGGTCTCGACTACTTCGACCTCTTCCTCATTCACTTCCCCGTCGCCCTCGAGTACGTCGATCCTTCCGTTCGCTACCCTCCGGGATGGTCCGCTCCCGGCGAGGCGCCCAAGTGGTCAAAGGCCACCACCCAGGAGACCTGGACCGCCATGGAGAGCCTCGTTGAGAAGGGTCTCGCCAAGAGCATCGGCGTTGCCAACTTCCAGTCCCAGCTGCTCTTCGACTTGACACGCTACGCCAAGATTATCCCGGCTTCTCTCCAGGTCGAGATTCACCCCTACTACCAGCAGGAGGAGCTCGTCAAGATGGCCAAGAACGAGGGTATCTACGTCACCGCCTACTCATCCTTCGGTCCTACCGGATTCATCGAGTGCAACATGGACCCCGCCGACAACGCAAAGTCCCTCATGGACCACGAGGTCATCAAGGGCATCGCTGACAAGGTCGGCAAGACCCCTGCTCAGGTCCTCCTGCGCTGGGCCACTCAGCGTGGTCTGGCCGTCATCCCCAAGACCTACAGCGAGGAACGTATGAAGGCCAACCTCGACTGCCTGGGCTGGGACATCCCCGCCGAGGGTATGGATGCCATTGCCAAGCTCGAGATGAACCTCAAGTTCAACAAGCCCACCAACGTAAGCCTAACCTCTCCCTCCGTTGACTTGCGCCTCCTGACTCCCCCTGCAGTACTTCAAGGCCGACAACCTCTGGATCTTCGGTTAAGCATCGCACTTTACAAGAGAATAATAAAAGTCAAATGCCTTACACGACATCAGACGAAGAAATGATCCCTGTTTGTGATGTCAGGAGGCCCCAAAACCCAATTTATATACCAGCCGCAGTCTGTCAAAACATGATTGAGAGTCTTCGACGAGAAAACCAAAAGTCAAAGAGCCGCCACTTCCATACAAGACGCCTTACTATGTTGAAAACACCTAGCTGTAAATACGTGGGCGGGCGGTTACGCCCGTCACTTGATAAGAGAACCAACCATACGCCGCATCTGTCCAGCACCAAAGCTTGTGTGCCTTACACCTTGACGAAAGCTGCGACCGTTAGACAAGAAGATGCAGACTTGAGATATGCTTGTAAACTTACTTGCATCAATCTGGCTGACCTGTGGTAAAGCCAGTCGGACTTTGTTCCTGTAAAGTGCCGGGCCTCGAAGCTGGAGCGGGTTGCCCTCGAAGTAGACAGTTGTCAAGCCTTCCTTGTCTTTGAGTTCCTTTTCCACGTCCGCGAAGTCGGTAATATGATTGTAACTGGCCCAAACCTCTTCTAACTCCTTGAGCGGACCGAGACCACCGAGTGTGGTAACCTTGTTATTGGAGATGTCTAGCACCCGCAGCTTCAGGTTGTTCTCCAGACCCTCAAGGGATGTCACAGCATTGTGCGAGATGTATAGTTCTTCCAGACTGGGAACAGTCCTCAGCGGGCTGAGGTCGCTGATGCGATTCGACTGAATGCTGAGCAGACGAAGATTGGACAGTTGATCAAGGCCACTGATCGCCGTGATTTTATTCTTCGCCACCCAAAGCTCCTCTAGGCTGACCAAGGAGTCAAGATTCGTAATTTCCCGGATCCGATTCGACCCTAGCTCCAGCGACGTAAGCTTGGACAGTCCCTCAAGTCCTTCAATCCTGCTAATCTTATTGGCAACAAGAAAAAGGTTCTTCAAATTTTGCATGTGTTTGATGTTCTTGATGTGTTTGATCTTGTTGAAGCTGAGATCCAGCGTCGTGAGCTTTGTCAGTTCGTCCAGCCCTCGAATGTGGGCAATGAGGTTGTCGTAGAGGTCCACGTCTTCGAGTGTTGACGCTAAGGTAGCGAGACCCTCGATATCTTGAATATTGTTCTGGCGTAGGCATATCCGGACAACATTTGTGAATCGCTCGAGTCGTAACAAAGGGATGGACTTGATTCGAGAGTGCGCGCACATGATCTCGTCGGTGTTCGGGTCTTCGTCATCGAGCAAGTCTAACGAGAGATGCGGTCAGCCTTGGCAGAGGACCCGCATGAGAGTAGGTAGCCTGCAAGAATACGTACCTTCATCAGGTGAAATCTCCTCGCCGTCCATGATGTTGTCCTCGTCGGAATATTCTGGGTCTGACAAAGCCTCGGGGTTGGCAAGTACTGCAGTTTTCGGCACGCGTAGCTTGCCGTCCCAGCCCTTGCTGTTCCGGGGCCCGAAGCTCGTTTCGCCTTCGGGAGCCACGACTGAAGCATCACCTGGCTGGGTCATATCGGGCGCCTCGTCTTTGTTGACTGTGTCAGGCATCGCGCTTGCCTTGGTCAAGTCGCTGGACATGCCTCAGAGCAGAGCTTGACAGGTCTCGATATCTTTGGTGGCGTGATTTTCCGGGACCTCGGGTACCATGTGTCGCGGATGATGACTTGAGGAATCGTTGTTTTACACAGTTGGAGGGCGTAAGTTAGACAGTTGAAGTTCTTGTTGTTGATTACGAGTGCCCCTCCGCCGTAGAGATGGGAGACCGGATGTGGGGCAAATGCCGCTCTAACCGCGTCATTGCAGCTGTCCCTAAACCCAAACCACAGTCTGTAAATTGGCTGTTTAACCTGTCATCTGTACTCACCAGCGGTATCTGCTTCAATCGTCACATATCTGACCGTCAGTTCGATATGGCTATGATGGTAGCCAGATGCTATTTGCCATGAAGCGATGGTCTCAATCAATCAAGCCGCCCAACACCCTTCCCACGAGCTTTAGTTGGACAGGATGTATACCTCGCCGTTCATCTCGACATCTCCGTTCTGCTGGGGCATCTATACAAAGATGCAAGAACCGGCGCGTTTGGCAGCAGGGAAGATTATTCCATGTCCATGCGGCACTCATGCCCCCTGCAATCTTTGTTGGTCTGTTTGTGACACTCTGGTGTTGGAAGTGCACGATGCTCGTCTTGTTTCAAAACATGATCATATACAATCCATTCCTGCCGCCTAACGCTCGGAGCCTGCGAATCTCTGAGTATGCTCGCCAGTGTGGAGGCATTACCTGGAGAGAAGAGACTATACGGTCCCTCGACGGCACTCAAATTTCGCTTTGCGTCAGTGACATCAATGCACTGCCAGCTCCTCAGCACAGGAGGGTTCCCGTCTACATTTTGTATATGCAGGGTACGTGTGTGTCAATGGGGTACTTATACGGGCGCAGCACTGACATGCCTAGGCAATGCATCGTCGTTACCTCCAAGGTTACCAGACATATCGTGGACCCTTCGCAAGGCCCAAGAGTCAAGTGACCATATGAGCCTCACCACCATCTGCGTCAGCTACCGGGGTTACTGGAGATCACACGACAGACCTTCCGAGAGAGGGATCTGTCAAGATACCGAGGCTGCGCTTCGGTGGACCATGGAGCTACATGCAAAAAGGTATGGCGAGGCGCATGCACCGAAACCAGTTATCCTGCTCTGGGGTCAAAGCATAGGCTGTGGTTTTGCCACGAGGTTGGCCGCGACCACACAGCTTCCCGTACACGGTCTGATACTGGAGACACCTTTTACGTCTGCCCGAGACATGCTTCAAGCCCTCTACCCCCAGCGTTGGTTGCCGTATCAGTATCTCTGGCCTTTTCTCAGGAATCACCTGGACAGCTGGGCCAACCTGGCGACGATGGCAAGCCGCCATTCCAGCGACCATGTACCACATGTGTACATGATTGAGGCTGGTAAAGATGAGCTTGTGCCGGCCCATCATGCCGAGAACCTCGAAAAACGTTGCCGCCAAACAGGCGTACCAGTACAGCGATACAGGGTTCGAGGGGCACTTCACAATGATGCGAGTGTACGCGCGGAGGGCAAGGTAGCCATTGCGCAATCCATCATATTGGCCGTCGAGGCTGCATCCCATAAGGGCCAGGCTGACAAGGAGTCATTGTCAGATGGGCCGAGAGAAGGGTAGAGCCATCTGTGGCCAACAAACGCATCATCTTACACTGCCTACTGCCAATAAGCTTGGTCCAGTGTGGCAAGGCGTCAACATGCATGAGTCACGGCACAAACCGCCTGAGGCTGGAAGCATGTCCCGAACACCCACGATGATAAGGTATTGGGAGTCAATTCGCAGCAGCTTTACGGAGTTCCTCACCCAACGACCCTGTTGGTTCACCAGTGACTGGAGAGCAGGCTAAGGGGACTGTGCACGGAGCCGGGCCACTTCCGCAGAAGCAAGGGTTCGTTTAGTCTGGTCCGTCCGCCCGTCACATCACCGTGAATCGGGTGCACGCACACCTGGCCAGGTGCAGATATGTTAGAGCACGGAACTTGAACCCTTCACTCTTCCGAGAAGCGAAGGCAGTCATCACGACAATGAGCAAGATTATCAGAGGCATTCGGAATTGCGGTCTCGTTCAAGAACAAAATGGGCCTGACGGGCGTCTGCGAGTATCTGCAAGGCATGCAAGGCTGTAGATGCCTAACAGACAATCTTGGTGCATGGTGAATGGTCGCCTTGCCGTGGCTGCCTGGTAGTGGAGGCACTTTAGCAAACCAAGTCGCCACGGCACCACAACTCAACAACCCTTGCTAGAAAGACGCTTAGGCCTCATCTTTTGTGGCTCTTTGAGTCCTTAGACCAGTTCCGCCATCCTGAACCTGGTCGATCGCCTTCAGAGCTCATTCGTCCCGGCTTGCATCACGTGTTTTCGCTCGAGGTTCGCTCCTCACGGCCCCACCCGATTGACGCGTAGACAGTCTTATTGGACGCGTCGGCAACCGAAGTATCACCAGCTTCGCCTGGGTTGCCTCAATTCCGCGCCGGTGTGTCCGCCTAGGAAAGGGGCCCCTGCAGGCGTTGAGTATGACTGTTCTGTGCTTTTTCCAGGGGGTTGTGCGAGCGTACTATAAAGTGTGAATCACCCTCCGGAGCCTTCGGCTTGAGCCCTCTCTTTATCCTCATCTTGGCTTGAGGAGGTTCCGGTCGCTCTCCATCAATACAAGCCATCTATCCGATCGCACCACATCTTGAACTCTCTTATATGCTTCTTTTCAGTGACCGAGGACCTACAGCTTCATTGTAATTACCACGACCACGCATCCCTCACCCCTCAACCGAAACCCATCGACCGCCAGAATACGTTCGTCAGGATGCTCGGCCGACGCCATGAACCTTCAAGCAAAAGCTTTTCCAATACCAACAAGAGTTTTTCTAAGATCCACAAGGCATCCAAGTCCAGTTCATCTTTCAGTAAAGACCATGGAGTCCAGAAAAGACGTCATGAATCTCGTCAACAACGTCGACCACCCACTGCGTCTACAGCGGCAACAGGTCCCGGCGATGCGGAGATGACGAGGTGAGCTGACAATGACTCTCCATCTTTTAACTTGTTGACAAGTTGTTGACAAATAGACAGTCCTTACAACTCTGCATCCCCAATCGTAACGTTGGTGGTCGGCAGTGAGCAACGCCTGTTTGCCGCTCACGAGGATGTTCTCTGTGGCAGCTCCTTCTTCACACATGCCCTTCGCAACACGTACTCAGCGACCTCTGCGAAACGGATTGCTCTCCCCGATGAAGAGCCTGAGATTTTCAGCTCCGTCCTCGAATATCTCTACAAGGGGGATTACTTCCCTCGACTGCGACATAATAAGAGGCGCAACTCGTGGGAGCTTGAGCCGGCTACGACGGAGGACTGTGGAACCGTTGAAAGCACTGTCTATCACCGAAGCATAGAGGGCGATCTGCTTAAGGATACCGTCATTTATTGCGCTGCAGAGAAGTATGGTCTGGAGGAACTCAAAAAGCTTGCCCTGCGAAAGCAAGGCCTTCGTGAGTCTACATTGTATTGCCAAGCCTGCCGCCAATGAATACTAATCAACGCCAGAATCGGGCATTCAATGTAGCACCATTCTCACATCGGCACGCTACGCTTACGCTAACACACCGGACAACGACTCGAAGCTGCGGGCGCATTATTTGGCTTTGATCATCCGCTCCCGCAGTACGTTCAAAAGGAGCGGCACCATGCAACTGGAAATGTACAACGGCGGGACCCAACTCTTCTTCGACCTCTTCGTCGCCCTTTGTAACCATACAGATGACCTCTCCTCTGCACAGTGAGTCTCAGAAACGTGCCTCGTATACCGTCAAGATACTGACGCTGTATGCTTAGGGGAACGCCTCGTTCCAATCGCCACTTCTAAAACCACTGTCTTATTTGTACTTGTAGAATATGTACGCCTGTGGAGATGCTTGAGATTCGGGAAGTTTCATCAGACATCAGAGCATGGCCTAAAATGACCTGAAGTTTTAGGAGAACCTGGAGCCTGGAGTTCGGTTGTATGTATCATTGACCTTTGGCCGAGGAGTCCATTCGAGTTTAGGCAAGATCAATTGATCAGGCTTGTCCATTTGGCGAAAGCCTCATCATATATTCGTGCCTGGGAAAGCGCCCTTTTTTGAGAGCACAACGATCCCCCGCTCTCGAGCTATGTATCCCTTCATCAAGTCCTATGCGATGTCAGTGATGTGTTGGCTTATCATTCCAAGAGGCTGCGCGGCGTGTGACCATACCTTGTATATCATATTTGCTAAAAGGCACTCAACTTCATCGGCGTCAATGATTTGTGTGCCACTGCTCATACTGATGGCTGCCTGGAATTCGACCACTGGGACACGAGTGCGTCGCACCGGATCAGCACCATCATCCTTGGGCTCGTCAAAGCCTCCAGCAACAAACACCTTCCTCAGTAGGTTGCGCAGGGCAATATCGCGGCTTCTCTCAAGGGTCAGAAAGATGCGTCGACGAACGAAGAAGTCCTCGCCATCTAGCAGGGCCTGATCGAATCCGCGCAGATCCCCGCTCCGTATGCACGTTGCCAGGGGCAAAAAGACGCGCTCGAGCCGTGGAAATGAAGCAAGAAACCTTTTGGTAGGAAGCACATGAGATGTGAGCAACCGACACGGTATGAGGTACGTCAATATGCGCCTTTCAAAGTATCAGCCCGAGTACATGTTGGAATCTCGAAGAACCTTACTCCAGATTTGCTTTCTCTTGGGAATGACAGAGATTCCATGCTTCAGTGAGGTGTTTCTCAGCCTGCTGACTGCTTAGTTGGGACCACTCAAGGATTAGGCGCTGCGGACCTCGATATAATTCTCCTCTAAGAAGAACAAAACGCCTTCGTAATACCTGAACGTGACCCTGTGCGACTTTGGGAACGATTCAAGGGCAGGCATGTCTCCTTTGTCCTTGAAAGCAGCCAGAGTCTTGAGAATTGTCCTGGAAAGCGATGCTGAATTGAGCTTGAAGTACGTTTTGAAGAGAAGATTGATCACATAGTAAATTCCCCATTTACGAGACTCGTGCAGCTCGGCCCTGTCTTCGTCAGCATGTGCCGTAGTAACCAAAATGGTCCGAAGACGTACCTGTCGTTGAGACACAATGTGAAAATGCGCTTCAAATGTTGCTCACAGTCTCGTAGCTGGGCCTGTTTCTCTGCTTCTGGATCAAAATCGTCCTGCATTAACGATGCCCCAATGGTGGGTAAGCTCGCCGCCCGTGAACGTTCCGAATCGGATGCGATCGCAAAGGAACGAAGGTATTTGCCGACAACGTATAGACAAGGAACAGTCCATGCAGGGAAGCCTGATTGGTTGTATCCTCGGACCAACATAGAGGTCAGGTTCCTCCAGGACTCGTAGACCTTTGTAAACGGTAACTGGAGACATGTCAGCGGGCTCTGTCAGACAAGCTATACAGGTCTTGGATGAACAGACCTCGCTTCTTCCGCTTGCAGTGAGATCACCTAGAGCCTGCCAATAGCTCTCGTATACATCAACCCAACCTTTGATCTCATCGTTGCTGATGCTTCGAGCCTTAACCTTTGACGTCAAGTAGCGCTTGATGTCCGACTTGGCACCGTTCACGTTGGTGCTCTGGCGCACGCGGGTGAGGTACTGAGGGTCTGAGGGTGGGGAGATGGGAGTGAGCGTTTGGGCGAGAGCGTAGCCATCGCTTGCAGCATATGCCCTGGCGAAGGCATCAAACAGCTCGTCCATGGTCTTAACAAATGCTAAAGAAGGATGGACCACTGTATTGAAGGCAGCACGGATGGACGAGGGACCTTGAATTCAGCCAGAGGCTGGGCTTTTGCTTGGTCGACAGACCAACACGTGAAATGAGCCGGAGGTCTCTGTGTATGTTGCGTCGATGTCGCATCAATCAGTACTCGTAGACCAAGCACTATTGCATCCACAGCCAACACCAATGGCAGCTTCAGGAAACGCCTGCCTCTGGACCCTGGGTGGGTGGGCACGGAGTCTACGACTGGAGCGTGGCCCAACAGAGGCCGCCGCAGTGCGCTAACCCGGATTGGTGTCGCGATCGCTAACGGCACGTGATCTTTCCGCAGCCAATCAGAACCCGCACACTTTTCGAGGTACGTACCTTAGCCCTCCACCACTTTCGCACAAAAATTAAATCAGCTGGCTCCTCCAACCTTTGGCATCTTCAAGTTTTCGCGATTGTAGGAAGAGCTTGACCACCGTCACTGTAAGTCTTCATTTTGCATCGACCGGCGAGGACACATCAGCTAACCTTCTATCAGATGGGTAAGTCCATTACAGAATTCCCACGCCTAGTCACGATATTTGCCTGCGCGATCCATGTCATCGAAGTCGAACCCTGCGAGCCCCCGGCACGATCTCGAACGACTCATTGAGCCAACTAGCCGTAGCTTCACCTGCGGCCGGCTTGCGAACCTTCTTGGTTGATCCTCTCCGCCTCAAGAATCCGATGGTGGCAAATAGTTCACTTTGCGTATCGATGCTGGGATCTCAGGCGGACTGGCGAGCAGACGACGATGACGAGACATGGGCGTACTAGAGCCACGGATATTATCGACGCAGCCGTTCTTACAGAGTTGCTGACGATTTTCAGGTCGTCTTCAGGAATACGAGGTCATCGGCCGTCACCTGCCCACCGAGGCAAACCCGACCCCGGAGATGTACCGCATGACCATCTTCGCCCCCAACACCACCGTTGCCAAGTCCCGCTTCTGGTACTTCTTGCGCGGTCTCCGCAAGGTCAAGAAGGCGACTGGTGAGATTGTCAGCGTCAAGGCGGTAAGCATCACGGCCAAACACTGCGAGGAAAATTTCGTACTCATGCCCTCTAGATCAGCGAGAAGCACCCCCAGAAGGTCAAGAACTTCGGCATTTGGATCCGCTACGACTCCCGCTCCGGCACCCACAACATGTACAAGGAGTACCGCGAGATGTCCCGGACGGACGCCGTCGAGGCTCTGTACTCCGACATGGCCGCTCGTCACCGTGCCCGCTTCAGGTCCATTCACGTTCGTCCACCACCACCCTTGCTGCACTGCCGTTCGGCAACTGACCCTCGTAGATTCTCCGCGTCGTCGAGCTCGAGAAGACTGAGGACATCAAGCGCCCTTACATCAGGCAGCTCGTTGCCAAGAACCTGTCCTTCCCCCTCCCTCACCGTATCGCCAAGGAGAACACGGCGAAGATCTTCAGCGCCAAGCGACCCGGTACTTTCGCTTAGAGTGTTTTTGGTTTCTAGGGGCGGTAAGGCAGGGTTGCCGGTGTTCACTACGGGTCATGGAAATATGCACTGCATTCGCCCGTCTAAGGGTTCAATAAAGATCAAGAAAGTCACCTTTGGATCGTCCCGTGCTGTGCTTGTACCCGTGTTTGACCAAACCTTCCGAGTAAGGATTTAACTCTCAGAGGCATGGCTAGCGTTGGAAGTTCGATGCGAACGGTGCATTGCCCTTATTATCCAGTACCCTGTTTGTTTGGGAGTGCTTTGTTGATATGCAATGTCAGTCTCAAGCTGAAGCGCAAAGCTTCGACACTCAAATTACCTCTAGATGCATGGTCGCTGCATAAGAATTCATACTGTTGTTTTCCCAGCGGCGTTTTAGTGACCCAGCACTGCGGCTAACAATGTAACCCGCGCCGCGCAGAAGCTGAAGATCTAGCTGTTAGCCGATAATGGCCTAGGTCACTTCGGAGACAGTTGCATATCGGCGTGAGTCACCACAGAATCACTTAAAGCGACCCAAGTTGCACTCACAACGGAGGCTGCTTCATTGCGAGTCGCCATCACCTTCCAACGCTCATGCCTCTCATCGTCTAACGCCTCTGTTCGTCAAGATGAGCGCCCAGGTCCCGCAGCCCACCGAAATGGACATGGTCGAGGTCCGCACTACACTCCCTCTGACTCCATTTCCCACCTATGACACGCGTCAAGTATTCAGCTCTGAGCGACTGGTCCTACGGGACCTAAAACCAACGGATCTGGACTTGTATGCGCGACTGCGAGGCCAGCCAGAGACAATGAAATGGACGATGCAAGGCCGCCCCGACAGCGACATGGAGTCAACTAGAAATATGTTGGAGAAAATGTTGCCACCGAATGATGTGACCATGTTCAACTTCGCCATATGCCTGAAGGAAACAGACGAGTTCATAGGACTTGGCGGCTGTCATAAAACAAACGGCGAGCTTGGGTGGCCAGTCATTGGTTATATGTTTCGAAGCGAATTTTGGGGTCAAGGCTTCGCAACCGAGTTCTTAAACTGCTTTCTGGGAGCGTGGTGGTCTTTACCAAGACAGGAAACGACTCTGGCGGTGGACCGAGAGACGGCGAAGAAGAGCGAGGCTGAAGGCTTGTGCACAGAGTGCATAATCGCGGTGACAGTGGAAGACAACATACGGAGTCAGAAGGTTCTACGCAAATGCGGTTTGCAATTGGTCAAGATCTGGTCTGAGCCGGACTCGCATGATGAGACCAAAGACGAGGTTCTGTACGCTTTCGCCGCAACGAGATCCTAAGCCGCAGTGTGATACAAGCTCACATCGAAAGGAGATTTCAGATGCCCAACATGTCTGGTCCGAGGCCACCTTTTGGGGAAGGGAAGTCGGCATTCATACCTCCAGTTAGCACGTCACGCGAGACTGCGATAATAACACAGACCAAAGTTCAAGACAGAATCGTCTCTCTAATATTGACATAGTCTATGGTGTATTTGCTATAAGGCTCCCTGAGGGATCACCAAACCGCTTCAACGGTTAACTTATCCACAACAACGCAACATATTGTCGCTGGTTCTAAATCAAAATGAAGGATCACTTGCGTTGCCTTCTCGACACTACACACCACCCAAAGCTACGCAATACGATTAGCCAATGCCGATCTGAGTGCTGAAGACCATGTGCACTTACCTGCAGCATAAGCCAAATACCAGGTTCTCGATGCTCCTCCATCAAGCCAATTATCCTTAAACGATGAAGATCTGAAGAAGTCCCACGCCTTCCTCGGCTCGATCGTCGCATAATTCGCGTACGCGATGCCCTTCCAAGCATTGTTGATCTTATCAATCCTGCCATTGCTAAAGAAGGCATCCCATTCTTCCTTAACAAATCTGCTCGTCCGTGCGAGATTCGATGGTGGCAACAACGGAATCATGTGAATGCCCTGGATTGCTTCGATATTGGGGTCGAAAAACGTGGTATGGTCAACCTTGTTCTCGAATAGGATTCCGGCTACCTTGTTGCCAATGAAGTTCTTGGGCTGCACGGTGTTGTCGCTGGTGTAGAGGTAGTATTGCTGCATGCTCCTCGCCATGACTGCGAGTTGAAGGTTTGCTCTATCGCAAAGTCATCAGCACTCAAGTCTCTCAAAAGTGATCATGATTGCCTACCTAGCGACCATGTTGGTGTCCTTGATCACTTGACCCCACATCTTTATCGCATAAGCTGCCATAATATCCTCCGAACTTGATTCTTGGTTCTGGCTTATCATCAGCGGCTATTCCCTACAATAGGTAGTGATATGAGAACCTACCTTGCCGTCGAGCTGGTCGAATAGGCCAGTGGCCCAGCTATGTCCATGGTACCAATCGAACGACCTCCATTGAGGATACCACGAATCGGAACGGCTGGGATTGGCGAAGTCACGGACAAGGTGGTTGACGTAGGCTTTGTTCGCAGCCAGCCACGAGCTGTCCATGGCACCAATATACGCTGCTGCCAGGATGTGATACCCGTAATGGAAGTGATGATCGTTGTAGTATGTGTTCCCGAAATCGAAGCCCTCTGAGCCGGTGACGTAGGAGGCCGACGAGACCAAGCCACCCCATGCACCTGCATAGAGGTTAGAAGTGCTTTTTTGCCAAGTGAAGGTTCCAAAACTTACTTTCGTAGTAAAGGGGGTACTTCTGTTTGTTTGTGCCGAATCGACTGAACGCGGTCTTGAGCTCTGCTAGGCCAGCTTGACCGAGCCCCGAGTCACCGATCATGTTGTTAATTACATACACGATAGAGCCGAACTTCGCCAATGCCTGTCTCATATCTTTAGTTGCAGGTCAAGAAATCAATGGGAATTACTATACCTTGCCAGCAAAGTACATGGAATCTAGGTTCGACTGCGCCTGCATATCTTGCGACACCTCTTGCTGGGCGATAGGCTTGATGACGTTCTTGGCTGCAGTAGAGAGGTCACGATTGCCACGCGTGAGGTGCCGGGGTTTGAAGTTCATGTCGACGGGCATGGCAGACTCAACCATGGTCCACGAATTTCCAACCACTGCCGTCGCCAAGCCTTTGGTGGTCGTCTGCATCTTGTAGTCCTTGATGTTGTTTCGTGTGGCAGCGCTAAATGAGCTGACATGATGCGGGAGTGCGAACATGAACAGATTGCCTGACGGATGACCTGCCCTCGTAAACTTGAGGGAGTATGTGCCCTGGGTCCCGGAGACTGAGCCTGTTAATTGAACACCGTTGGGGAATACACCACAACCGTTATCGAGGACAGCTTCCGACTTGCTCATCTTGTTGTCCTTCGCGATCTGTATGTAACCGGTGAAAGGCTTCTTAGATTGGGCCAGACCGTTGTTAGTTAGCTCCAGATCGAGCGAGTTGCCTCTTGTTCGGTAAGCGTATAGACGCCAAGTTGTCCCATCTTCAAGCACGAAGTTGTACTTTCGAACGTTCGGCTTAGGATCTTTCGCAACTTTCGTCATGCTCCTGAAGAAAACTCCAGTTTGGATTATAGGAGTCGACCCACTGAAGAAAGCCGTTGTGAAGACCATACCCTGTGTAATGGGAAAGACGATCGAAGGGGAGGATTTGCTATCCTTCTTCAGTGACGCTTTCACGTACAGAGCGTCGCCAGACTCCGTCGTCAAGACTGTGTTCTTGCCGAGCTCCTTCGCGGAGATGATCATGGACTGGATGCCGATTGGGTTGAGATAGTATTTCGCGGCGTTGTTGTATTCAACTGGTCCAAAAACACGTTTGTCCGCGTCGATGTGCGAGATGGCCATGCCCCAGCTGGCAGCAGGGCCAGTTCCTCGCGCCCAAGCAAGAGAGTAAGGGAAGGTGAAGACTGGGCTGGTTTGATTCCCCATGAAGAGGTTCGTATAAAATTTGTTCGTCTGCAGGGGTCCCTTCTTGCTGATGCCCTTTCGTGGAACAGGGTGGTTGCTCACCCGTTTGAACATCGAAGGGGGAGCACTCGTGTCAATCGCAGCCGCGAATATGTCTGTCGCCCGCTTGGCCAGTCCAGGCGCCTCTGGCTCTTCAGGCTCTTCAGGCTTCTCGGGCTTCTCGGGCTTGATGATGCTGGGCTTGGCGGGCTTGAGAGGCTGCAGCAATCTTGTTGGTGTTGGTATTGGGTTGGTCAGGATCGGAGGTTGGGTTTCTGCTGGATTATCCACGGTAGAGATTACAAAACCCTTTGTGTGAGGCTCCAGAGCCCGACCAACGTCTGTGAGGGCCGGTGCAATGGCTTCGGTACCAGTTGCCACGCGGCTCGTGGTGGCGGAGACTGTCTTCGTCGTTGGGATAATGTCACTTAGGTCATATGTCGTCATGAACTCGTCCAGCATCGTCCCTGCTTGGTCCATGAGGTCCTGTAGCAAGCCTCCCCTTGAGGCCTCATTGTTGCCAGCCGGAATGGTCAACGCTGTGATCGAGGTCATGGCTAAAGAACATGCTGAGAAGATGTGCCACCTCATGGCGCCGAGTCGTTGCAGTTTGCAATGGTCAAGCTGTCACAACTCCAGAATGTCTCTTAGGGCTTATGGAGGACCAGTCGTAAGGGATGTTTCCTTCGCATGGCCGTCATCGCTGACAGAGGAAGGACTCTGTCCATATATACATACGAAGGTTGAACCGTGGAGGATGACAGTCTCAAGACGGGCGAGGCAAGACATCCCGAGAGCCTGGTGCGGTCGATAGTTCCTCTCGAGCATTGCTGGGAACGTTAGCTTAGAACGCGGGCTGGTAGAATGAACCGAAGCTAGTACCTGGTGCCATTGCCACAATGCCCAGATTGGTCGACCCCTGGACGAAGCGTAATCTAATTGAGAGGCTGTCTATGCATGCCGCCATCGTCGTGAAGGCTGGGTGCTAAGATAGTGAGGAAAGGCGCCACTCATTTCCCTGGGCGCGACCTCATCCGCCACCATCTGGCACGGATCCAGGCTAATAATGGGTGGCCCATTGTTGGGCGAGGCGCTTTTGGAGGTGCCATGTGCGCGCCGTGTCGCGGAGCTGGAATGATGTCTCAAAGCCACGCAAAATCGCGGCTCCGACACGGCCGTCGTCAGGATTGTGGCCCTGAACGTAAGCCCTGAGCAACAAAATCGCCCTTTCAATTTTGTTCGGGGTTCAGGAGAGTATGAAGTAACGGTCCAGAACGTTCAAATGGTGGCACGTGGCTGACTTGTTCGCACCCATCTGGCTAGACTGGCGTCGTTCGACTTTGCTTTCGTCCAGCTGAGAGAAGAGATATGGCGCGGAGGGTAGCGTCCAAGACTTGCCTAAAGGGTCTGGAATGCGGGCACAATCGCGTGTCGCGCGAATCTCTCAGAAGCCTCGAGGTATTGGCCGGGTGGCGCCGAGCAAGCTGGTGACTTTGCAATTTGATTCCTCTATCAACTGGGTGCCGGATTTTGATCCCGCGAGTCTTCCCCAGGACAATACATGATCAATACCGTCACAGGCTTCAATGGTTGGAGGCTGTGTACAGGCCACGGACACGGGCTGCCGACAGGCTTACAGAATCAAGAGGCGCGTGTGCACGTGGCTGTCGCGCGAAATTGCCAGCATGTGAAGGCGCTCATGGCTTGTGGTTTCTTTTTTCGCCCACATCTCTTCTCAAGGCAAGCCTTTGCCGCGATATCAATCAGGCCGCCATTTACCGACCACACTCTGACGAAATTTCTGTCCCATAGAATAAACATACGAACGGACTTAGCTGTCGTTGAAATGCAGAATGATGCCTAATGCTGAGTCCTCTGAAGCAGCATGAGCGCTCCAATCTGCGATACTTTGTTGTGGGCATTGATCCGTAACGGCACCCTTCGGTTGGCTGAGGTTTGACAGAATAATGACGCCAGCCCGTTTTCAAACGCATTTAAGAGACTGTCTATGCAGGCATTCGATGTGACTGCGTGCTGAGTGAAGCGTAGGTGGCTGCTGTGCGTAAGAGTGCGACACGGCGCAAGGACGATCCCATCGTCTCGTCTCTCGCCTTGTTCATGATACTGAACCATCCCAGTCGCGCAACAAATTCACCTTCAACCTGATGTCCGTTCTTGCGAATACGCCCTCCTCCAACAACACCAGTGTCTTTGCTTGCTCGTCAGAACAAGCAATATGGAGGACACGCGCAATGGATCCGCCAAGATAATCCGAAATACATATATAGACTGCAAACTCTCCTCGAAAAGTAGGTGTATGAGTCGCCTAGCTGGCGACAATCGACCAAGTGTATGGCCGTGTCACAGCACTACGCCGTGCAGCCCGCGAAGCAGGCAGGACTTTGATTCAGAAACTGATGCAGGTTGCAAAGGAGTACCAGACGTGTTTTAACACAGGCCACAGTGGCAGATATAATATGCAACATGGGTAATTATTATGAAGTTCTAGCTGGGCATACGCACTTTTTTTCTAGTTGGCGTGACTGCCGAGCCACAGGGTTACCGGGTAGACCTGTCGGCCTGCCCTGTAGCTTGACAAGACGAATGTCCCAGACTTGTGTACTAGTCTCGGGGTAGTCTCGTGCTCGATCAGGGACCCTTGACGGCTCATGTTTATAGGTTCTCGAGACTTCTAGTGCCGAAGTTATAGACAAGGTATGGCGTGGGATGACTTCGTATGGTGATCCTTAAAAGCGGCCGTTCTACAAACGCATTAGAAGCCACATAGCGTGCAGGAAACTCTAGTATACGAGATATATCTTAATGATAGGGATAGACCAGATAGATGACCATAGGTCATCAATGGTCAGTGCAAAAAGGTGCATACATGCCTACCTTCATGCACACGACATAATCACAAGTTGGTGTGCAAGGAACGATTCCCAATAATGCTCAGCAAGGTTACACCCATCCAAGATGTTGTACTTGCTGTATGCAAAGCCTTGGGTGGGACACCAGAAACAGGTCACCGGCGCTGCAGCATCCACACAGGAAGGAAGTACATGTTCAACGACTTGTAAACCTACATAGACAATGAACTGATAAGAGGCACTTCTTATTCTTACTTGAAAGGAGTATAGGTAGGCAAGGTGCTTTCAGTTTCAGCATTAGCATATTACGTATGCTTTCTCATGTTGTAACTTCTTATAGTACGCGGAAGTCTTCTGGCCTGCTCGCGCAGCAAGAAACTGATAAAAATTGGACCCTAAGAGACTCTTAAAGAGCATAAACATCGGCTTAGTTCTGTAGGTGGCGATAGCAGTGGTAACATAGATTTTATAGGCTTAGAAACAGATATTTATCCCCACATATTTCCGCCGCTCCCCACGAATGAGGCGCCACAATAAAGCTGATAATGGTTAAACCTAAAGGCGATGGCTGAATTTATTAAGCCTAGTAGTAGATAAGAACTTAAGATTAAACTTACATCTTTTCCTCGTAAGCGTAGGTTGCTTAAGACAGACCTTTTATAATTTACAGTATTTACTTTCCATACCTACTACTTTGATAGTTCAATTACTTTATATTAAAGCATATATACTAAGCTTTGCCTTACTGCTAATACACGCAAAAGGCTTAATATAGCAAGTTATGCATTTGAGAGCTGTAGGCCGTTACAGCTCTCATATAACTCTTTATCTATGAATGTTTTTCTTCTGCACTTATCGCAGCGCCTGTTGCCTATTTCTAGAATCTCACACCGTTTAACACAACAAGCACAACAATATTTATGATTATAGAGATGAATAATGCTTACTATTATCTAAGTAGTAACGTTTTATTATTTGGTATAAACATATTTATAGTTTAAACTGCAAGCCTGATTATTAGCAACTACTGGAACCTAATTGTGCTCATAGTGTTATCAGAAGCTTAAGCTATATACTAGGTACAGCTAACACGAAAGTAGAACATAATATTAGCTTCTATGTAAGTAAGTCAAAGTTCATTAGTTACACAGCCAGGTAGTATTATTAGTTTTAACTAATTCTTTGGTAGTAGATTATTAAGTAGCTTAAGCACTAATTGATAGATTTTGGGACTAGGTTAGTAGACAATTATTAACTGTACTTATTAAGCTACTTACTAATAATTAGTAATAAGCTATACTTTAATTACGAACTGAACTAGTTTTAATAAGTAGTGGTAGCAAGGATCTGCGGGCTTAAGTCATCTTTGTAAATTAGTGAGCTGCACTAATTGTTAGGTGATTAGGCTGACTGCTACGGTGCTACCATGTTTGCACTTTGACTAAGAAATATATAGCTATATATATAAGCATTAAGATAGTTCATCATTCCTATAATTAATACTCATGTGTATATAAGTATAAATAATACTCATCACCACATGAATGCAAGTATTTTCATAATCACTGTAAGTACTTTCTCTTCTCTATCTTGACCTACTGACAAAGGAGCCCTAAATATAATCAGAATACTATATGGTAACTTGGTAAGTACCATAAGCTTAATCTCTAACTATACAGGGTTTTGAGCCACATAGCAATATATATACTTTTATACGCTATACTAAATAATCTAAATGATATGATTCAAATGTGAATGACTCATGTTCATCAGTAAAGAAGTAATTATATAAACAAGTACAAAGTAGCCAGGTTGTATGATCCATATTCATATAACTAATCTTCATACTCATATAGAAAACACTGATATGAATGCAATTTGCAAGCTAAGCTACTACTCAGCACGGTCGCAATTTTCCCCTACAGACAGTGATTTAAGTCGATCTCATAGGAGTTTTACTTACGCAAGAGTCAGATTCATATGAATCTCAGTACTTCTGTACGGATATACTACTTTAACGTTGGATCTCACGGCGTTAAATACAACAACAACAGCAACTACTACTACTACTACTACTACTACTACTTTAACGTTGAAAAGACCTAGCTATTCTCATGCAATAAGATATAACTTATACTAGCCAGGTTTGTAATTTGAGTTATGAATTATTTTATCTCATTATGGATAAAAATATTGGATAACAAGCTCATGTTGCTCATGTTGTATATCATGGATTCATGGGTAAGTTGACTTTTGAAAGTATGGACTAAATAAGCATTCATCTGAATAGTGTGCAGGGCTGATAGTTACTAACTTACTACTAACTAACTCACATTCCCATAAATCACATACGCCAATTATTTGCTACGCTTGTTATATATACAAGTAGTAGTAGGCTTGGAACTTAGATAATGCATCTTTTACATCCTCGCTATCAGCGTTCTGTACACGGTTCCTGTGCTTCCTCTTCATTCCTTTACTGCGTTACTGTTACCATTAGGCAGGCCTGCGTTTTGAAGCATGGATAGACCATAGAGATAACTATTAAATAACGAAATTGTGTTCGTTGTGAATCATACATTGATGTACATTCATGGGAAGAAAGTGCAAGCCTGCCTAAAGGAACAAGTTTCTGAGTATTGCCGAGATAGACAGAAGTTTCGGACCTGTAATACGGTATGGACTTTCACACAGCCCATAGCCTATCTTTATAAGTCACTTTCCAAGTTGTCATGTTGTACTCCCGTCACTATCATTTACGTGAATTCATTTATCTTATATAGACTACATGACCTGATTGTCTAGTACTCCCATGTATATTAATGCAAATAGTTTCGATGTAGATCTGTCTTCCATGTAATAGGTATAGCTGTATGCCTTCTAGGATATGTCGACAGCAATTACACATAGTATGGTATGTGCGTTCTACAAGAAAGAAATACATACTATGTCAGAGTAGCATTTCACGTAGATGTATAATCTCGGGTACCTATACAAATCAAGCTACCCGGTTACTTGCTACTCATACATTGATGAATGTGATTTAGAATATACTGGTTACCATAAGTTGACTAATAGCTTGGATTGTAAACCTACCTTTGTCTTCTGAGCCTTATACAAGAGCTTATGCCGTCTCAAGTTGGACAAGTTGGACAATTTAGTTGATTCAAAAAGCCGCGCGAGCGGGTACACAGCAAACGAACCCCATGGGAAAGGAAGCTCAGACATTTGATCCCGATCGAAGCTGCGCTGATAATTAAAATCTAGCCTTGCGGAATGCATGGTGCACTACGCTTATGTCAGCCTACCCACTTTACAATTTCCATCAGATTCGCAGTTCAAATCATAAGTTTACTCGTTAGGGCATGAATACTACATAAGTTATAGAAACCTCTACTTATATTTTTAAACTCTAAGTTACTTTATACTTGTAGAGCCACAAAGATTGAAAATAAGGCTTTGTAGCTAAATAATTACGAAGGGAACAATCTACTTCTTCATCTCACTATAGATCAAATCATTTTTCGTACTAGTCATTTGCTACATGCTATCTTAGGACCTGGAAAATGCATAGGACATGATGTTTCTTGGCGTAGTATATAGCTTAAAGTAACTACTCTTAGAAATTCTACATTTTACAGCTTTGCTCAAGCTATATATAGAATCGTGTAATATAGTGTATCTTATAAATCAAGCTATATTAATGTACCCATACAATTATATTCGTAAGTAATAAAGTACTCGTAGCAGGCTTGCAATCTTTACCTATATAAATAATACTTATAAAAATCGAATTAATTTATACTTTATACAAAATGAAAGTATTTTATAGATTACATTATACTACATAACTATGTAGCTATTTAAGCATTATGACATAGCTTAAGTTAGCTATATAGTATAGTAATACTTAGAATAAAGCATCTTGTTAGCTTTAAACTAGTTATTTGTTCTGCTTCAAAACAGGGTAAAATTGCCTGTAAAAGAATACGCATATAAATTATAAATTAATTCATATTCATATGAATTACATAACTTAGCAATTCAATACTCATATTCATATGAATATAAATTAATTCATATTCATATGAATAAGTAAAGTGTGTAATTCATAATTCATATGAATAATACTCATATTCATATGAATTATGAATTAATTATACTCATATGAATTAATTCACAATTCAAATTGCAAGCCTGGCAGTAGTATGACTTAGATAGAATAGAAACTAATTCGATATTCAGATAAATTGAAATAGCAATTTATATAAATGATGCTTACATAAATAGAAAGTGCAAGCCTTCTCGTACTCATATTTATGTTAACACCTTTTTACTTATCTATGTGAATCAGTTCGTGGATCAATGCAAGTTCACACAAACTATTTTCCTGCTTTGTGTCACACGAAGATAAAAAAAAACCTATACAAACTTGTATTAGTTGGCATTATGTATACGACTTGTAGATTAGTTAGATTTGGTTAAGTGTTTATAGCTTTAAATCTACATAGATATTTATGTAAATGTGGATTAGGTTATACTCATACGACTTACGTTATTCTGTATTTTCGTACTCTTATTCCTACTACTATACATAATACTTAGACTCATAGTCCACATTGTAAGCCTGGCTTAGTGACTTGACGTATGCTTTGGAGTCTGTTGTTTAGTATGTGTATAGTCCTGTGGCGTGGTATATTTTGCAAGTTTGCAAGTTACCGAACATTCATGAGCATAGAAGCTTGCACTATGAGATTAGACAGGATATATATCCTGTAGGTGTTGCTTCGTTGAAGAAGCTGACTATAAGCAGGCTTGCAATTTTTACTCATATGAGTAATACTCATATAGATTCGTATTCAATTCATATGAATTATGAACTACGCCACCCTGTAATTCAATACTGATGATCATATGAATATAGGTACTTTTGTACTCATGAACATGAATTGATTCATGAATCAATTCATGTTCATAAAAAGATGCTGTACTATATAGCTATTTAAACTTTATTAGATAGCTTAAATTAGTTATATAGCATAGTAATACTTGTGATAAATTACTTTTTTAGCTATAAACTAGTTATAAACTGGCTTTTTGTCAGCTTATAAATAGGGTGAAATTACTTATAAAAGAATCCCTATATAAATTATGAATTACACAACCTAGCTATTTAATACTCATATTCAGGAATTATGAGCTAATTCATACTCATGCTCATATGAATCATTTTTAATATGGATGATGAGCTAATCATATTCACATGAATTAATTCATAATTCAAATTGCAAGCCTACCTATAAGCCTGGTCTTTTGATTATCACTTCTCTAAGGTTGTATCCTTCTTACTTTTATATGTAACTGGCATATTACTGACATATTGATTGATGAATATATCACTGTGTAAATATACACTTACTATGTAAGTATATGTATAGTTACGAATAGCTATTACTATACTATATAGTCGCTTTAGCACTTTTCTATAGCTGAGATATCTAATATCTTATAATATTTCCAGCATTGTGCGAACTTTTTTGCCATTTCAGAAGATATTCTTTTATGCTTATATGACACGTAGTACAGTGAATGGGAATGATAAATAGCTTTATGTGCAAAGTTTACAAATCTTTCTTAGTATTAGTTAGTACTTAGCACCCTAATAACTGAATACTAAATTCCAGCAGGTGTGCGACAAAACAATGCGATCTACACTAAGACGCCCACTAAGGCGCGTTGCTTTTATCGCACAACCTTCAATAAGCATGCTATATAATGCATTGTCTGTTATACATATATAGCTTGGTTTGAGCCACTGAGACTAGAACATGTATAGAGCCCTAAGCAGTAAGCCTTCGAGATGCAGAGTAATATAGGTACCTACCACCAGGCTTGCAATTCAAATTATGAATTTATTCATATGAATTATCAATTGTTCATATAAATAAATACTCATATTCACGAGTTTTAAATCAATTTACATCCATGTAAGTATCAGTATAAAATTATAAGGTTATGTAACTTATATGAATATGAGTTAATTCATCATTCATATAGACTAATTTTAATACCCTATTTTGCCCTACTCATAAGTAGAAAAAGGGTCAATTTATACCTTATAAGGTACCTTACTATAAGTATTATTATAAACTATTGCTAATTTAAAGTCTTTTAAATAGCTACTTTAGCTATGTGCTATAGTAGCTTTTTATAGATATGAATTGATTCAGGAATTAATTCATATTTATGAGTAAAAAAGTACTCATATTTATGTGAATATGAGTATTGAATAAGACCCTTATGTAAGTAATGAATCATGAATTAATTCTCATTCACATGAATCGAATAAAAGTTCATATGAATATTACTCATATGAGTAAGAATTGCAAGCCTGATACTAGTATGTTGTGTACATCGTACATTGACTTAAGTTTGTAGAGCTATTATTCTATATATTACTTTCAGCTTTTGAGCCACACAGTTTACTTTCTTCTTGAGATCCCGCGGCGTTGAAAACGATAACAAGAACCACACAAAGTAATTAGGTTCAGTAACTATAGGTCTGACGGTCCATACATACTGATATCATATAGTAATAGTTTTGTATCAGTTACTTGTTGTTCAAATGCATTTCATTATACTCATAAGTACAGTAGCACTATTATTAATGTGTATATAAGTATCAAGTATTGTGTAACGTGATGTAAATATCTGACTCATAGATGATGACTGTATTAATGGAAAGTAGCTCTAGGTTTAATATGCTTATCTGAAACCATAGGCTTGAGCTCTGCTATTGGCACGACTCCAAGCTTTAGTGATACTAGTACTATTTAAAAAGATTTCCATTGAGATATGTAAGTAGCTAGGCTATCTAATTATTGATTATAATAATAGTCCATACATAAACTAGTAAGACAACTCAAGAGTGTGTCCCTAATTATAAATTCAGATAAGATGATACTATACTAACATTATATTCTGACCTTGATACAGTCTAGGCTACGATGCTATTTATTGTAGGAATAATAGTACTGATTGCGTGCCATAAGAAAGATATTTTTTATCTCTATAGTGTTCTTTCTTCGTTTTCAGTTACTTTAAGCAGCATCTGAAAAGCAACAAACGCATATATTGGTACATGACTACATGTAATTATGCAAGACGCACAATCATATAATTAATCAGACTATATCTCTGTCACTGTAGGACTTACATCCCAATTGTTTGCAGGCTTGCAATTTGAATTATGAGTTGATTAACAACTCAAGATGCAAGCCTAAAGATTCATATGCAGTGTTGGGACGTATTGGAAGCTTCAGAAGCTGCACCTACCTCAAAGAAGGCATGGAGATTTCCACTTCAAAAGTCTTTAGGTAAGCTTGTACAAAAAAGGTTATAAGTAACTTAGTAAACAATCAGAACTCATCTGTTGGAAGTGATAGATAGGTACTGTCATTTCTTTTAGCGTCTATTAGTACTCAGATTTCAAACAAAACCAAGACACTTCAACTGGTCCTATGGAATCAGGACTCTTGAAAAGAGGGTTAGGGACCAACCCAAACGCGTGAGACGAGAAGAGAGAAGAAACAAGATCTTGCTTCATGCAAACTGCCTTATCTTCTTTCTATTATTGCAGAAGCGCAAGATATAACAGACTAAGTATAGATAGCTGCGGGGTATTACTTTAACTTTTGAAATACATGCTTCTAGAAAGCAAACTCCTGTTGGTTTAAGCTCTATGCTTAGCTTAGATTAGTGTTAGGTTAGCTAATTTTGATAACAGCAATTAGGCTTACAATTTGAATTACAAATTTATTTATATGAATATAAATAACCTATATTTTATATAAACCAAGTTTAATACTTTATTTTATTTTATATAGAAGTTAAAAAAGATTAATTTATAACTTATGAACTAGTTTATTATAAGTATTACTATAAATTATAACTACTTTAGGGTTTTTTAAATAGATATTTTAGTTATATGTTATAGTAGTCTTCTAAAAATATAAATTAATTTATACTTATGTAAATTAGATAGAAATTCAGATGAATATTACTTATATATGTAAAAATTGCAAGCCTAATAGCAATCGCTACTTTTGTAAAAACCTCGAATAAAAAACACTCGAAATGCTAGCCCTGTCTCATAGAATAAATCTAACTACTGTTTTATATGTGACACTGGTTATAGAGATGAACCAGGACAGTAAAAAGGCGTTCAAGCAGCTTGTGCTTCGCGGATTGTGGGGAGACCAATATTGCGTGCTATATCATACTGCAACACTTCTATGTATAAATAAGTGTGTAACGCTAATGCACAGCCTGAATTATAGCGCAAAAGGAGACTATTAGTACAATGACAGAATTTACAACCTCTGAGAACTGGTCCGATGCTATAGAAGTATAGACATGAGGGAGAGAATCCGGAAAGTCACAGTGTCTAATAGATTGTACAATAATAGCGGCACTAGGAATTTGAAGTAACTTAATAGTATATAAAGATGCTAGAAAGTTGTATCCAGGGTTGCAATTTGAATTATGAATTAATTCATATTCATATTCATATAGCTATAGATATGAGTATTATCTATATAAATTATAAACATCACAGCCTATATACTTATATGAATATAAATTAATTTCTATTTATATAAATTATATTTCTATATATTTAAATTATATTTCTATGTATATAAATTATATTTCTATGTATTTAAATTATATTTCTATATATAGATTATTTTATATTCTTAAATAAAATAGTACTTAGATTTATATAAATATAAGTATTAAATTATAGGGTGGCGTAATTCATGTAAATTAAATTAATTCATAATTCATATGAATATTACTCATATGAGTAAAAATTGCAAGCCTGGTTGTATCTATAGCTGGCATATTAATGATAGTACACTGCAAGGAAAGGCTTGATAGATCTATTTACTATGATTCAGTAAGGACAACCTAGCTGATTGGTCCATCACTCAGAGGACACACCTACAGCCAGGCTTGAAATATCTACAATGATGATAATCATGTATATAAATTAGTTCACAACTTCCAATGTACATAGCGATGATATCGTATAGTTATCATGTGTCAGGCATGCAATTCTCTAACCAGGACTACCACTATATAAAATTGAAGAAGGCTGTTTTCAATGTTCGTAAACTCTATATATAACACAATTTTATCAGGTGATACTGATACCTAAGTGAGTATAATTTTCTTTTACTTATAAAGACGAGCCAACTTGTAGTTGTCGTTGTTCAGGCTTACAGGTTGAGTTGTGGCCTTATTCGGAAAAAGGAGTTAAGCTATCGGTTTATAGATATAAGGTATCGTACGTTATACAACTGAAAAGAGATCTATAATTCATAAAAGTTCTCATTCATATACTATACTAATCTACTGATAAGTTATAAAGAGTGTTTCTATGGCTTAAGAGATGGATTGTGATTAGCAATATGACGAGCTAGTATGTTAGAAATACTTATAATAGCTACAAAAAAAAACTTAAGATCTCTATATAACCACATATCAATGCATAAGTCAATCTAGACTTATAAGTACGAAAGTACACATACTTCTATAAAGATAAGCGCTAACCTACTAAGAAGTATAATCTATAGAGTTATAAGATAATATACTCTACATGAACATATATATAAAGTACTAAGTAGTATCAATATAACTGTAGTATAAACTAGTATGATCTATGTAGACTATAGATCAATTTCTACTCATATGAATCAGGTAGAAAGTTATAAAAGCACTAATAAGCTTAATTACACACAAGTAGCACCAGCTTACCCTAGCACTTAGCTTCTTAGGGCACGTACACAGATAAGAGTAATAATAAGCAGGCTTGCAATTTAACCACGCAAGAATCTATACGAACAATTGCATAGGTTCATACGTAATATACTAATGTAGATTAGCATGCCCATCAGGATTCAATACCGAGCATACGTAGTTTTACAAATCTAACTATAGGTAAGTATTTATATTAATGAGTACTTGTTAGGCTTGCACTAATTACTTACATAAAGAGCACTTACTTAAAGATAAATTAACTCATAATATATATAGATTAATTTACAAATGATTTGAATTATACAATCTAGTTGTTTAATACTTATAGTTATATAAGTGTGTAGTAGGGTGTGTAATCCGTAATTTATATCTATATCAGCATAAATCAATCTATAATTCATGAACATAAGGTATTCATTCATAATTCAAAGTGTAAATCTGGTACTCATAAACAAAATCGCAAGCCTAGTGTTAAGCGCACTCTATTGCTAGTGAAGCTTATGATCTGTATTGAAGGAGGCACTGCTGTTCTATACTTCGCTTTATACTGGTAGATAGAAGTACAGGAAGGTATGGACTTCACACAGATACCCATACAAGCTGGCGCTGATCCTATGAGTATATGACCTAAGTACGTTAGCTGAAGATATCGGCTTCCCATATGGATCTTGTATCAGTGATATTAGCTGAGGATCTTTTGAACTTATATGACTTGATCTTACAGTTTACTTTGCGCTTTGTGATACACTTCATTCTAAACAATTAAGGTAGGTCCCCCGAGATAAGTAGGTCACTTATTCTGAAGCGGGCTTACCACTTAAATGATGAGTTTAACTACATAAGTATGAACAATTGATAGTTCAATTAACTCATACTCTACTTTAAAGCAACTAGTCTTAGTACCTGCAGGTCTTATAGTTCCTAAATCCTTAAATATATAGTTATATGATACAGTGTCTCTTATAACACCTTTATTTCATGTACATAAATTATATTTATGGGTAAGGTGTACTTACATTTACAATAACTAGGCCACGCTGTTCTTTAAGAACGTAATTATTTAGATATCTGTTGTGTTGCTGAGGAATAAGTTATAATGCTTATATACATTTACATAGCTAGTTACTTATAAAAAGTATAATTCATGAGTCAGGATCTTAAGTCTGCTCTAAACTCATTTGCTAAGCAAAGAAGAAAAGGTATTCAAGGTGACTGAGCTAGACGAGGCCCAACGAGGACAGAGTCACAGTACTATATACATTATGATCTATTCTTTGTTTGACTATTGATTATGTTAATTATGCCGATTCGTGTATAGGGCTGCTTAAAGACCTCAGTGGTGTATATGGAATGAACAAACTACTGTTGGAGTTGGTGTCTATAACCATAATAACGCCATGCTTGCAATTTAGAGTGTGTACTTTTAACAGGGATGAATTTTGAATAATTACGTTGCGTGGTTCAACTTTATGTGAATTACGCATTCCAGCTTTTCATTTAGACGCATATTGTGATTGAAAGAAACTTTGTTTGTTTAAGAGCTTGAATGTGGTGATAGTCAGGCTAACATTTATAGAGGTTGTTTTCAGTCATATACCTTCATAGTGAAGCTATACGCCATGAGATGATTAATCAATTCTACTGATATACCTCCCCAGTGTTCTCTCTTTATTGACTTTCCACTAGTATGGCCGGGCTTGAAATTCAAGTGATGAATCAACGCACATGAGTACAGTTAACTAATTTCTCATGTTATTAGTGCTAATGCTCATAGTCTTATGAGCATTGATTTGCAGTGTAGCGTCACTGAGAAAAAGAATCAATGCATAAGTCATGCAGCGCATTTTCTATACCTTTTGTTCTACTTACAGGTGGAAAGAAAAACCAGTTTCATAGCTATAAAGGTGGTTTATAACAAATGCAGCTATAATAGGCTATCGCTAATTGATATAAAGCTAGTAGTATAACCATGCATGCAGTGCATCAACTTCCTTTCACTCCTTATAGTAGTTTCCAAAACCATCAACGTGGAGAGTATCTCACAATTTTGAAAACCTAAGACTTGAATGAAAGTTTTTATTAGCTGTGTATACAGATATAAGTATACGTTATGAACTCAAGCTGGCTTGCAACCTACATTACTTCACAATTAAAGAAGTCTGATTCATAGTTATATGAATAGGTACAGAGTGCTTTATAACTAGATAACGTAGTCACAACTTTGAATTATAATGAACTAACTTATGATCTAAACATGTTATTCTAATATAGCGTCATAGGTACTTACCGTGAGAATTGGGGTTGTTAATTTGCTGTAAAACGTAGCTTATTGTAGTCACTACTATAAGGAAGCTATAGTAGTAGTGAGCGTCGAATTTTGCCTAAAGAAGTCATTCAGTATAGTAGGTTTTGATAAGTTTGACTAAAGTCTAATCACTTATACTAGTTCATATGAATAGGTAGTTATATTGAATCTAGAAGAGTATGATGCATTATTTGTAATGACACCACCTGATTATTCAATACTCATATTCACAACATTTTTACTCATGAAGATGAATAATCTGTGGATGATTTAACTATTAAAACTACCTAGTATAGCGAGTAAAAGTAGCTATCTTGGTATTTAGCTTAAGACATACATATATATATGTAGAACTCAGACCAGTAGTATTATTTAACTTTTCTACTACAGAAGCTGTTCCCTAGCCTATTAGTAGGTTAAACTAGTGTATGGGGAAGGTCTATAAAAATATAAGTATTATTCATACTCATGTGACTTACATAACGCAGCTATTCAATACTCGTCTGAATAGTAAGATAATTATATTCATTATTCGACTTGTAAGCCTGATTATCGATGGATAAAGAGTAAGGGTATCTACATAAACAGGAACTATAAATGGCATGGTCTACTTTTAGATTGATCTACAGGTACTTAATGATGAATTGTGTAATTTAATGTATAGAGTTGAGTTGAAAAGGGATCTAGATAAGTGGAATCCATGCAAATAGGCCTTACAAGCCTGACCTGATGTCTTCTTTTTTATATCAATTTCGTAAGTTGAAATAGCAAGTCCAATGGTCGCTGCTCAATCAGGAGCAGGCTTCCAAAAGTGTCAATATATCCTAAAATCAGGCTAACTGTGACAATTACGAGTAAGAGTAGTTTGCAATTCACATAATCGAAATTTATGCTCATAGATATTTTATATAAATAAGAACATCATTGTATAGATGTATCACACTCATCAATGAGTATTACGAAACTCATGCGTATACGTCGTGGCTGGTGAGTAGTTGAGCTTAGTGTTTTCCATCAGCAGGTCGTATACTTCAAAGCTGAAGTACATCCTTTATCCGAGGAAGTGAGTGATACTAGACCATGAAGGTTAATACAAGGACATGAAGCTTAATTGTATATATGTATATTGTAGCATAGCGCAACGCGGCAGTATCTAGGGTCTCTAGTGGAAGTACTAACTGACAGGCTTGCAATTTGAATTATGAGTTTATTCATATAAGTATAATTAATTTACAATGTATATGAATTGATTTATATTTATATCTACATGACTATAAATGTAAGAATTACTCATATAAACTATACATTAAGTTGTGTATATAATAAGTAGATTATTTATATATATACAACTTAGCTTGTAATTTATCTAAGCTTATTCTAATACTTCATTTCACCCCACTTGTAAGAAAGAAGAAGCTGATTTATAGCTTAAAAAGTACCTTATAGAAAGTGGTATATACTATAACTACTTCAGGCTTTATTATAAAACTAAAATAGCTATATAATATAACATTTCTTTACAAGTATAAATTAATTCAAGTAAAAAAGTACCTATATTTATATAAATATTGACTAGGTTATATAGTATTTATATAAGTTCAATAAAAATCCATATAAATATTATCTATAAAAGTAAGAATTGCAAGCCTGCTAACCGATATGGTAATCGAGCAGTCTTAGGCAACGTCAACATGTTTCCAAGTCAATACGTGACAAACTATACGACTTTCTACATCCAGAAGCAGGATCTTTAGAGGCATACCTATGTAGCTATAGGAATCTTGAGAACATACATTAGGCTTGCATTTCAATTATGAGTGTATCTATGTAAACATGAATATTTTGAGACTCATACAAAGTGATATAAAAAAGCTCACATAAGTATCATTCATGTAATGACTACAAATCTAGCATTTGAGTTCTCCAAGATCGCAACAATCTTATTCCTTGGCAAAACTTATGCAATAAGCTCCCTTGTAAGCGCTGTGACTCAAAATAAGATCCGGACTGCTTATATGAGGGGGATAGACTCCGCGTTGTACACACGATATAGCTAAGAGCCTCGCTCTGACTATCTACTAATTTACATATATGTGTCGTTGCTACGAAAAAAATTGGAGTTCGACAACATTCTTATCAGCAAATAATAGCTTGAAGTCGGGCCGGCAATGCAAAGGATATTAAAAACCTTGATATGAGCTTTGATTCTTGTTCTACATATAGGTTGACGATGAATCTGCATAGAGATAGCTACATTCAATTTCTTGTATATACCAAGGGGTTGTGTTTAAATCGCTGTTTGTCAGGGCTCTGTGAAAACTATTTAAGCGGTATAAGTATTAGATACTGGTCCGTAACTATGAATACGTAGTTAGTGATATTCTTTCGATGTCTGAGTGACTACTTATGCACCTAATCACTTAAAATATTATGAAGTATATGTATGTACAAATATGCCAGGGATGGATAAGTCGAACCTACAAGTAGGCGACGGTCGTAATTATATAAAATATGCAATAGAGATTGCATGACAGCATTGTATGGCTTGCTACTTGAACTAGGAACCAATTTATGTTAGAGTGTGGAACTTGTATATCATCGTTTCATCATAAGACTTGTGTGATTTGGAGGAATGTACATATTTGCTGTTTAAATCTATAAACTCCTGTTCATGGTCCAAAAACTGCAAGTCTGATAGAGGAGTAAGGCCAACAACAACTGTGACGCGGAGGCCGATGGAATGAGGAAGTTTTGTACCCCCGTTATCCCTGCTGAAAGCTATTGACGGCAATGCTTACTACCTTTGGAGTCGGAAGCTTTATAGACGGATAGTCCTTTTTAACTACATAATTAAGAATTGCCAGTAGCAAGGATCAGACCACGCGCCTCATGCTCGTCCCAGGGACACTTTCCACGAAACGGTAACCGAGAAACCCAGCCGGTGTCTTGAACCCAGCAACGCTGACACCTTCGAGGAACACTTTTGCCGCATGAACTGAAGCCTGAGAGGTGAAGGTGTAGCCGTTTACGGTCTCCAAAACAGCTCTGTACTTGCGCTCTTGTCTGTCTGTAATGATCACCGATGCGAAGTATGGATTGCCCTCCCGTTCTTGCCCCGTCGGACCGTCCTTGACTGTGTCACTGTCCGAAAAGTGACCCTTGCCCGCGATGTATGCGTATGTCCGGATATCGGGAACACCAGTCGACGCATAAAGAGTGACGAGGTCAGGCAGCGAAATTGGAAAACAGGGGACGCTTCCCTCCCCGTTGTCGAAATCAAATGTAGTAGTGACGCCAGGGTCTTGCTCCGTCATGGCCCCGTCCACACGCTTCAAACATCTCGTTATGGTGCTGTCGCTTGCTGTGACGAGGGAGCCGTGCGATAGCGGCCCTGCAATTCGGAGCGCAATATCAATCGACGACGGGGTCTGAGTTCTCTCCAGTGCATAGCTTGTGAGACATCCCAGCATCGCAACACTGCCGCCGCATCCTGGCATGAGGACGACATCTGCCGCTTTCGCCTCCACGTCCAGCTCTTCAGCCAGCTGATAGCTGTCCAATTCTGCCGAAATGTCCAGGTAGTGTGTTTCGCTCTGGATACAGGCCCTCATCAGAGGACTAGCCGTGTGTTTGAAAGGGCCGCTGCAATTGAGGAGCACCTGCACGCTCCCCAGGGCTGTGACAATGTGGTCATGACTGCTCAAATCGAAGATCCGGTGTTCGACGACCAGCTCGTCAGCCAATGATCGAACCTTGTCCTCTGTTCTGCCCGCAAGAACGATGTTGAGACCAAGGGACTTCGCATAGGTAGTGACGAGACGACCAGTGTACCCGTTACAGCCGTACACCATTAATTCGGACATGTTGTACAAAGTGAAGAAGAGAACGAGCCAGTTTTGCTGAGCAGAGTCTGGAAAAGTCTCCCTGGAGGTCGGACGCGATACCCGCGGGTTTTATTTGTGTCAATTATACACATTTACTTGATGGAATATTTGCTTTCACACCTCCGACGAGCAACCAGACGAGACGTTGCCGTCAACTCCGCGCCAATGCTTCGGTCACATCGGAGTAAGGAGTTCCGGGGATTTGCGGCCTTTTGATAGCACGACAATATTGGAGGATACGTTAGGCAGTCATTGAGATAATATCGGCCGTGACTGAGACGTACGGCTGTGATCCCCGAGGTTGACTTGACTAAGGTAGTGTCCTCGGCCCTTCCTCAGAGTCACTTACACGAAAGTGGGGCGGATCTCGGAGTTCCGAGTTGGTCAACCCGTGAAGTGAAGTCATCGTGAAGAGCTTTGACTTGCAGGCTGGCATTGGCTTAGTCAAATGCCTCGGAGGAAATGATGCGCTTACTACTCTTGAGCGAAGGCTCCGCCTCATGAGTGTTTGGGTGGAAGGTGTGCGACAGACAGAGATATAAACAGAGGCGATGGCCGAACATAAATGCGATGCGAAGCAGCTTGGAGCGAAACGATACACCAAGAAGAACTCTTCCATCCTTTAGCATACACAACACAAGAGGGCATGCCCAGCTACGTCATCACCGGAGCCTCTCGCGGCCTTGGAGTAAGTCTGGCCGCCCATATTCCTGACTCGAAACCAAGTGTTGACTTAAGTGACCACCAGTATGCCTTTGTACAAACTCTCGGGGCAGATCCTCTAAACACTGTAATTGGATTGGCTCGGGATAAGGAGAGTACAGATGCTCGGCTCGGCTTAGACGGTTTCCGCAACGTCCACATCCTGGCAGCGGATATCACTGATGATACTTCACTCCAAGCTGCAGCGCTAGAGGCGAGGAGGATACTGGGCGACACGGGGCTCGACGTTCTGATCAACAATGCCGCATATGTCAGTCAAACGACAGCACTCAAGTCGCTGAAGGATTCGTTAGTCTCCGTCTCCAGATGCTACTCCAGCTGACTTCCTGAACTGACACCGTCTCTCACAAAGTGAGACCGATCTCGAATCCGTGATTGAGGACACCCAGAGGGGTTTTGACGTCAACGTTCACGGTACCCTAAAATCTGTGTATGCCTTCATGCCACTCTTGAAGAAAGGAGAACTCAAGAAGATTGTCGCAATTTCGAGTGGCATGGGTGACATTGGTACGTACAAGGACTCCATCCAATAGCGATGCTTCAGTGTATCAAACCTTGACATCGCTAATTGCCTTGGAACAAGATCTCATCAATGAGGCAAAACTACCTTATGCAGCTCCATACTCGATTAGCAAGGCTGCGCTCACAACCATGTTTGCAAAACTTGGCGCCGCCTACGAGGCCGACGGTCTGCTTTTCATGTCACTCTGCCCCGGTCAGGTGAACACTGTCGAAGATCCAGATGCCTGTAAGCCATGTTTTACACAGACTCTCGGGGCAATATTGTGACTAGTACTGATGTAAAGTCGACAAGTTATGGCCTCGTTCTCCGAGCACGACGTGGCACGTCTGCAGGACATGAACGCCAAACTCGGGACTTACGCTGCTCCCGACTTTCGGCCCATGACGCCCAGGGAGTCTGCGTTGGCCTGTCTGTCGGCGATCAACCGGTCTTCACTTGCAGCAGGCTTCAATGGCTCTTTCTTGAGCTATAACGGGACCAAGAGGTGGATGTAGGAACCAGTCAGTTGACAGAACAGAAACCGAGACTAGCTGGACTATGATGGGACTGAGAGCAGCGAACATAAGTATGGGGGTGGCAAGACAATCGAGACCCAACACCATGCCGTCTAACCTACCGC
This sequence comes from Sarocladiaceae sp. R1802, assembly GCA_023628655.1. NCBI lineage: Eukaryota > Fungi > Ascomycota > Sordariomycetes > Hypocreales > Sarocladiaceae > Sarocladiaceae sp. R1802. The sequence goes on from JAMAKF010000002.1 coordinate 950,601, forward strand.
GACACCTTGAACGAAGACTTGTTTTGAAGTGATTTGGTCCAGAAAGCCCAGGCATATCGCTGTCCAGAGATGATTGGAAGACTGAATGTGAGCTCCAACCGACACCGTGAGATATCGTCGCGGGGAGCAGAGAAGGAAGACGTGAACGCACCTTCCAAGGTAGACCATTTGCGTTGCGTCTTCGAGCCTGTGGTGGGAAACACCCGCGACATCCGGACTGTGGCATTTTCCGAATCTCACAACATCATCTCCTGAACTACCTTGTCCTATGTTACCTATCGTCTGTATCGTTTCATATCCCCTCTGGCAGCCCCTATTTGTGCTCAAGGGCTCGTATCATCACTTCTCCTCGGCTTCTCTCAGAAACGCAACGTCGATAGCGGCTGTGGGAGGCAAGAGCCAGTAACATCCTCGAAGTGATACATCAGCCCGCGCTGGTGGCCCAACAGAGGCGTTGCGAGATCGATCTTTCTGTGTATCCTTCGGGTGGTTTTTAGGGGACATGGCAACTCAGTGTCGGGAAACCCAGCTGTACTGTGATATTCGTGGCGCCAGCCGCGACTCAAAACGATTCCGAGACTGGAGGGCCAGATGGTTGTACGGGGCCAAGGAGTCTGATGACGTTAACGACACGAGCGGCCTTGGTGTTGACATCGATGGCCACTATACTCATCGTTTGAAGCCCGTCAAGAGATTCAGTAATCGGTAAGCACCGTAATACAAGCCTTTTTGGGTCATCTGCTCATCACAGCTGACGGACGCTGCAGGCGACCAGCTCACAGACGCGGGGCCAACATTGTCCGCGGTCGTTCGAATCGAAACGAGCCACACCGTCGCATTCAGCGCACCATTGATGCTCGGCGAGACACTCTTGATTCATCATATGGGGAAGAGGATTGTGCGAACAAGGGGCAGACGCTTCATGAGCTTTGCACCGAGACGAGGCAGGATGCCCTGCCGCCTCTGGGCGTGCCATTGTGCGCCTAGCTTGTGTCTGGTCAGCCAGAGCCCTTGCGGGCAGACTATGCGGTGGTGCTTGATGAGTCTCGTGTTGTGTCTGGGAGGAAGGCAAAGTTGGTACTTCGTCAAGAGGAACGAAGGCCGACTTCGTTCGAGGCAGACGGCTTTGTCATGGTATAATGATCGTTTGTACGTTACAACATTTCCTTGCCACGCCGGCATGTACATTGGGTCTCGCCAGACCAACAGCTCTCATCCACTTTATTTAGAAACCGCAGCAATAAACCACTCTTGAGGTGAGGAAAGCCCGATGAATTAAGAACACTTATGCAACACGAAGTCACGGCTCACCAAGAACGCGCAATGTAGCGAGGACAGTCGAAGATGGTAGACGAGTGCAGAAACCATGCAGGGTAGCAGTTCTCCAGGATGCAGTAGATGTTAGGCACCAGGCGAAGGAGCGCTGGTTCCTCTGCGTGGAGCTCCACTGCGCCACACATTATCCTCGCCAGCGTCCACGTCAGTCAGCTCAGCTCCTTTCTCGTTCAGACAGGACGTGTCTACTAATGAGGTCATAGGGCTCATAAGACTTTTGGATACTCTTTCTCGACTTTTGTGAATTACTTTACGTGCCGAACTTCAATACCTCAAGTGAACATTGACCACCATCAGCATGGAGAAGGCCGGACCACCTCCGGGCTCCGTACCCTCAACGGACCAGCAGCAGCTGGCCGAAAGCTCAAACCACCTAGCCAGAAGACCTGTGCCCCAGAACCACGATGAACATCTGGAACGTCAGCCTACGCCGCCCCCATACTCGGGGCCATCGTCTCCAGATCCTCCGACGAGCGTGCAAAGTCTACAGCAAGCGCAATCGGAACTGTCCAAGGCGCCAGTTCGTTACCCAGGCCTCCCCAAGCTCGACTACAGGCTGTACTCGCCGCCCCTGTTCAAATTATCAAGCGATTCGACAACGCTGTCATCCAAGGCCGAGTATTTGTCGACCAACATCAATGCCCTGGTGGCTTTGATGCGTGCCCAGTCCACTGTTCCCCCCAAGCCACAGATTCAGATCAAGGGCTCGCGAGGTCGCCGAGTTGACTTTGACATTAAGCTCAACCTCATGAGCCTTCTCGTGCCCGATGATGAGAGACAACGGATGGATTACATCCGTTGTGTTGGGGAGAACGAGATGGCATTCCGAGGAGGTGCCAAACCCTCAACCAAGCCAGATGTTGGGGAAGCCGGACTCGAAGGCTGGTGCCGTCGCTTTATCCAGGACTCAGCGGGTGTCAAGGTCTTTACGCTTGAGCGCATCGTCGCCAACTTGGACTCTCGATGGCTCGACGGACAGATCAGGAGCCTCGTGGCCTCGTTGAAGTACCGGGGCGCGGTGGACGTCAATTTCCTGGTCACTCACAGCAAAGTCGTCGTGCAGAACCCGGACCGTGTGAACCAGTTCTTCACGAGCGTTAGCAGCATGTTCTCCGGGAAGAACAAGTACGAGGTCATCAAGGCTGTGTGGCCCTTCGCGACGACAGCACCTGGCGAGCCGGGCCGCCGGTGCATCGTCCAGAGCGAAGAGGCTTGGTGGAGGGATTGGAGTGGGCCAATTCAGTACGCCATATCGCAGAAACGCCATGGCTGGGTGACGATCGAAGACAAGCTCGAGGCAGTTATGGAGGGCAAAGGAACAGACATGCCGCTTGTTGACTGGGGAGAGGACTCGATGTAACGTATCGGTGTTGTAGTAGGATTCAAGCTTCATTCATAGCTAGGCGTACAGGGCGTTTGGTACTAGCTGAGATACACACGGCACAGCTGAATTTCAATCCAGATTTTATCTTTGGCAGTTAGTTCACGAGTTTGCAGTGAATGCATCGTGGATATCGTGGCTCCCCGCAGTGGCCCGTCTTGCGGCGGAAGCCCAATGTTGGGGCGCACTGCCTTCCTGTGGGCATCGCCACTGGCTCGCAGATGTTCAACCTGCCTAGTCGCAGATAACCCCAAAATGATCCAACGCGACAAGTCGACTGTTCCGAACGAAACATGTATTTGGGGGCATTGTTCTTGTGGTCAATTGGATCCTGTTTCGTGAGTCAACTCTGCTTAATGCACAGGCGTGACAAATATGAACTAAGTCCAAGATTATCACAGCTGAACCACTTTCGGTGACTCACGCCGACCGCATGGCAGACAGACGACCGATTGATGACTTGGTTTCAATTCGCGTAGAGAATTAAATACCATTTCCCGGTAGCGAGAGGAACAGACATGCAGACGTATTCCTGCTGCATCAATATTCCCAGCGCCTACCACGCTTTGATCTATTTTTAATCAGACCTGCATTCTCAGCACATCAACTCGGGACTACAGCATTTTGTCTTCGTCCATTTCAATACACCCTTCACCAGCACCATCAATCTTTAAAGGAAAGGCATCAGCGTTGATTTGGTACATCATGGAGGAAGCCGGCGTAGCAACATATTCCAAGGTTCAAGAGGCGTCATACGACACAGCACTGTGCCTGCTGCCACCACGAGACACCTGGGCCGCGATCGATCGTCTCCGAGCCCTCAATGACAAAGCCTATGGCAGATGGCCACCACATGTCAATCTGATCTACCCATTCGTCCACCGGGACGCATTACCTGCCGCTACCGAGGTCCTATCTCAGATCGATTATGCTGACATCGCACCACTCCATGTGGCCCTCACTGAAGCCGACTGCTTCGCGCAGAAGCAGGCCAACACCATGCATATCCGGCCCCATTATGAAGCGGACGACTATCATGCATTGAAAAGCCTTGTTGAAAGATTGAACAGAGCTTTGGGGCGAAAACCTGCGAATTCCTATCGACCTCACTTGACCGTAGCGCAAAGTACAGATACCAATAAAGATGCGAACGGATTTCTTATGGACAAGGCTCGGCTGCTTACTCCCCTCACCTGGGACACCTCAGAACTTGCGATCCTGGTTCGTGATCAAAGAGCTGAAGATGATGATGCTGTACCGATCTTGCGTCCGTGGGGGACCATAGAGCTGGCAACGGGAAGAATCACGCGCGAAAGTCCCGTTGCATTCTATGAGGAAGATTACACTGGCAGGGCGGGCAGCCATCGCTCATCACTCGTCCGGCAACAAGAAGTCTTCAATTTCTCATCGTCTGCGCGAACGTGGAACACAATGACCCAAGCACAACCTCCATCGATCGAGTCTTCAGTCGAGGGCGTTCAACGACTTATTGTCGCATCTTACAATGTCCTTGCCGAATTCGAGTGGCCTCCAGCTTCGACGAGATACCCACATCTCGTGAGCAACATCTGCGCAAGCCGCGCAGCAGCAGATATATTGGTGCTTCAAGAAGTCACGGATGCTTTCTTGGACCATCTTCTCAGCGATGCTGTCATCTGCGAGAGGTATCCTTTTGCAACGCATGGCAGACCGGGAATCCCCCATATCGGACCTCTGCCGAATCTTCTCAACATCGTTGTGCTCAGTAAACATCCGCTCCGATGGGAATACCTCGAGCATGCGAGAAAACACAAGGGTTCAGCCATCGTCAGCTTTCCCACGATCCGTCTGCGCATTGGCAGCGAGGGAGAGCCTCAACCGTTGATCCTTGCCGCGTGTCATCTAAGCCAGGGACTTACCGACGGGTCAGTGACGGCAAAGAAGCAGGAAGTGCAAGAAGTAATCAAGAGACTGCAGAACTCCTACGCAGGACATCCATGGCTGCTGGCGGGCGACTTCAACATGACAACCTCATCCTTTACCATCGGCATGGCCAAGAAGAAGGGTGCTTTGTCAAACAGGGCTCAACAACAGCTGCGAGAAATCGACGGCTTTCTTCTTGACTGCGGATTTCGAGACGTGTGGCTTGATACGAGGCTGGAAACTGGAGAGTCTTCTGGTACTCAGTTTTCCCAGGAGGATCTTGGGCAGCTCCACGAAGGAGAGCAAGGAGCAACCTTCGATCCCCAAAGCAACACCCTAGCTGCCAAGCAGACGGGCTATGGGCTGAATACTCGACCACAGCGATACGATCGTATCTTCGTCAGCAACAACTTCGGTCTCCGCCCAGCTGGATTCAACGTGTTTGGACAAGACGCAGTGAAGCTATCAGAGGACCGACCTGCTCAACATGCTAGTGACCACTGGGGTATCCGGTGTCTTCTACAAGCAATGGAGACGGGATCCACGTTGCTTTCCGAACAAGTGCAAGGGTCTTCCATCGCCTATTGCAAAGCTCCCTCGAGCCTTGGTGATCTGGATGATTTGAGGCAGTGCTTGGCCCGACGTGGCTTGATACCCACGCCAGAGGAAGCATCGGCTCGCACAGAGGCGATTGGACTATTGCGCCGGGTGTTGGCTGATGAGATGGTGTCGCAGAGTAAGAGCAATAGCCAATTCAAGCCCGTGTTGGTACTCGTCCCCGTTGGGTCGACAGCTCTCGGTGTTTGGACCCCGAAGTCCGATATCGACTGCCTTTGTATCGGTGGCATCAGCTCCAAGACGTTCTTTGCTCTTGCCTTGAAGAGACTGAGGAGAGCGACTTCAGAAGGTATCGTCATTGTGCGAAAAGTCCAAGCAAACTCAGGCATCATGCTTGAGCTCATTGTGCAAGGCATTCGATTCGACCTGCAATACTGCCCTGCGATCAATATTGCTGAACAGTAAGTCGTACGCCCCAAGAACCGTTGTTTTCGACTCCTTCTCACGGCGTAGATGCCCCGATGTGTTCAACAGACCAAGCACAGACCCAGCATTTGCATTGCCAATGCAGACATTGCTCAAGCTCAAACCAGCGCGTGATCTTTCCTACCTGCGCCGCTCGATCCCTGACATGGCGCAATACCGCGCCGCCCATGCACTGATCAAAGCCTGGGCAACGTCTCGAGGTTTGTACGCAGCCAAATTTGGGTATCTTGGTGGCATCCATATTTCGGTGCTGCTGGTTCCCGTATGCAAGTCGCTTGCAAGAGCTGGACACAGCGTATCTGTCTGTGACATTGTGGCGACCTTCTTTCACCACTACGCAGAGGTCGAGTGGGAAAAGCAACTGGTTTTTGATCCTTTCTTCCATAAAAAGACTAAATACCATCGATCCTTCAGGGAACCCCTGTGCTTGCTTGGATGGCATGCCCCGGCTCTGAACACGGCGGCGACAGCTTCGGTGCCGACAGTCAGAACACTCGCTGCCGAGTTCCGACGGGCTGCCGACCTTCTGAAGCAGAAAGATATTGACTGGGATGGGTTCTTGGGAACAGATCACGGCGAAGCATATTTCCTTTCGAGGTACTCGACTTATGTGAAAGTTGATGTTCATTACTGGGGTCCCAGCCCCAGCAAAGGTAACAAGCTTGTTGGCTGGATCGAGTCACGATGTGCGATGTTACTCGTGGGTAAGTCAACGTTTGCTGCGACTTTGGCGGCCGGTGCTAACAAGCTGAAAGACCTTGATCGAAGGGTACCAACACTGCTACCTCGTATCTGGCCCCAGAGATTCGTTCGCGAGCTATCCAAATCAGAAAGCACCACCACAGAGTACCAAGGCTGTTATCTCATTGGGTTGGAGCGGAGGCAGCCTCAGACCACAGGGCGGACCGATACTGATCCCAAGCTCATCGAGTCTACGCTCATAACTGTGCTTCAGGATTTCGAAGCCAAGTTGACAGCGGATGAGAGCTACTTCGATCCTCAGACGTGCTGGCTGAGTCTTACGCTGCAGCGGGGGCCGGGTGTGGGTGCTCTCGAAGCAGACCAAGGTCCGTGGGGAGGTACTGCGCCACCCCAGGACGAGTCGGAACTTGCGTTCGATTCCGACGATGAGGAGTTCAGCGGCGAGGACACCTTCTCTGACGACGACGAAGGCAACGGCGCGACTGCAACGCCACGGTCAAAGACTGGGGCCAGCGCAGCCGCGGCCTCGCTGCCACACCGGGGGGCCAAGCCTAGCTTCGCTGGCCTTGGCAAATTCCGGACTGCAACTGACGTTCTCAACCGGCTTCGCTGGGATGCCGCGATGGACTCGAGTGACTTTATGGTTGGTTACGATGATCGCTTCGCAGGCGCGCAGGAGAAGGCATTGGACAAATGGAAAAGCGACTTTACGCATGAGGAATTCATTCCGCAGCATCGCATTCTGTACTTCAAGCGAAGGAGCGACGGAGTCAAGGTCTGGGAGCGTAGCACAAGGACCGATAGCATCTTCGGAAGCGGGATCCGCGAGTGAAGCTGACAGGGTGCCTCGACGACGTGGCAGCGGACGAGTGTGGTGGGATGGTGTATTTTGTTCGGGTCTGATACCACCCAGCGTTGAATACAAGCCACTCAAAAGTGCTCTCGAACCTCCATCAACACGTGTCAAGGCGCATCCTCCACACCAAGCCGTATCTCTTCAGCCCCGACGGGAAAGGGTGTGTTGAACCGTGGTCCTAGAGAGGGTTCGCTCGGATAACAGCCAATACGACAGGTGACTTGTCCCGTGATCAAGACACGCTGGCGGGGCATAGATCGTCCAATGCCTGCAGCCAATCTCCCTGTGGCCATGTTGCATGATGACGATGGCCGCCATAGGGGCGGAGCCATGACCCTGCACGTTTCATGCAGGATGCGCAGCGATACCAATTGTATAGAAATCAAGCCTAATAGCATGTCCGTTTCATGGCTCTCCTTCCCCCGCGACTTCTCACTGACCCGCAGTTATGACACAGCCGCCCGACCGGGCTGGCAGCCGCCTCTCGCAGCTCAGGCCGGGTGACGGGACGCATTTTCTACATAAGAGTTGTCGTGGATGCTCTCGGGAACCTGTGGTTGCTCTTGAGCGGCATCGCCTTGACTTTCTTCGATACCTCCTCGACGTGACAATCCACCATGGCAGCCAGCGAAATCGCACATCCAGTGAACGGATGCTGTCCTACATGCTGTAAAGCAAGCGATCTTGGGACTCACGACTATTGCGGAACATGTCCAAAGTGTCCTTCTGTGCGCAGAACATGAGATTCATATCATCAAGACCAGATCTCGTAAGCAGACCCAGCGCTGGCACGTTCGGTCAAATGCGTACTCGGGGCAGCATATAGGTGACCAAGGTCCTTTTGTGGAGTGATGATGGTGTTTCCAACCCAGAGCCACATTTCGAAGAAATTCGCTAATAGGAATCAGTTGCGCTGCGGCATAGGACCGTTGACGAGGGGCTCCATTCGTGACACAGCAAATTCTGAAACTGTGACAGGATCTGTTGAAGTGGTTGAGGCGAGGTATCCGGAAAGGGCACAATCTGGGCAGGTCTCTAGAGAGTGCTTCCTCATGACGTGAGGCTGACAAAGACTGCTGCAATGGACGACTTGTCATATTTGACATACTTGCCCTTGCCCTTGTCGATCTCGTGGTAGCGATCCCAGAATCGATCATACAGAGGTTGGAGCTTTTGTCTGATGTCCTCGCCGAACATTGATCGTACCTCTCGTTCCATACTGTAGGATTTGTGACGCGAGACCATGTCGTCGAAGGCAGTGTTGAACTGCGTGAACTTCTCCTTGATCTTGTCTTTGTCCTTGCTGCTGAGTCCCTTAACGATGTAGGCAGAATCAGCGGGACCAGACGTTGGCCGTTGCGTGCGGTTGGTGTGTATCGTATCAAATAGGTGAATTGAGAGGTCCTTGCAGATGTCGGTGTAGTTCGCTGTGGCTCTCTTGCGCCACTGTTCAAGCATCTCAAGCCGGGACTGCAGAAGAGGGGCCAGCTCCGAGTCGCGGATCATGCGCTGGATAATTACGACACTGTTCGCGACAAAGACGCCTTGTACCGACTTGCTCTTGAGAGCCACACGAGCTTTGTAGTCGAGCGATGTGAGGAGCACCTCAATCGTGTCTTCACAATAGTGAGCAAAGATCTCCCGGCCGTCAGCGCCGATATCGAACGAGGCAAGACTGGGAATCGCATCTGTCGACCGGTTCTGGGATGCGGCGGAAGACTTCCATCCTCCGTCACCAAGGGAGATCATGATGCTGGATATCGGTCGTAAGAACTCGACCATGGCTTGAAGGCGCGTCATGGTCTCGGCGACTAAGGGCGTCGGGGCGCCATTGGGAGGGATGGTTTGCATCTCCCCAATTTTTCGTTTCGTCTCTTCCAAGAGCTCCGCAAGTGATGACTTTGCGGTTTCACGGACAGGTTTTAGAGCTGCGGCTAGGGATGATTTCAGCTCACCCGTTCGTGTATCCATCTTGTCTGACACAGACGAAACGATCTCTGTAATTTCGTATGCAAGGTAGCAGTCAGTGTTTAAATGCGATTTGATGTGTGCATTGAGCTCTCGGAGAGTACGCGCGAGCTCGGTGATCGCGCTTTGGCACGTCGACTGGAAGACGACGCCCCAGTCTTCGCGGGAGAAGATGCTACAAATGTTGTCGTATTCCGCGAGGAACATGCCCTCCAGGGCCTGCGTGTAGGTGCCAATTCCGTTGGTCCCAGCCCGGTATATGGCTCCAGGATTCTTCTTCTTTGCTGTGTTGATGCTGGCAGCAGCAAGGTTGGCCAGGGACGAGGATATGTAGGGGCCTCTGACGTCCGCGTATATACGAGCCACGCTGGAATTAGCACCGCTCTGTTGCGTGCTCGCGACGTACGAGTACACAAGACCGAGTCGAGCGATCTTGTCTTGGGTAACCACCGGGAACGGCTGGTCTTTGGTGATGAAGTGCAAGGGTTCGACCGATCGGGGTGTTTCGCCGCGCAACAACCTGTCGAAATGGTTCTCGAGTTGGGTATTGCCAGACTTGATGAGCCTCCCTAGATCCTCCATCGTCGCTTGATTTGCGCGCAGGTTGGAAGCCTGCATGGCGCTGTAGGACTTGTTTAGGCGTTTGATGGAGGCGAGGTAGTTAGACAGCCCGGCTTTGTCCACTCCAGAGCGGATGATCTGTTCCTCGTCGTTCTTGCTATCGGCGGGTTGCCGAAGACGTTCGATGGCGATCAAAATGGCGTCCACGTCTGTGTTGAAGATTAGCTTCCATCCTGAGAGCTGGGGTTGCGTCGATCACAGTATGGAAACGTACTGTTACCCAGAACCTGGAGACGCTTTGTCTCGCCGCTCAGAGGCCCAGCGACATCTCGTACGCTTTGACCGCTGGCATCGAGCCTCCCCAAGGAAGCTTGAATCTTCTTCGTCAATTGTGTCGTCTTCTCAAGTCGGGAGTTGAGCACATCAACCTCGGCTCGTGCTTCCTCATCGACGGCCGCTGGCCCCTTGGAGCTCAAGCCGACCGCCATGGTGCAGCGATGGACACACGATGCTCCTTTCTCGACGGTCCTTGATAGTTTCTTGTGGGTCAGCACTGCCTGTTCTGTGGTAATTGAGCAGGAAGTTGAATGATCGCACGGATCTGGGCCGTGCTGATAGTGAGCTGGTGTTCGAGTGTGGAGAGTACCTCCCCCCAGTAGACTAACCAACTTCGAGAAGCCGCACACCTCACCAGTCTCACACAGCCCCACCGAGTTACACTAACAGCACTGTTATGCACACATATTTGTGCAAGGCATGTTTTATGCACAGTTCTCATGCATCCACTTTACGCGACCAACACGCGTCAGTCGCGTCGCTCGCGTCAAGGGTGTAGGGTTCCATCTCATCTTCTTCGAGGGGTCAGGCTCGTCACGCATTCGACTCCGGTGAACTTCCCTTCACAACATTACCAGAGGAGACATTTGCAACCCTCAGCGTCCACCTCAAAATGGACTCCTTCATGCTGCAAGATGAGGGTGTTCGCGATCGGATCCGACAGGCTGAGGAGTTTCTCGACCCCAGTAAGTAGCGTCAGGCTTTGTGATTCTCTCTCTGGCGAGCTCCCACTGACTATGACCAAGATGACCCTCGTGCTCGCAGTTACCGGTCAGACATCATCTTGATGCTACAAAAGAACGAGCGACGCCTCGTTGTCAGCCTCGATCACGTTCGCAATCACAATGCCGACCTCGCCGATGGCGTACTGCGCCAGCCCTTCGACTACAGCCTTGCGTTCAATCATGCTCTCAAGAAGATTGTGGAGACGATACCTCAAGCTAGGCCAGACCAGACAGCTCATGAGACTGTGTACTACTGTGCATGGGCGGGCAGCTTTGGCCTGAATGCATGCAATCCTCGAACGCTATCATCTCAACACCTGAACTACATGGTCTCCCTTGAAGGTATCGTTACAAGATGCTCTCTCATTCGTCCCAAAGTTGTCCGCAGCGTTCACTTCAACGAGGCGAAGAACAAGTTCCACTTCCGAGAGTATCAAGACCAAACCATGACCAATGGTGTCGCCACCTCAAGCGTCTATCCCCGCGAGGATGATGAAGGACACCCTCTGATCACAGAGTACGGACATTGCACATACCAAGATCATCAAACCATCTCCATCCAGGAGATGCCCGAGAGGGCACCCGCTGGTCAACTCCCACGTGGAGTCGATGTCATTTTGGATGACGACCTAGTGGACAGTGTCAAGCCAGGAGACCGGGTGCAGCTGGTCGGCATTTTCCGAACGCTGGGCAACCGAAACACAAATCACAACAGTGCGCTCTTCAAGACCGTGATCATCGCAAACAATGTTGTGCTCCTTTCTTCAAAGTCTGGCGGAGGTGTTGCGACTGCTACTATCACGGATACCGACATTCGGAACATCAACAAGGTGGCCAAGAAGAAGAACCTGCTTGCTCTGCTCTCTCAGTCGCTAGCACCCAGTATCTACGGTCACGACTACATCAAGAAGGCCATTCTTCTCATGCTGCTGGGTGGTATGGAGAAGAACCTTGAGAACGGGACACATCTGAGAGGTGACATCAATATCTTGATGGTTGGTGACCCTTCAACTGCCAAATCCCAACTCTTGCGCTTCGTCCTGAACACCGCACCGCTGGCGATTGCTACCACTGGTCGAGGCTCTTCTGGGGTTGGTTTGACTGCAGCGGTGACGTCCGACAAGGAGACTGGAGAGCGCCGGTTGGAAGCAGGTGCCATGGTCATGGCCGACAGAGGAGTCGTATGCATTGATGAGTTCGACAAAATGTCAGATGTCGATCGTGTGGCTATTCACGAAGTCATGGAGCAGCAGACGGTGACAATCGCGAAAGCAGGCATCCACACGTCCCTGAACGCTCGATGCAGCGTCGTCGCAGCTGCCAATCCGATTTTCGGACAATACGATCCTCACAAGGACCCCCACAAGAACATTGCGCTTCCGGACTCCCTTCTGTCCCGTTTCGATCTGCTGTTCGTCGTTACAGACGACATCGAGGATGCTCGGGATCGCCAGGTGTCAGAGCACGTCCTCCGCATGCACCGTTACCGTCAACCAGGGACGGAAGAAGGCGCCCCTGTCCGCGAGCAAGCTGGTCAGTTCCTGGGGGTCGCGGCAAATACCCAAAACGAGACGCAGCAAATCACAGATGTGTACGAAAAGTTCGACGCCATGCTGCACGCTGGCGTAACGGTCACTTCCGGCAAGGGAGCCGATAAGAAGCCGGAGATCCTCAGTATCCCCTTCATGAAGAAGTATATTCAGTATGCGAAATCGCGTGTTAAGCCTGTCCTTACCCAAGTCGCCTCGGATCGCATTTCGGAGATTTACGTTGGCCTTCGCAACGACGAGATGGAGGGTAACCAGAGACGGACCAGTCCACTGACAGTACGTACTCTGGAGACCATTATCCGTCTGGCGACCGCCCACGCCAAAGCTCGCCTGTCTCAGCGCGTGGAGGAGCGTGACGCTCTAGCAGCGGAAGGAATCCTTCGGTTCGCGCTGTTCAAGGAAGTTGTGCAAAACGAATCCCGGAAGAAACGACAGAGGACTGGGACGGTCGACTTTGCTTCATCCAGCGAAGAAGAGTCTGGTGACGACGACGACGACGAGACTCCTAGACAGGCCACTGATAGGACCTTCAGGGGCACCGCAGGTGGCTCCAGCTCACGACCTACCCGGGCCTCGACGAGGTCGCGAGGCCCGGCAAGTAGTGCCACCAATGGAGACGTGCCTGGAGCCACCGAAGAATCAGAAGAGGAGCAAGAAACCACGACGCCTCGCAGATCAAGAAGGTCACAGAGGTCAGCGAATGGCACCTCGCAAGGATCATTTGCCTCTTCACTGCCCTCGTCGCAACTGCCAACAGAAACGCCAGAGGACGATGAGGCTGAGCAGAACCTGGCAGATGTTGCCGCTGAACTCTCTATCGATGATGGAACCCCAATCTCGCCAGAGCGTGCTGCAGTCTTCCGTACTGCCCTTGGTCAGCTGCTTAGTACCCACCTCTTCGAGGACGATTCTGCGAGTATCGACAACGTCATGGCAGCCGTCAACGGCAAGGTGACAGCTCGTGATGGTGGAGCGTTCAGCAAGTTAGAGGCAACTAAGGCCCTGAGGAAGCTTGAGGAGGATAACCACATCATGTGAGTAGCCAGATCCGACTTTGCAACAGCCCAAGCCTCTCTGCTAACTATCGTCGCAGGCTCTCGAATGGTGAGACAGTATACAAGATCTAGATATGCCCTCTTTGGAGAGCTTTCATGGATCGACGACAATAATGTGGCACGTACAGGGAAGACATAGGGTTGCGGTGTTCGGACAGGAAGGCCTCGGTTAATGAGCATGTTTCACGCGCTGTAAATCTATATCTTTTGCATCATGACATGTCTAGAATCTCCTTTTTAACTCTTCAAGCCGCTTGAGAACCTTCTCTCCGTTCCACAGCTCTTCCCCGTCGTCATTGACGCTCCTCTCCGGTACGCCAACCTGTTCTATCGCGAAGCTAGCTGCCACTGCACCCCATGCAGCTGAGTTTTCCAAAGACTCGCCTCGCGCAAGACCAGCTCCCAGGCCACCGAGGAATGTGTTCCCACCCCCTGTAGGATCGACAACTCTAGATGCATCTTGGTGATATGCCGGTATCCAGCGCTCTATCCCAGGGTCAACCTCGATCTCCTCCCTCGCGATCTGTCCGTCCTCGTCCTGCAGCAGCCCTGCGAAGAGTGCCTCCATATCCGTATCTGGTTGCAGGCCTCCGTGGTGGCCGACGTCTTTCTTGCGGCGCTTGGTCTTGGCCGCTGGCTTCTGCTGGCGCTTGCGACCGCCGTTCTTCGCAATGTAGCATCCCTTCTCGCCCGCTCGAACGACAAGTGAGAAAGACTGCAACGGCATGCTGGCAAGGAGCTGCTCACATGAGCGCTCGACAGCCTTCATGGATATCTCACCCGTCTCGGGATCAAGCCCATCGTCCCCCATAAACCCGGCAAGTTCAGAATGGTTTGGGCTGCATATGTCGACCATGGGAAGGGTGTTGGTGCAGTTCAGCAACTCATCGGGTGTGCAAAGGTCAGGGACCGGCTCCCAAATGAAGATAGGCCGTGAGTATGAGTCTGGATCCGCGGCCGCCCTGCGCAAGGACGTGATCTCCTTGACGATATCCTGCGCACGAGCAGGGCTGCAGCATAGGTGGACGGCTTTGGCTTGCAGCAGGTTATCAGTCAGGTCCTTGGCATCGAGACGCTTTTTCGGGGTCAAGTATTTGAAGGCCCGTTTCTCGTCAGTTCCTTCATATCCGTTCCACCCCCTAGTGGTCAATCGTTCAGAGTCGTCGCGATAGACAACTGACGTTTCCCAGCTGTCGATGAGGGTGGTGAGTTTCTCGGGGAAATCCGAGCCTCTGTCGACGATCCAGCCTACGGACGACGATTGGGGAGGTGGTGAGAAGAGACGAGCACCAAGTGCAGAGTAAGTCCCGGCACCACCGAGAATGTCCTTGACTGATGGTTTTGGGGGTATGTAGTCAATGTCGTCTGAAGCCAGCCAAGGCGTTAGTTTTCACGGCCTATTCTCAGGTTTGAGTAGCCCTCATGTGAATGGTGAAGTCTTACCGATGATGAACATAGCCAGCGTCACAAAATCAATTGCAGCCGGCTCCGGGCTGTCCTGCACCTTTTGCAGGCTCTCATCTGAGGCATCGTGCGCGTCTTTGGCGTCGTTGGGCTCCATACCAGAAGTTTGTCGGTGAGGCGGCGCGCCACGATGGGCCCGCCGCGCTGGTTGTCAATGGAGCTTGCGCCTGATGTTGAACGGCATTGGTGCGGTGGTGGGGGTCGCCAAATGGTGCAGCTAAGAGCTTTGGCTGGTGTAAACTATGGGAGGGAGGGCAGGTAAATGCTGTCGATATGAATGAGAGAGCACCAAGTTCTGAGGTCATGGACAGTCCCGGTAGTGCAGCAGAGACTGCAGGGTGCAGATGATGTGACATGCCGGTTCATCCTGTGGCCTGCATGCCCATGGATCTGCCTCAGTATGCAGCTCCAGCCCACTGCAAGGCGATAAGCGTTCTGTAGCAGACACGCATAAGACAGACTACTGCTATCAGTGTGTGTCAGCTTCCACATAACAGACCAGACCGTCGAATATATTAGATCCCACTCGATGAAGTGACCATCAAACCGTGCAACCTTCCGAAGTTGTTGAGACCGCTCACACATCCGAAGGCATCATCGCCGAAGGTCTAGGGTAGGCCGGGCTGTGCTCGGCTGTGGGATCCGTCAGGGGCAGCGGCGTGTCTGGGAAGCTTCCCCGTCTCGCCCGGTCCACCTCATCATCCTCCCAAGGCTGCCGCGTCGTCAGCAACATCTAGGCAATCACGACTGTCACTTCCGACATTAATCGCCCCTTCCCCTCCCACAGCATCATATAGCGACTGCGAAGCTTCTCTGCCTCCTGAGCCCCCAAGTGTGCTGCCTGCTGTACTGAATTCGCTGGGCCGTGAGCGCAAACTCCCTGGTTGCCAACACTTGCTCTCGACACCTGCCCGAGGTTCCATATACGAACGACGGATTCGATCGACGAACACTCGACCAAACCCGCACCGAACGACAAATCGCACCAAGACACAATGGCAAACAGCTCAATGCACAACCTGACAACCCTCATCAAGAGGTAATATACTGTACCCTCGGCATGCTACGGCCACAATCGGCCTCTATGGGATTCGAAGAACATCTACTAAACGGATCATTCTAGGCTGGAGGCGGCAACGTCTCGCCTCGAGGACATTGCAACATCAACCGAGCTTCCAAAGGATGTTCCGGCGCTCAAAGACACCATCCTGTCTCCTCCAGCTGCATCGACGCCTCAACCTACCGCCGCGCCGACACCACCGCCTGCCGCCGAGGAGCTCCCCGAATCCATTGAGGACTTCGACAACTTCCTAAATTCCTCCGTCGAGCGGTTTGTCAAGCTCAGCAATGAGATCGGCGGTGTCGTTGCGAAACAGGTTCGTCCGATCAGACAGTCGACCTGTCCCATTGTGCCACATTGCTAACTAGACGTGGGAACGTTAGGCCGCGGAGGTTGCCAAAGGATTCAAGGAACAGCGCAAATTCCTGGTTCTCACCACAAAAGCGAAGAAGCCCGACATCAAGGGATCTGAGATGGCCGTCCTTCAGAACATCCTCAAACCCATCAACGATGCCGTCATGACCGTGACTGAGCTCAAGGATACAAACCGGCCCGACCCCAAGTACAACCACCTCAGCACTGTGGCAGATGGAATCATGCTGCTCGGCTGGGTCATGGCAGAGAACAAGCCACACAAGATGGTCGACGATGCCCGGGACTCTGCTCAGTTTTTTGGCAACAAGATCTCGAAGGAATTCAAGGGGAAGTACGTATTGCACCAATCAACGTGTATGCCACGTCGATTACAACGAGCCGAGCGACTGACCATTTATGTAGGGACCAGAAGCAGATCGACTGGCTTCAGGCCTTCTATCAGATCTTCCGTGACCTCAGCGACCTGACCAAGCAGCACTTCTCGAATGGCATTCCGTGGAACCCCAAGGGTGAGCCGGCACAGGTTGTTGCTAAAAGTCTCGCTTCATCTCCCAGTGGCTCAGCTGCCCCTACACCTGGCTCTGGCGCTCCTCCACCTCCACCTCCAGCTGGCGGAGCTCCGCCGCCGCCGCCGCCGCCAGGTCCACCACCGAAGCTGGAGTACAAGGAAGAGCCCAAGGCAGATTCTGGGCCCAGCGGACTGAACGCTGTTTTCTCGGAATTGAATAAGGGTGATGCGGTGACCAAGGGTCTCCGCAAGGTGGACAAGTCGGAGATGACGCACAAGAACCCTTCCCTACGAGCCTCATCTACCGTTACTGATGGCGGCGCAACAAGGGCCAAGAGCCCGGCACCAGGCAAGAAGCCTAAGCCCGAGAGCATGCGCGTGAAGAAGCCTGCGAAGAAGGAGTTGGATGGTAACAAGTGGACAATCGTAAGACGGCCAAGGTGTTTCAAATCCGTGATAATACATCTGACAGAAGCTTTCGCAGGAAAACTACGAGAAGGAGCCCGAACCAATCGAGATCGATGCCACTCTGACGCAGTCCGTTCTCATCAGCCGTTGCAACAACACCACTGTCATTATCCGCGGCAAGGCCAACCAGGTCACCGTCGAGAACTCCACCCGCCTCTCGCTCGTCGTCGAGAGCCTTGTCTCCACCGTCGATGTTGTCAAGGCCTCCAACTTCGCCCTCCAGGTCCTCGGTGTCATCCCCACTGTCATGCTGGACCAAGTCGACGGCGGCCAGATTTACTTCAGCAAAGACAGCTCCTCCACGCAGGTCTTCACCAGTAAGTCTGCGGGCATCAACCTCAACATCATCTCCGGTCCCGACGACGACTACAAGGAGGTTCCCCTGCCTTCGCAGATCTGCTCATTCTATGATGAGGCCAAGGGCGAGCTGGTCAACGAGATTGTTGCCCACGCCGGGTAACCTACGTGATCAGCAACCGGAACTTGATCTAGTGGGTACGCAGTACCCCGCGTTTCTTGCTGTCATATGTTGTGTTCATCTGAGCGTTCACTATATGGGGCGGGGGTGAGCATACAGAGGAGGGGAGGCAATACTGCAGCTGTATGAATACCGCGATTGGGATTATAGGCAAAGAACTTGTATTCTCGGCAGTAGGGCCGCATAGAACTTGACCCGATGTTTCAGTATACACACATCTGCACCACCATCACGCGACATCGCCTCAATTTAAGCCTGGTTGCATGTTCCCTCGTGCATGCATGCGCATAGAGTCTTGGCCCCCAGTAGCAAAGTCATCAACGAAGTCACCATGAGCATGCCTCATAAGCCATCAAGACAAGGTGACGTCCGCCATTGTCATGAATGTAGTACACATCACCCTCGTTGTGCGAGGATGAGGCTGTTCATCCGCCGTGCCAGCCCATCTAGATCTATGTGCAATGTATCATCTTTGTATGTGAAATTGCTTCGCAAGAAACGAGACGGTTTAACTCATAGCTTCGCCTTGGGCGGCTCGATTGTCGGTGAGAGAAGATCCCGCATGTCGCTTGCTGCCTCATTCAGGTAGTAGCTCATCCTGTCGCTTCCCAGACCCTTGGAGACGATATTGAAGTTGAGGCTAAACATTGTCAGTGGATCAAGGGATTCAAAGAGGTCTGGTGGGTCAATTTACCTGTTCTCGTTGATCATGTATGCAATGCCGAAACCCTCGTCAATGACCTGACTCCAGCCGTAACCGTTGAAGAATTCGGAGCTAAGTTGTGATGTGGAAAGGTACCAAGAGCTCGAGTAACCGTATGCGGGATCCTTGTAGATGGCAGGAACCTCTTGGCCAGGCTCTAGCAGCTTCTTGAGGCCGAAAAGATGCCTGTCGACGCCCTTTCCGTCACTTGCTGACGCGATATACTCGACATGTGCAGTAACAGCCTTGCGGAAAAGCTCGATACGCTCGTCGTCGGCGACCGAGTCGTCCGTCATTGCTTTGCACCAGGCGACCGAGTCATCGGAAACGCTGCGGCAAGTTTCAGTGCGACCGAGCTGGTAGCGACGAGTCGTTGCTGACTCGTACGTAGGCCGGCTCTGGCCGTACATCTTGAAGTAGGCAAGTTGAATGATCATCTGAACGTAAGCGTCAGGAGAAGCTTTGAACTTCTTGATGAGACCCTTGCCGTAGCCCTGGTATGCCTGGATAGCGAGCTGATGCTTGCCGATAATGTCGTTGAAGTCCTTTGTGGCGCGATCAATTTCGCTCATGATGTCCGTGGTGATGTTGAACTCAACCAGTGAAGGCTCAACAGACTGAGGTGAGGTAGACTCCTTGTCGAAGTTCAGCTTGTTGCCGAAGATGACGTCGTTCACGTAGTCGTTCAAGCGGTGAGTCGGAGTACCATCCATCATGGAGTGCTCGCCCATGAATCCCGATGTGCCATTGTCGTTGATAATAAACTGCAGGGGCTTGTCAAACCAGCGGTTGGCGCCATCACCGTGCCAGTACTGGTGCGCGCGCTCCTCAAGGGTAACGGGCGAAGCATCGTCGAGGCAGACAACAAATGCGGACGATTCGATGATCTCGAGGGCCTTCTTGTTCTGAGCACCACCCTTCAGAAGAACCTCACGAGCGTCGGTCCAGACATCGCGCTGTTCGCTGGTGAGAATACCAACGGCCGGCACCGACTTCGCCTGCTCGTAGACCTTGCGGAACTGCTGCTCAAGCTCGCGGGTAGTGAGCTGCTGGCCATTGACCTCATATTCAATGCGGAAGAACTGGTTCTTTCGGATCGCAATGATGTGCTTGTTGTTCTCTGGTGCGTACTTGACGGGGTGATCGTTCGGTCGAGCGGGAATGCGGCAGGCGTTGAACATCCACTTGTACGAGTCCATACAGATCGGGAGCTTCTTCATGTACTCTGGCTCGAGGGTGCCTCCATCGACCTGAGCCTTGAACTCGAGTACAGCCGTGGAGATCGCGGCAGCGCGCTTGGCAGGATCCCGTCGCCTGCGGTCATCACGGTGGGAATAGAAGTAGCTGGAGTATGGGGGGTAAGGGTCTCTGTAGGCAAGGTAGGCGGCTTCATTCCACCAGTCGTAGATCCAGTTCTTCGTGTTGGGGTCTTCGCGCCTCGCAATGAGCTTCTCCTGTAGCTTGCTGCCTACACCGCCGGGTTTGATGAAGTCGGCAACAGCGTTCTTGCTGTTCTCGAATTCGCTTGCGGAAAGCAGTGGGTGCAGTGTCTTGAGGTATCGTTTTGCGGTCTCTTCAAGAGTGGGAACGGGGAGTCGAGGGAGTGAGTCCTGAAACCTGAGCGTAGGACCTTTGGATTTGTCCTCGGTGTAGCCTGTGAGTAGGTCATGTCAGTCATGTGACGATCCCCGGGGTCGTGCATCCAGGCGTCAAATTGGCGAACCGAATCGGACAGCATGGATGTCGCAAGTGTGAACTCACCCGCAGGAAGTGAGCTTTGGTTCCGTCTTGCTGTAGCCATGGCTAGAGACTATCTTGCGTTAGTCTTGGTACGTGGCTTCAACGCAGGAAGCTGTTACAAACCTGTGGAGTTGTCCTGACGCGACTGAGAGTAGAGGAGAGTACCCGGGCTCGTGCGCTCGCATACATGGCCAGAATGTGAATCGCACGGCAGGGGATTCGGACAGGCAATGGAGAGGAGGAGAACAGTGATCAGAGGAGCAAGAAATGGGAGGAAGGAAAAGGCAAATGGCTAGAGGCACGACGGAGGTTGCTTGTAGACAAAACACCGAGGCCTTGACCCCAGATGACGAACAGCCGTGGGTACGACCCGAGGCACGAGACAAAGTGGGTATGGACGGATGATTTGGGGTAAGGTAACTCGGCAGACAGAGAGGCGTGCGGCTGAGCTGACGATAGACAACTGGAGGTCAAAGAAACTGAATGTAACCGTGCTACGCAAGATCTTGGGTTTCTGAAGATTTTATCGATTGTTCGGTGAGAAGATGCTCGTTGCAAGCATGGAAGGAGCAATGACAGCGATACCGCAGCAAGTGCCAGTGATCCACGCTTGCCTTGCACATGCACATGCTTTCGGCTGCTCTGCTGCTGCCTCTGCCTCTGCCACTCCGCTAAGTTCCAGCGCAGGACGTCAGCCGTTACCCCGAAATCGGGTCGGCCCAGGCCCCAAAGGCCCTTCTGCACCGCAGCTTTACGGTGGGTAAGGCAGATCTCCGGGG
Organism: Sarocladiaceae sp. R1802; assembly: GCA_023628655.1. Classification (NCBI taxonomy): domain Eukaryota; kingdom Fungi; phylum Ascomycota; class Sordariomycetes; order Hypocreales; family Sarocladiaceae; species Sarocladiaceae sp. R1802. The sequence goes on from JAMAKF010000002.1 coordinate 971,591, forward strand.
GATTCCCAGCGGCCGTTAGCCTCAATGCCCGGGCGCGGTGGGGAACTACTACTGCCTCCACGGCTGCTAGACTCCGAGGCGACTCAGGTCTCCCTGGGGCCAAGTTCCATTGAGCCGAGGTAAGATGTGGGCTGGGATGCTAGCGGCTGTCTTCATCATCACCAGACTCGTGCTTGCTTCATGTCTCGTCTCAGTCGCATTGGCCTTCGTCTTTGGATTTGCATGGACCTTCCACGGATGATCTGTCCTACCGATCATATTGCACACCATCACAGTTGGTTGCCAAGTAAGGTTGTTTGAGTTACAACTCGTAGTATAATCCTCTACCATCCAGATACGCCAAAGCGGCCTACAAATACAGCCTTCTCGAATAACCTTACAAGAGCAGAAACGGATGACCATCAACGGGGAAAGGGAAAATGGAGGAAAATGAAAGCACGACAAAAACACCCTGACCAAAGCCTGTCTTCTCAATCGTTGCAGTGGCAGTCTCAACTCCTGCTTCCAGCCGCCCTGGAATCCTCTTCAGAACCCATTATATTGTTCCGAGATCATGTCCTTCGTGCCGTCCTACGCCTCGAAGCTCTTGATCTGTCCCTCTGCGCTCAGCGGTTGCATCCCTTGCCCTCCGCTCACTGACTGGAAGCCCAGTCGCTCTCCATCGTCTACCGCCTCGTGTGCCATTCGAGCTCCTTGCTCGCCTCCCACAGCTGCCGCCGCTTTCAGTCCCTCCTGCACACCGCGCACCCTTTGCTTGAAAGCCAGGCGGTCCAGGAAGAGCTGCTGGCGCCCGCGCTCCAGTTCTCGCCGCTCCGCTCGCAGAATCGCCTCCATCTCGTTGAAGTACTTGAGCTTCATCTCCAGCTTCTCCAGCGTGATGTTCGCTGCTGCCGAAACCAGGCGCGTCATCTCGCGCTCTTCGTGGGACGCGAACCCTGCGGCCCTGGCTCCCATGGAAGCAAGTGGGATGGATGCAATGCTCGTCTTGCTAGTCGTTGTTGTGGTAGTCGTCGTGGTCGTCGTCTCAATCTCCATAGACTCAGGTTTCTCCTTGTCCTTTCCGTTCACTTGCGAGCCAGCTTCCAGCTGCTTTCGCAGGTTCTTCTTGAGCTCTTCCGCAGACTTGCTCGCCGCCGCCGCCGTGCTGGCCGGGTCCGCCAGGCTAGCCAGGAAACCAACCACCGACATGACCGGGTTGTCCGCTTGCGTGAAGGGAAGCTGGCCGTGCTGCGAGCCGAGCATAGACAATCCCGTAGGCGCGTTGACAGCGGGCTCAGAGTCGAGGTACTTCTCCTCAATGTCAAGTTGCAGGAATTGCAGAACACACTCCTCGCGCGTGCGGGTGCCAACATGTTCTGCAATCTGACTCCAGTCCTCATCGAAGCGCTCAAGGCCCTCGAGCAGGCGAAGAATCTCCGCGTCGGACCATGGCGCGTCACGGTCCACAGTGCCGGTGTACGTAGGGTTCTCGATCTTAGAGTAAGCGCTTGCGCTGTGGTTAGCAGGCAGGCGGCCCTCCGTGAAGCAAGTAGGGCACAGGTCATAACTCGACTTGGTCGTCGCGTCAGTCTGCGCGTTATGGTAGTAAATGCGTGTGCAGTCGTTACCGCACTGGTGGCAGTGAACTTTAGCAATGGGAGTCTTCGAGACTGCGGTGGCCTCGCCAGCCGAGATTCCATTCGTTGATGGCGTGTCTCCGTTGGTCTTGGCCTCACTTTTGTTGATTGGTGTGCCCTTTGAGTTGGCTTCGTAGATGTTGCGACCGATCTCGAGGTTCATATCAGGCTTGCCAGCAGTAGCAGCGGCAGCCTTGGCCTCGGTATCTGCGTTCTTCTTGCCTTCGAGAACGACGGGGTCTGCTGCAGGTTGCCATGGCTGAAGGCCTCGGGGCGTATCGCAGATGATCTTGAAGTGTCCAGTGAATGGTGGGCCTACGTGGGATGGACGAGCTTCCGCGTCGACCTAGATTGGAAAATGTTGTTAGTATTCGCAGAGGAGCGTTAAAATTCCGAGAGCCTACTTGATAGTTGATGAGGCCCCATTGTTCCAGGAAAGCGTGAACGCGCATGATGGCGCAGACATCACCAGCCAGGTTTCTGCGGCAAGCGGTGACGGTGAGGTACTCGACAGGGTTCAGGCGGTAGGTGTTGATCATAAAGTCTCGGTAGTCTTTGTACACGGCCGGCGTTTTGCTGCGGTTGCGGCTATTGAAGAACTCGGCCATAGCTTTGCGCTCGACTTCGTGGATGGAGTTCATGTCGAACCAAGTGCTGTAGCTGGGGAGAACAATGGCATGTGTTTGAGAAATGAGGTGCTCGCGTGCAGTCGACTCGAGGGATTCCTTGGTCTGAACGGCTTGAGTTCCGGTTTCTCCAGTGGTGTTCTCCCCTTCGCCTTCTGCCTTGGAGTCTTCGACCGTGTCGCCCATCTCCTCATCACCACCTGTGGTCGTCTCGGCAGCGGGGGCATCTGGCTGATCAGGAATGTCGCCGGCGACACCTGCTGGGGCAGGAGTGGTGCTGTCCTGCTTGATGTTGGCATCCGACGCGAGACCCTCGGACATCTGAACATCTACAGCTGTGTTAGCAACGCGTGGGCGCGAATGATCGAAAGATGAGCGAATGATCGAAATACCTTCACCCTCGCCATTCGTGTTTTCGTCCTGCTGCAGAGGCGGTTGCGCAAGAAGAGAAGTGCCGTCCGGGGTTGCGCCGTGGCTCGGTGAGCCGTACGTCGCGGAATCCTCCATGATTAGGGATGCGAGCGAGTGCGTCGCAGGATGTCGCTAGGGGCGCGAGTCAATCGAGCGACGGCGCGAGCTTTAGAAATGTCGCGGCCCAGATCGCGTCCAAGGATGTTGGACGTAAATGATTTAAATGGGGTGGAATGCGCGATGATGATGGCGTTGGGGTCGCGATGCCAATGCGATAGATAGCCACGTCGCGTTGGGTGAAATTTTGGCGCGAATGAGGAAGCAACAGGCGCAGCTCCTGGCCGGATGCGAGTTCCACAGTCAGCCTCCCTCACGAAGGGGGGAATCTGGGCACGTGACTGGACCCACGTGAGCTTGCGTCGGCTGACTAAGGCGGTATTGGTATCTTGGTACAAGATTCTGTTATACAAAGTATGAATACAGATTACATGGTCTATATAATGACATTGCCGTGAGCTTGTTCAAACTCAACTGAGCACGGCAAGCATGTCGTTGGTGTTGATGAACTTCTCTCGCAGCTTCCCTTGACGCTGGCCTCGCTCCTTTTCAGCCAGCTCGATCTGCCGCCACTGACTCCACGCGACAGCGCTTTGGCCTCGGTCTGGCAGTGACTGTCTGACACTTGCCCACCCACCGACTGCCTTGTTGTCTCTGGATTGCAGGAACGAAGCGCCTGAAGCCCAGTCTTGAGCAATAGCCTCCCCTGTAGTGAACGCATCCTGCATCGTGGATGCTATTACACCAGTCGGACCGTTCTTGAGCCAGCCAGCACAGTACAGCCCTGGCACTTGTTGTGTGGCAATGTGCTCGCCAGCATCTTCAGACACCAGACGTGTGACTCTGCCTAAGCCATCATTGTCGACTGTGCCCTTTCGCTCATCGAACTGAATCCCGGCTTCGGCAAAACCTGGTAAAGGTGTTGACTTGTAGCCAACTGAGCGGAAGACGACACTTGACGGCAGCACAGTACTCTGGTTGCTCGTTTCCACAGACGAACGAGGATCGAACGGATTCGCGAGCTTAGTAATCTCGAATTGTGTACTTGAGACGCTGTCTGCCTGGTCATGGTGTGCGAGAAAGTGAGTTGGAGCAAGACAGCTGTCGAGGGACCATGATCTGGGAGTGTCGGTTGGAGAGGTCGGCGTGCCCTTGACAAGCACCTCCATCATGCGCTTCGAGGCGCGCGGGAGGCTCTTGAGGTCCTCTGGAACCAATGCCTTGTCGATGCCATGAAAGGAGACATCCTTCAGCTTCATGAGCTCTCGGACCTCTTTGATGGTGAATGCAGCCTGTGTGTTGCGATCAGTTTCATGCCTCCTGCTCTTGAGTATTGCTCGCTCACTTGCATCGGCCCCCGACGGCCTACCACGTGAACCCTTCTGATCTTGCTGCGAGCAATTTCTGCGAGAGCATGTTCGGTGATGTCCGTCTTTCTGAGGACATCGACGTCTTCGAGAAGCATTCGTGCAACATCCAGGGCAACATTGCCTTGCCCAACGATCACAGCCTCATCGCCACGGGTAAGGTCCGGCGCAAGAGCAGCGCAATCAGGATGTCCGTTGTACCATCCTACAAACTGCCGTGCTGAGTAGATGCCTTTGAGTGTTGACTCACCAGGGATCCCAAGCTTCTTGTCCTGGGAAGCTCCGTAGGCAAACAGAACAGAGTCATAATTCCGCATCAACGACTGCAGCTCCACCGAGTTGTGCTCACCTTGGTGTGCTGCTTCGCCAACCGAGACATTGCCTATGAATGTGAAATTTGGAGAGGAAGCAACCTCATCAAATTTGTCTTGACAGTTCTTCGAACGCGGAGTCAGATCCTGATATAGAATTGAAAACATGGTTGGACGAAGTGGCATACCTTGACTTCCGGGTGATCAGGAGCCACACCATGCCGGACTAGACCAAAAGGGACAGGCAGTGATTCATACATGTCGACCTTGGCCCCAGGAATCTTGGTCATCACTCTATAGGCTGTGTAGAAGCCAGCAGGACCGGATCCTACAATAGCCATATGGAACGGCGACTCAGATGATCGTGGCGCTGCTGCAGGTGTGCTATACGGCCTGGCACACCGCAGCTTGACCAGCGAGCGGCCACATCGTCGAAAAAGTTGCGCAAGCATGCTGACGATAGCGCTCAAAGATGCTCCGAGATTATCATGCTGAAGTCGGATGCTTCCCTCTAGGATATGCAGATGCTCGAGATGACCAAAATGTATCTTGTCGATAGGCGATGGAGCCTCGGACGGTCGGCGCTTGTCGGCGCTAAGTCAAAGACCCTGGCCACCTTTTCTTGTGGCTGAAGTGCGTCACCTTTGGAGCTTCAGCTCGACTCTCGGTGGTTGTCCGGCCAACCCAGACATACCAGTCGCATTCCTCTGGCGTCGCATTGCCCGCCTCCCCACCATTCCATGCCTCTCGTGCGCTTCGTTCCTGAGAACCATAGCTCTGCCATTATATCCCATTGTCTTCTCTGGTATTGTCACACCTTGTCTCAATCCCAATAGCGTCCGCATACCTCTCCTTTGTGCAGTACGAGACAACACCATCTCCATCTGCATTGTTCTCCGACTTGCCTGCGTCTGTGCGCGTCACAGAGCGACGATTCAAGATGGCTTCGCACCAGCCTTACATGTACGCCCCGGAGCACGTCAGCAGCTCACGATTTCCTGAGAAGCCATTTGATCCCAAGGCTGTTACCAGAGCCAGCTGGGAACCCAAGCCGCAGAAGCCAAAGCAGGAGGGTCCTCTGCTCTCCTTCAACAGGCACCCTGAGTAAGTCGAGGGTCACTGGAATGGCCAATGGTAGAACTGACCCTCGACTCTGAAACAGTGCGCACATGGTCCTCAACTATCGATCGAACCAGTACACCTCCATGAGCCCTCGCACCAAGTCGTGGGTCAAAGGTCTTCGCCGTTTCCAACTCGCTCTCCGCGTTTTGCAATTGATTGCCGCCGCTGGTCTACTCACGCTATGGATCTTGTTCGACAAGCTCGACAACATCACCGGTTGGGTCATGAGAGTGACGGTATGTGTCTCGTAGCGGTGCCAGTGAATTCCTGATACTAGCTGACTTTCTTTAGTGCGCGGTCGTCATGGCTCATAGCGTGTATGCCATCTACCATCTTGCCCGCGATGCCGCCGACAGGACCCCGGGCTCCTCCTCGGCCTACTCCGTCTTTGCAGCTGTTTCTGACCTGACAGCTCTGGTTCTCTACACATTTGGTGCTTTCAGCATTCATCAGCACAGCGACGGTTGGGCCACTCGCCTGACGGAGCATCAGTCGCTAATGAAGACATTTGTCCCTGCTGCGTACTACGGTACAATCGGTGCTGGAGGAACTCATCTCATCTCCTTCATGATCTCCTTGTATCTGGGCGTTATATTCCGCAAGATCAGCATGATGCCTCCAGATATGAACCCACTGGAGAGTCACTTGACCGCACGTCCGAAGCACAAGAAGAGCAAATCCTCCGTCTCAACCCTCAGCACAGCCGATGAGAAGCGTCTCTCCACACCCCTTGAGAATCACCGCAGGTCTGGAGTGCCTTATGAGGACGTTTCCCGGCCCCCCAGTATTCCGTTCATGCACACACGCACTCAGTCACGGGACTCGAACGCTTCTCGAAATTCGCACATCGACCTGGCAGGCCTTCGTCACGAGATACCGTATGGGCACATTCCTCATCCCTCTACGGCATCCTCTGATTCCAAACGTATGAGTGGATCTCGCAACTCGCCACGCGGATCATACACCGAGATTCCACTGCACGAGACGGGTTCACCACTTGCGGAAACCAACTCGAGGAACTCGAGCCAGAGCCGCGTTGCCAGGTTCACCGAGACCTGGGCGCCATCTGACTCCATGATTTCTCGCACCAACCAGCGACACCGTTACGAAGCGATGAACAAGTCTCGCGGTCATATCAAGGGTAACAAGTCGTATTCGACGCTGTCACAGCGGTACAACCTGGATGACTCTTCCGACTCAGAGTATGACGACGAGAACACGCTTGGAGGCAGTGACCCTGAGGCACCCGCCGGCCTGCACCCAAACCCTCTGCGCTCGAACCCCTCTGCATCAGATGTCTCCTCCGCAAAGTCATCTCCCAAGAAGTCAAACCCTCGTATGCAGACTCCTTTCCGCCCCCGCAACGAAAATCTCTCCAGTGAACCTGCTTTGTCTGCCCTCAGCTCCAACACGAGACGTGTTAGTGCCAGCCGCGACATTGTCGACCAGAAGATGGAGCCTGAGCGCCCTTGGCAGCGGTCCGCCAACAATGGGCTCTATGCCGAGGAACCATTCTTCTCTCGTCCTTATGGTGACCTCAAGAGTGCGACGCCGCCGGTAATGATCGGTGCGAACCGCAAGGTCTCCTCTGGTAACGACTATGAGTCCAAGCACCAGTCAGCTATCTACGGAAGACGCAACGTGAGTGGCAAGATTGCCGAGGAAGGGCTCGCCGGGAAGCGAGCAAGCCATCTTGGGTTCTTCTAGTATCATCATTGGCGGTCTTTGAATGCTCTTTCACATAAGGGAGGGGCTTTGTCGTAATTCTTGATTATGGAGATATGTGAAATGATGTCAAGGTATCGATTTAGGAAAATAAGGGATCATTTGGCGTTTAGGTAGCTCTGGAACGTGTTTGGATTCTCCTTCTACCCAGTATGAACTCGCTTCGAATCGTGTTGTGGGTTCTTACTCCAAAGCGTAGTCTGCCCATGCCGCCCTTGAAATAACGCCTGTGTCGTCTTTCCAGCCCTTTTGATCCCAAGCCTTGAGTTGGCACAGGTGCCTCATCGTCGGCCTTCCATGTGGACAATTCCAAGGCTTGTCCATCTCACCCATATGCTTGACCAGCCCATACATTTGTCCCTGTGTTAGGGCCTTCCCTATCATAACACTGCTCCGGCATGCACGCATCGCGAACATCTTGCGCACTTTCGCGGGTCTCGGCACGTGCATCGACTCATTTGAGGTCTCCCCAAGAAGTGAGATCAACTCTTCCAAGTCTGTAAGGTTGAAGGTCGTTTCGCGACTCAGAGGCAACGCAAGAAGTTGGCAACGCGCGCCGACAGGCGAATCTCCGCTCGTATCGATGTCGACTTTGAAACCGTTGGCCTCTAATGCAGGCAGGTTCTGCATGATGATTTCTTCTTCAAGTGCAGTGAGCTCCAGTCGCTTCGGCTGAACAAGACGTTGAGACTGCACTATGGTCTCCGACTGCAGTCTCTCAAAGTTGTACTTTTCATCGGAGGCGTGCTGGTCGATGATGAAGAGCTCATCATCGCCCTCTGCCTCAAGATCGTCAGCCAACGAAGCCGAGGGTCGGATGGCAATAATGAAACCCAAATTGAATTGACCTGCAACTCGCATCCTTGTAAAATCCCCTCTGTTTATGACCAGTGATAGCTTCGACTCGGCATCGGGATCTGTGATGTCTTCAACCTTATCCGAAGCAGAGGTCGTTGAAAGGGGTCTAATGATTCTGTCCTCCCACTGACCAACCAGCGTCTGCAGGGCATCTTCGCTAATTTGCAGTATCTGTTGCAAAGTTGTGGTCGCGTCCTTCCGGCGACGTGCCGTCTCAAACGCTGCTGCCCTAGGTTGCGCATCTTGCGACGCGGGCGGAACTTCCGCTGCGAGAGTCTTCCTGTCCGTATCAGCTTCGCTACCGTCTGGAGACCTATCGTCACTGGACGGATCGCTGTTCTCAGATGCTGATTGAGAAGGCTGCAAGACCCGTGATGCTGGGTCATCCGGATTCTTGAGTTCTTCCTGGTAATCACGTTCGAGTGCCTCCTCCTCTCCGTCGTCTTCTAGTTCTTTATGTTGTAACTCTTGGTCATATCGTCCAGTGCCTCCCGCAACAGTCCCCGAGTTGGTTTGGGAAGCATACATTTGGGTGAGGCGAGTTCCAAAAGATGGCCGAGGGGGACTGTCTGGGCTTTGTGGGGTCGTACTGCGGCGGGCTCTCTTGGAAGAAGATCCGATCCAGCTGGACTTGGTCTCACTGCCAATGGTTACTGTCGCCAACTCGGGAGCGGACCGTTTCGAATGCCTCACGGGAGGCAAAGGGTCGTCCGACTCCGAAGCCATTCTAGCCTCGAGTGAGGGAATAGATTTATCATCAATATCTTGATGTTTCACTGGACTTAATGCCGTGGCCGCTTCCACATCTTGCTCCCCTGGCCTATGCCCATCCATCAGGATGGGGGCTGGTCGCTCTACCTTATCATTCGCCAAAGCAGGTGCATCGTCTTCCGAAGCTTGGGCTGCGCTACCAGAGTCAGTAGCATCATCCCCAGTCTCCTCTTCTGCGTGTCCACTTGGAGAAGCAGGGCGATCCGTGGAATTACGCTGACGGGGCTTCTTGGTCGTGTCATGAACCCATTGGTGTATAAGGCTCTGCGAATGGGGGCCGCCCCTTGAGATAGAGTTCGCCGAAGGTATTCTTCGAGCACTTCCACGCGCGAAATGACCAATAGGTCGAGTTGCGTGAGGCTCATCAGTCGACCCCTCTTCCTCGTCTTCAGCAGAGTCATCGGCTTCTGACTGAGACGGTCGCGGCGGATCTGGTGAAGTGTTCTGCCTTGTGAAGCGAAATGTACTGGGGTGAGAAGGCCGTGCCTCTGGCTTCATACCTTGATTGCGAGATAGGCTGGCCAAAGGGACTATATAGTCATGATCATCGAATAGAGCGATGAGGGAGCCCCTGAGGTTGTCCAGAAGTTGATGTTGATCATGCAGCATGATAGTGCGCTTGTCCGGGCTGACGTTGACATCGTACATATCCGTGTCCAGCTGTATGTCGGCACAGATGAAGGGGGATTGGTTCGAGCTGTAGGCGCGATATACCTCATTGAATGTCTTGGCGAATTGAGGTAGACCACATGGCCTACCATTAACGAAGAACATTTGTCGATCGGGCGTTTGTCTCCCTTCACCATGAACAGGGCGCGACACATGGCCCACAACGTGAACCTCTCTAGAAGCCTGTTCCTGCGCATTGTCGCTGACGAGGCCCTGAAGAGTAGGGCCAGGGGCCGTTGGCTTCATCTCCAGCTTTAGGTCCAATGGGACCAGCGAGCTGGTCATCTTGGCACTGAATATGTTGATGATGTTCTCCCGAGTTGTAGCATTTCCCTTGGTTGAGAAGAGAATGATGCGCTTTCCTTTACTCGGCTGCTGTGAGACTGTGAACTTGAGACCGGTGAGGATACACGCATACTGATTAAGAAGCGCGATCACCTTCTGCCATTCTCGTTTGATGTTCCGATCAAGTTCCCTTCTGCGGACTGGGAGATTGTGGAAAAGCTTCTCGACAGAGACAGTAGTACCCCTTTGGGCAGCGACAACAGATGTTCCTCGAAGTTGGCCCGAAGGCTCGAAAGTGAGGCCTGTTCCTTTCGGTACATCGTCGGGGAGGCAAGTCGTGACTGTCAGCGTCGATAGAGCGCAAAGAGATGCCAGAGCTTCACCGCGGAACCCGAAGGTCTGTAGGGATGTGAGGTCGTCATAGGTAGAGAGTTTTGATGTGTGGTGCTTCAAACACAGGGACTCGTAGTTGGCCGGGGATATTCCTGCTCCATTGTCCTGAACCTCAATCAAGTCGAGCCCTTGATTCTTGAATCGAACATCTACGAGGATTTGTGAGCCTTTGACCCGCCTTTGCAAGGTATCGTGCAGTTTTGCTGACCAATACTTGTGGCACCTGAATCTACACTGTTCTCAACCAGCTCTTTGACCACGGAGCACAGATCGACAATGACCTGTCCCGATTGTATTTGGTGGACCTATCGAATATTGTCAGCAATTTCGAGCATTTGTGAAGGGTATGGCACACGCACGGTCCGGCTTTCGATGGGCTTGATGGTGGCCATGTCATGCTAATTGCCCAAACCACAGATGTACGCAATGCCTCCGGCGGATACCCTAAGCACAGTCTAATCGAAAGTAAGGACGGTTTGCGCCATGCTACCACTCTTTAAACACCCACAGTCGCTTGAGCTCAGTGCAGAAGGCGGGCCATCGCATGTGTCGGGGCTGGAGTACGGCATATGAGGTCGGCCCGGCGTGAAGACGGGCTCTGGCACTGCATTCGGTCGGTGTGACGCGCTTGAGCCGCGTCGAGGGTGGGGCTCATTAAGAAGCAGCAGTAGTTGCATAGGTCGCGCCTAATTCGCAATGGACCCGGTTAGTTGCATGCATGCCAAATGCGGACGGTAGTCGTCATGACGTGTTAGATGCATCACTGTCTCCGCCAGACTTAGTGCGGTCATCCAATGCACGTATAGCATGTACTTGTGCGATGCACTATCGGACCTGCATACAGGTCGCCGGCCAGCATATCAAAGCCAGCAATCCTGAAATTTATTATGCAGCATTTCGCCTGTGGCCTTTGAGGCCAGGGTTCAGATTTTCGCAAGAGGCGAAGCCATATATAAGAGACAAGCCTGGAACTACTGTTGTGGTCACCAGATGACAGCCGTGCTTGACAAAATCCGCCATTCGGTCGTACTGCCCATAAGGCTTTTGCCCCGAAACTCCGACGAGGAGCTGGAGGAATGATTAAAGGAGAGAAAGTCAAAAGCTTGATGAGCATGTGGCAGGGATTCAGCGTGGGTCAAGGCCGACGACCTGAAGGTGCTTGATAAGATGCTGCATGAGCTGCTCGGGTGCCGGGAAAAGACCACTGGCAGCTGATGAAAACAGCGCGTCCGCCAGCGTACCATCTTTGGTACATTTTGAAACCCGGTATCCCTCTGTTCCCTTTGTGAGAACAGGCTGGAGTGAGCTATCATAGGAAATGACCTGCTTCAAAACGAGGACTGACGACGGCACATATAGTGGTACCTGGGAGAAGAGATGGCGCAGCTCCAGCGCACTCGCAGGTACCAGCGGCAGAGAGAAAAGAAAACCGGGCACTGGCGCGGGCCAGAGCCAGTGGCTTGCCGTAGCGCGGGAAGCGTAGGGGGTCGATGGCAGCCGCTGTCATCACCGCCTCAGTGGCTCATCGGGCGCACACATCCACTAAGAACGATGCGCATCGCGCCAAACTGGGCAACAGCACTTCATAGCGACCCACCCCTGCTCGACTCCTTGTCAAGCTGCCAGCTCAAATCACCAACATCCAATTTCCCATCCCATCCCACTCCTGGCACCCACCTGCTACCGCACGCTGCACCTCTTGCAGTAAAGCACGCAAACCAGGCTTTCCAACGCCAGGCATGCATCCTCTGCTCCGCCTGTCTTTGCCGCGATAACCATAGACCGACTGGCCGACCGAGAACAACCTTGACCCTTCGAGTCTCGAGTCTGGACGGGACCCTCCTGCGCATTCGCTGCATCACCACCACGTTCGTTTGTCGTCGTTCAAGACCTACGGGACGGTCGTTTGCCAAGGTCTTTGGGGCTACTGCTGCTACCACTCGCTTTGCTGCACAGCACCCACGACCTCAGGATATCCGACGCTTGCTCTCGATAGCCCGATTCGCCGTTTCCCACTTCGCCAACAGGAGGTACTGCGTCGCCCGCTTCGTCCTGACGCCCCAAACTCGACGTTCGCATTGTTCGCTCCTGGCAGTTTTCGCCTCCATGAAGAGGCGCCCGTCGCTGTCGACCGATGACGATGCTGAATCCTCTCTCGAGTCCGACGCCCTTCCCCAGCGTGTCTCTCCCAAGTCAACAGCCGGTCGCCGCTCGTCCACTTCACGCACCACGAGGTCGAGCCGTCTAAATTGGAACCATGCCAACGGCTCCAATGGCTACGCTGGCTCCGAAGCCCTGTCCGATCCTACAGCCCTCCCTCGACCATCTCTCACAACCGTACACTCGACTACCAACATAGGCAAGGAACGTCTGCCAGAGGACTCGCCGCGTCCCTCGCATAGTCTCTGGTCAATATCACGGTTGACCTTCATCACAGCTTTGTTGGGCATCGCGATTCTGGCAAGCATAGTCGGCTCCTTCGTCACACGTCCGAGCGACGCAAAAGGATGTCGCATGTCTTTCATGAGGCCCTCCTATATTCCTTTCACAGATTTCGACACAGAGCACACTCGGTTCGCAACCAAGTACTCACTTTATCTCTATCGAGAGCAAGGCATTGACAATGACAAGGCTGTGAGTACAGGTGTACGATCCCTTTTCTCAGCTTTGGACGGAGCTAACACCCCGCTGTAGCTTACAGGTATCCCCGTTCTCTTCATTCCAGGTAATGCGGGAAGTTACAAACAAGTTCGGCCCATCGCAGCCGATGCAGCAAATCATTTCCGTCAGCATTATACACGGTCCAGCGAGGACGACAAGTCTGGCGTAAGGAACCTCGACTTCTTCACCGTAGATTTCAACGAGGACATCACAGCTTTCCACGGACAGACATTGCTTGATCAGGCCGAGTACCTCAACGAGGCTGTTCGATACATTCTCTCCCTGTACTCAGACCCTTCACGTGGATCTCGAACCTCAGATTTGCCGGATCCGACGTCAGTTATCATCATGGGCCACTCGATGGGTGGTGTTGTCGCCCGCGCCATGCTTGTCCAGTCCAATTACCTGGCTAATTCGATCAACACAATCATTACCATGTCAGCACCTCATGCGCGGGCTCCGGTCACTTTCGACGGTCAACTTGTTCAGATCTACGATGAGATCAACGAGTACTGGAGGCAGGCATATACGCAAAAGTGGGCAAACAACAATCCTTTATGGCATACCACGCTCGTGTCTATCGCGGGTGGAAGCCTCGATTCCATCGTGCCGTCAGACTACGCGAGCCTCGAGTCGCTGGTGCCCCCAACACATGGCTTCACTGTATTCTCCACCGGTATTCCTACTGTTTGGACGGCCATGGACCACCAGGCTATTTTATGGTGCGATCAATTCCGCAAGGTGGTCTCGCGAGCTCTGCTCGAGATTGTTGACGTCCATCGGGCCTCTCAAACAAAACCTAGGGCAGAGAGAATGAGGGTTTTCAAGAAAGCTTTCCTCTCCGGTCTGGAGACTGTTTCGGAGAAGATTGCTCCTACGGATGGCGCCACTGTACTTCTCACACTCGACGCCACATCTGAGAAACCTGTGCCCTCGGATGGCAGGCTCGTTCTCGATCGATTGGGCAGCTCAGCTTCACCGGTCGCCTACCTCCTTCCTGTGCCAAGCCAGAGCCCATCGTCGCCTGTTAGCAAGCGCTTCACTCTCATGACTGACGTCAGTCTAAAAGAGCGTAGCAATGCGCCATTGGATGTTCTCTTGTGCAGTGTCTCGCCGTCGCAACATGCAACCGTTCCCAGCTCCCACTTCTCAACGACCATCGACCTGTCAGGTAACCAGAAAATCACGAAGACCTTAACATGTCGCAACGCTGCAGTCGACCGAACCCTCCTTCCAGCCTCAACCGTTAAGTCGACAAACACGTTCTGCTTGGAAAGGGACTGCCAGACGCCGATGTTCTCTTACCTGCACTACGAAGTTAGCGACTTGTACGATCACGACTTCATTGCAGTAGTGGACAAGGCTACCAAGCCATCATCAAACTTCGCCGTTGCCGAATTCGCGAACTCCTCAGATTTTCAGCACACAGACGAAAGTAGCCTCGTGCAACTCCTCACCATGGGTACGACCCTGGAAATGGCAGAGACAAGGCCAATGGCCGTAGAAGTCAAGGTTCCTTCGCTGAAGTCCGCACTTCTTGCATACGATCTTACTGTGAGTCGTCCGCAATGCTCCACTGGATCGACGCCGCTGTTCCGACCGCTTGTTCGCCAATACCTGGAGAGGCCTTACGAGTCTCGCTACTTCGTGAACGTGGAGCATGCCAGCGTGACGCTACATGGTGTGGCGCCCTACATGCCGGGAGCACTCAAACCGCGGCTCGACGATGGTTTGGCTCTTCAGTTCTGGAGCGATCCGTCGTGTAAAGGACCCATACAACTCCGTCTTCGGGTCAACGTCTTTGCTAGCCTTGGGAAACTGTACATGCGTTATCGCACCGTTTTTGCTGCCTTCCCGCTACTCATTGTCACATTGGTTCTGAGGCAGCAGTTCCGGGTCTACGACAACACAGGCGTCTTCGTGTCCTTCTCGCGGGCCTTGGATCTTGCCCTGCGCCAGTCGATTCCTCTGCTCCTGCTCTCGCTGACATTGCTGTCCATGTCCATCTCAGGCGCTGCAACTGCCGCTACGGGGCTTCTTCGTTGCAAGCACTCTGCAAAGTCAATTGCCGACAACTTCCACGAGAACGAGCTTCTGATCGGAACGAGGGATCCATTTTTCTGGTTCCTCATTCCGATGATTGGCGTTGTCTGCGTCGGTGTCTGTGTAATTCTTCATTACGCATCACTGGCTCTGACACAATGTGGTTCGCTCCTCTACCACGCGATCAGCGCTGTGCGATACGCGAGTTCGTCAAGTACCGACAGAGCAAGGGCTGCGTCGCCTGCTTTTGTACCGTCAACTCCCAGGAGACGAATGGTCACGACGATTGTACTCCTATTCCTCGTTGCGACTTTCATCCCTTACCAGTTCGCCTACCTCGTGGCGTGCTTGGTTCAGCTTTTCACGGTCACACGAGCATTGAGGATACGGAACAATATCTCTTCCACGGGAAACACTAATTACTATAATTACGCCCATTCTATACTCCTCCTCATGCTCTGGGTCCTTCCGATCAATCTCCCTATCCTCGCCGTCTGGATCCGCAATTTAGCAGTCCACTGGCTCACCCCATTCTCGTCACATCACAACGTCTTATCCATCATGCCATTCATTCTCCTCGTCGAAAATCTAACGACAGGCAAGATGGTGCCCCAGGTTACGAGTGGTCTGCGCTTCGTCACGAGCGTGCTTTTGTTCGGCACGGCTCTATGTGCAGCTGTCTATGGTGTCTCGCACGCCTATCTGCTGCACTACCTTGTGAACGTGGTTGCAGCTTGGCTCGTCATCATTCACTCCACGGCCGAATCCTGGTCATTGGCCCGACTGAGCGCCATGTTCGAGGTAAACCCAGACGACGTACGCAACAGGGGCAAGAGATCATGACGAGGGAGGGAATTGTTCCTGTTGTTCGGTTTTCCCACATTCCCTGCGACCTTGGCATCGAGCACCCTCCGCCAGCCGGAGCTTGTGTTGTATGCACCTAATCTTATACCGGCCGAGTGCCGCGTACATCAGCGTAAAGCCTGCATCCCTGCTTTTCCGCTACCAGAGGCGTTAGTCAGGCTTTGATCGAATCGGTGGCGTTATTGCATTTTTTATTCATTTCCATTTCACATACCAACGTCAACACTGCGTTTGTGTCTCCTGTTTGTCATCCTTCTCGGGGTGTTGCCTCGGTGGGCATGGGGTCTTTTCCATTGATATTACCGGTTTTTTGAATACCTTTGTCTTAGGCGACGTCTTGCTGCGGCAGGACAAACCATCTACTGGTAGAGTAGATGGACGGGAGGGCATAGCCAGGTATGTTGCGGCATTGAAAGCGATGACGCGCCAGTGGTGAGGAGAGGATTAAGCATATATAAGCCGGTAGAGATGTCATTGTCAGTGTTGGAGAGCTGTATATACAAGTGATCATATTCGATCCTCACATGATGCTCCTTCTGCCCACTCTGTCCCATGTCTTATCATCTTGAGTACGCCTGCCATGTTAGCGTTTTGCAGTGTGACTCTCTATATCTACGATGTGCGAGTCTCCTTTAGGAGCGTCCTGATATCAATCAATAATTCTCATCTCGAGTTCGCCTGACAATTTTTACCAAGCATCGGCTACCTCCGCTCGGCGGGCGATTTCAATCTTCTTCATCTGCCTTCATTTGCTCCTTGACTCTGACAGCATGCTGGTGACGGATTGTAAGAAGTGTGACAAGCACGCCGGCCGCGCACGCACCGAGGGTCATCACGTATGCCGCACGGTAACACTCGAGCCCCTCCATGCACACTCTCTCACCGTCCGGCTTCTTTATGCTGTGGTGGTCGTAGGTGGCGCCGTAGAATAGGTTGAAGATGTTACCGGAGACCACGGGCGCGAGAGTCATGAAGCCCCAGTTCTGGCTCAGACCACGGATGCCAAATGTCTCGGCGACAATAGAGGGGAACACGCCAAAGGCAAAGCCGTAGCCGAGGCCGGAGAGACCGGAGACGAAGCCGAGGAGGTGGGGGTTAGTCACGACGAGGGCGCAGACCTGGGCGAGGAAGAAGATGAAGCAGGCGATGACGAGACACCAAACTCGACTGGCGTTCAGCCTCTTCACAAGCATATCTGATCCAACACCTGAAAATATGTCAATTTGGAATGTCAAGCAACAAAAGACCAAGGTTGGACGAACCGCTCGCAAGCCTGCCTGCGAAGCTGCCGATAGATAATATTGAGACATGAAGCTGCTGAATCTTGACAAGGAATGGCTCCTCGACACTAGGGTCGTAATTCTCCCATAGAGCTTTGGCGTCGTTGCCGATGTTGCTTCGTCATGTTAGCATCATGTGTTTTGATGAGGATTGCAAATGTAAAACTGCACTTACTTGATGGTCATGAGACCAACGCCTGCGAGGATGCCCATGATACTGAAGAGCTGCCAGAACTCCACATCCTGCAGCAGCTTGAAACCCCGGATATCTACACGATGCGACCGATCCATATCAATACTGCCCGCAATGATCTCCTGGCCTTCCTCCTCTGTCGAACTCGACATGAGGGACGAGGTCTCGTCCACGGCAACATCTGAGTCGTTGTCAGAGCTGGAGCCGCCGGTCCTGTCGTGGCCCGAGGCTCTGGGCACCTCGACTGTCTCGGCAGCCTCCAGCGCCGCAGGATCGATGTTGTCCGCTTCTGAGGTCGTGGTGTTGGTGGCATTGGACGACGTACCAGGTTCAAACAGAGGATGGCGCCGCGGATAGGGCTTGCTCTCGCTCGTGGATGTTCGTCGAAGTTGTTGTGAGTCGGTGAGGGAGCTTGACCGCTCGTGCTTGTTGACTGGGTGGTATGATTGGTGAGGGTAGACCTTGAGGAAGAAGAAGCCCACGAGGGTAATGCCGAAGGTGCCCACGGCGAGGAGCATGAGAAACTCGCTCGGGTCTCTAGCGAGGATAGACCCGAGGGCAGAAAAGAAAAAGGCGCTGAGTCCAAAGGCGGCCAGGGGAAATGCGGTAGCGGTGCCTCTGTGATGGGGCCAGTTGAGGGCTGAAGTCTTGACGGCTGCGGCAAAGGCCATGCAACCACCCAAGCCAGACATATAGGAGCACAGACACATTAGAGGCACGGATCCTGCCGCGTTCTGGTAAGAGATGTGTAGCGGGAAGTATCCGAGTGCGAGAAGCACGGAACCAGCAAGGACAACAGGTCTTGGCCTCTTATCAACGACCATGCCAACTGGCACGCCCATTGTGTACATGCCGAGGTTGCCAGCCAAGCCGATGAGGTTGCTCTCTGTGGCCGAGAGCTTCAGTCTGACGGCGAATTGGGGCGCCCATGCCGAGTAGACGTACTGCAAACATGTCAGAGATTTGGGGTGATGATGAGCATGAGCGAGACAGGTTGGAGGTGCATACGTTGGTACCGCATGCTAATGATATGAAGGTGGCGGCGACACTGGCTATGATTCGCGCAACGCGAAGCTTGTCTTGGGGCAGCATCCTGTCCGACCCATTGGAACGATGAAGGCGAGAAGGAGGAAGGGAAAGACAGTAGTGAGGGTCAGTTGATGATAGGGATGGTGATAGGCAGATAGTCTATCACGTAGCAGAGGATCATGTGGAACTTGGCCGAGACGCAATCACCCGGCAATTGTAACCCCAACCCTGTATTTATCGCCGATGTCGCAGCTCGTTCTCGGAGCGTATCTGCAGTGATTCTTGCTGGAAGTGTTCGAGTTGCAGATACTTTGTGAAGTTGGTTCGCTATTTCGCGTGACCATCCTGAAATTCGTGTCGTTCCAGAGGGCCTTAATCCAAGCAGCCTATCTATGATGGTCTCGACCTTCCCAGAGCTGGAGTCCGGGGTCGGGCAGACACCTCTCCACCGTATTTGGCGCCACCATAAGTAAGGTGGTGACAAGATTACCGTCATGTTGAGGGGCGAGGAGCCTATGTTTTACCACCAGGCTGGATATTCCAGCACAAACTCAGAGCTCTATATTGGCTTCAAAGTTGGATGAACTCGTACTACCAACACTTATTGTCTTGAAGTATCACAGTCTGCGTGGTCGTTACGCGTCCCATCATCTGTTATATAGGGTAGCCCCCGAAGGTAGCCAGCACCTGCTCATGTGACCCCAGCCACTCCCTGACACGCCAAGCCGCACTCGGACAAGCCCAAGGTACGTCACCCGCTTGTGGCTTGTGGCCCCAATCCAAGTTGCCAGTGGCTCCCTGACTCGCTTCAAGTTCCATCGTTGTCGCCCTCAGCCGCCAAAGGGTTGCCTGCTCCCGACCTCAACTCTCCGCCCCCGCCAGTTCCATCAACACCGAACCACCGCCTGTACAGCGAAGAGCTGAAAATCAACACCTGCGCACCCTCACCTTCCGTAGTGGTCGTACAGCGGACCTCACGATGGGTGCTCTGCTCTCCATTCCATTCCTCGCTGTCCCCAGCGCAGGCGCAGTACGTCTTCCACCTTGATCTGCCCACGCACCCCTCATCCCGTCTCCGACTGACCCTTATCCTCCTAGGTCATGTCCTGCCTGGGTAGCTGCTGCGGTGCTGCCACATGCTCCATGGTCTGCAGCGCCTGCGGCAAATGCGGCAATAGGTTTGTCTCTCAATGCCGACCACACCACGGCTTCACTTGCTCCTTTGACTCGCGACTGATCATGCGCCCGTTAGTGTCGCCACCCGTATCGCATACGCCCTCCTCCTCCTCGTCAATTCGATCATTGCCTGGATCATGCTCACCCCGTGGGCCATCGAGAAGCTCCAGCATCTCACACTCGATGCGATCAAGATCAGCTGTCCTACCGGCGAGTGTTACGGCTGGCTTGCCGTCCATCGCATCAACTTTGCTCTCGGTCTTTTCCACCTCATATTTGCTGGCTTGCTCTTCGGTGTCAACAACTCCAAGAACCCTCGCGCTGCTCTTCAGAATGGCTACTGGGGCCCCAAGGTCATTGCATGGCTGGCACTTATCGTCTTCTCATTCTTGATTCCTGACAAGTTCTTTATGTTCTGGGGTAACTACGTTTCACTTGCTGGCGCAATGCTGTTCCTCATTCTGGGTCTCATCCTTCTGGTGGATCTCGCGCACACTTGGGCCGAGTACTGTCTGGCACAGATCGAGGAGAGTGATTCCAGGATGTGGCGCTTCGTCCTGATTGGCTCTACCCTGGGCATGTACCTCGGCTCACTCGCCATGACCATCGTTCAATATGTCTTCTTCGCCCGAGGAGACTGCGCTATGAACCAGGCCGCTATCACGATCAACCTCATCCTCTGGCTGGCCATCTCATTCATTTCCGTCAACCCAACCGTCCAGGAGTACAACCCTAAGGCTGGCCTGGCGCAGGCGGCCATGGTCGCATTCTACTGCACATATCTGACCATGTCAGCTGTCTCGATGGAGCCGGATGACAAGCAGTGTAACCCCGTGCTTCGAGGACGCGGAGCGAGAACCTCATCCATCGTCATGGGCGCCATTGTGACGATGCTCACCGTGGCGTACACCACCACTAGGGCAGCGACACAGACACTTGGTCTCGGAACTAATGCCAACGGTATTCGCCTGCCCGAGGATGATGACGACTCGCACGACCTCGTCACCCAGCAGCCCACTTCTCGACGGGAAATGCGGGCAGAGGCCTTGCGCCGAGCGGTCGAGGAAGGCAGTCTGCCCGCTGATGCGCTCCTGGAAGAGAATGAGAGCGATTCAGGAGGTAACACTGCACATGATGATGAGCGTTCGAGCACGCAGTACAACTACACCATGTTCCATATCATTTTCTTCCTTGCAACGGCCTGGGTGGCTACGCTCCTTACCCTCAGCGTCGAGGATTACACCAAGGGCGAAGGCTTCGCGCCTGTTGGACGTACCTATGCCGCAAGCTGGGTTAAGATCGTGAGCGCCTGGTTCTGTCACGGGATGTACATCTGGACTCTTGTGGCACCCATCGTTCTTCCCGACCGCTTCGACTTTTCTTGATCACAAGTTAGCGAACTGGCGGTGTCTATCAAGTACATAGTTGGCCATAATCTGTACACATGGGCAGACTATCATTTCAGCTGGAGTTTGGGGCGTTTCTGACGAGGCAGGTACAGCATGTGCACTTTTATGTGGCCGCGAGGGATAGTGTGTATGGCTGCATGCCGTGTCGACCGATAAGTCAATATATCACACTACATTAAAGGCAGTCGAGACCTCCAGCATTGGCCTGCACAGTGTTAACTCAGCCGTGCGCTCGACTCGAGAGCCCGATGGCTTCAGGTGCACACCGCTCATAGCCACGATCCATGACGCTCTCCTCCTTTAGACCATGAGCTCAGATCACTATCATACAGTGCCTTTGTTCTTGCTCCTACACGGCTCTGATTCGAAATATCACCGAGCATACCACCGCTCTCTCTCACTCGCCCGCCATCTCGCGCCCGACGTCGAAAGCCGTGGCACCTCATCCGCACATCGAATGGACCAACCCCGGCCTCATCTCCGCTGCTTGTCGGCGAAGACCGCCCATTCACGTACTTCATCAAGCTGCATGCCCTCCCCCTTCCGCTCCTCGCGACCTGCCCTTGTCCTCGAGACGCACGCCATCAAGAGCGGTGACTGTGCATGAGGGGCTGGCCATGCTGTCGGGTCTGGGGCCTTCCGTTCCGTCGAGTTCCCTGTTCCGGCAGTTCCTGGGGGCGTCCGTCGCTGCGAGAAGCGAGGATGCGAGCCATGGAATGTTCTGTGCAACCCAACCCTTCCGTTGTCTGTTCCTAAGAAGAGACGACGAATCGCAGCTTCTTGCAAAGCAAAAGGTCATGAAAGTGTCATCCTGACGTTGTCATGATCAGGAGATGCGTCCCGTCACTTCACATTATACTCGCACACTCTACTTACGGCTGGCCCCTCCCCTGGTGGCACAGACGAAAGGTCACCATTTCGAGCGCGCGAGGGTCACACAACGGGACCCTTTCCTCGACTGTCAATTCGAGGGAGCGAGCTGGACTGACGGAGGAGAGAAGGGCAGACGGGGAAGACAGTCGAACGCCACCACGCGCAGGGCCACGCATGCAAGCCACCAGCCTGCTACATCTCTGATGCAGGGGCGCATGAAGGAATGATCTGCGTGAAGCCTGACAGCCAGACAAATGACACACCAGCTCTAGCCGGAGATAACTTGTTCGCCAGGCGAAAGTGAACCCAGCCACGTGGCGGACAAGGAAAAGGGTGAAGGGAAACGCGCCGAGCTCACGCCAGGTCTGGCCAGTTCTTCCGGAGGTGTCTCGCGAGAAACGGCCCCAGGCTGCAATCAGACCGCATGAAGGCGTGAAAAGTGTAGGTGTGTGTGGGAAGGATGCAAGATGCGAATGTTGACCGGTCAAGGTCGGGGATGACAGAGCTTTTCTGCTCATCCTGATCTCGTCTGAAGTTGGGTGGTGATATGATGCCCATGTTTTATCTGTGTTCGAGAGCGGGACGATGGGCGATCTGCGCCAGAGCTCAGCATGGCACAGTCAAGACTATAAAGTTGTCGAGTTTGCCACAGGGCGTTTTAGGGTTAAAATTCAAGAACACACAGCCTCGCGAACTCATCAGACGTATCGTCAACGTTTTGGCTACCAACGTGTATCTGAACCTGTTCCCACCAGCAAACAATTATGCCTCCCAACAGCCCAACCGACGATGCAAAAGCATCTGGCGGGTATGACTTTCTGCAATTCAGCCTCCATGACCCTGTTTCCCCCCTCATTTTCGTTGATATTGCCTCCCTCTTCAAAGAGAACATAAGAGCATGCAGTAACAAGTCAATACTTGAAGTCCCAGAAATTCGGTAAAGTCAACATCGCCAGCGCCGGCATCATATGTACAGAGTAATGGTGGTAGTAAAGGGTCCAAGGGCGACGGCACGATGCTGGATTCCTGGATCCAGGAAACAAGCCCGGGGAACTTGACGTTCAGCGAGGTAATGCAAAGCCGCGCAAAGGAGGGGTGAGCGACTCCAAGGGACCCCCTTTATGCGCAGAATACCTGACATATCTCTAGGTCGAATGATAGGAGTAGGCTGTGATGGCGCAGTGTCCAGCTATCATGGAGATGCGTCGAGAGGTTCGAAGGGTAGCCGCCCATGTCTGCCTCTCTATAGGCCTTTGACGGTCCGCAAGGTGATATGGGATGTGTGTTGATTGCTTGTTTGTGGTATCGTCTGGTATAGGTGTGATCAACGGCAATCTGGCTTCAGCCATTCAACTGCCTAGACGTGTATGACATTTAGCTGCCATCGGCCGACGTGGACATCACTGAGCGGGAAGAGGGGCCTGACCCAGCTCCTGAGCAGCACCAGTCGCGTGAAAACCGTCGAGGGTAACAGTTACGGCGCCAGCTTGGACGAGCTATGTGCGGTGTTAGCTTCGATGTTGTTAGGCAAACTGAGGGCACTCCAATATGACTTACAGCCCTTGACAAATCCTCAATCAGATCGTCCACATCTTCAATACCGACACAGAGACGAATGATATCCTCAGGCATCTGCCTCTCCCTTCGGGTCTTCGCATCGATACTGGCATGGCTCATCTGGCAGGGCATGCTGATGAGACTGTTGACGCAACCAAAGCTGACACTGATGCCCCATAGTCTCGCAGCCTCGACGATGCGCTCTGACATAGCCGCATCACCGGTCTCGAAAGAAAGCACAGCGCCAGCACCACGTGCCATGGACCAGTGAAGGTCGTACTGAGGGTGGGACTTGAGACCAGGGTACCGTACACGGAAACCATGGTTCTCAAGAAACTCGGCGATGGCCTGGGCGTTAGCCTGCTGCTTCTCCATGCGAATGGCCAGAGTCTTGACACCGCGCATGAGTAGAAAAGAATCATTTGGCGAGAGACCGCAACCGGTCGAGTTGATGGTGAAGAAGAGCTTATCGCCGATGGTATTGTCGTTGAAGGCGATGACACCGGCCATGATGTCGTGGTGACCAGAGAGATACTTGGTGCCGGATTCGTAGACAACATCCGCACCAACGTCGAGAGGGTTGAACAGCATGGGAGACAGCATGGTATTGTCGACAACGACCAGGGCCTTCTCATTGGCTTCATGGGCCGCTTGTGCGATGCCAGGAATATCGACAATCTTGATCAGGGGGTTCGTGGGTGTCTCTAGAAGAACCATAGCGGTCTTGTCCGAGATCTTTGCACGGACGGTAGAGGCATCTGTCGTATCAACGTGGTGAACGACGATACCCTGGTTTGTGGCCAGGTATGTGAGGAGACGGTGAGTTCCGCCGTATAAATCGTCACCAGTGATGACTTCATCACCAGGGCGCAGCAATCTCGAAATGACGTCTAGAGCCCCCATACCAGAGCTCACAGCCAGGGCTCGGTTGGCGTTCATGATCTTTGCCAAGTGACGCTCCAGGTGCGTCCTCGTCGGGTTGCCGGACCGAGTATAGTCATATTCTTGCTGACCACCACGGCCTGAAGTCTGTTTAAAGGTTGCAGATTGGTAAATAGGAATGCTAGAGGCGCCATATTGATCTTTTGCGTCGGTATAGACCAGCTCGGTGGCGAGGGCGTATCGTCGACGACCGTTGCGAGGGCTGGATGGAGCTGGGGAGGGAGGGAGGTCGTGGCCGTCGAGGTCGACGCGCTTCAGGGAAGGGTTGCCAGCCTTGTCGGAAGGCCCGTCTGAAGACATGGCGAAGCTGTTGTGATGAGGATCAGGGACCAGCCCGAATCCCAAGATAGAAAAAAGGTTGGGTAAAAGACGCTGCGGCTAGCGGATCACAGGGTCTGTCGTTTGGCGAGGCCGTAGCAGTGAATCGCTGTGTACTCAATTGAGGCACGGTGAAGCAGGGAGGTCCGAAAATCCGGGATATATTTCGGTGGTTGACAATGAATAGAGTTCGAGGAGGTATGAAGAAAGATATGAAAAGCGACAGACAGTGGGTTTTGAAGCATCGCCTGTCCCTTGCAGCACTCCAACGTAAAAGATGGGGGGCAGCCACCGCTACTTCCTCTGGGTGGCAGCGGTGGCCGATCTACGGAGGCGGGATGCACAGTCGAGTTCCGCCGATACAGCGGGGTTCCAGCGAACAGCGCGGGGAGCAGCAGGTACCCCTCTATCGCGGCCAACCCACTGTGACGCCTATGGCGACAGCTGCATCTCCACCGGCGGATGACGTGCTCAGCTACAGGCCCGACCACGGCCGAGAGCCGCCTGATGAGACTCATCAAGCAGATGTCGCGATGCCGCTAACGGACACAGTACTGTGAAATTGGCCTGCCAATTGAAACGTAATCAGCCATATCGTGAGTTACATTGCTGGTCTATTATGGGTCACTCTCTGATCCCGCCCTTCTCTTTGATACAGCTATATGTACAGGGTCGTAAGGTTGGGTTGTAGTCATGCCGTCAGGCTCTCTTGAAACAATGATCAATCCTGCCCAGGCACAAGCGCCTCGTCAACATCTTCGAAGCCATCGCTAACCTCCTTCGCACTTCGATCGCTTTCACGCCTTGGCTTTCTTTTCTCTGGTGGTTGAGTCCCTCGCCTGGCCAGGAAATCGGAACTGCGGACACCCCTGAATTGCCCAGGGTCCACGCGAGCCATTGCTCGGGCGTCCTGTGAACGGTGCTCGCGCATGTACTCTCGCACTGGCGCCATCGCCGCGTCCCTACATGCCTCCTTGATGTCGCTGCCCGACATGCCTGCTGTTAGATTCGCCACGTAGTCAATATCGAACTCCTCAGGGTCCTTCTTGCAGCCTTCCAGAATGAGTTGAAGGATTCTGCGGCGCTGTGCACGGCTAGGTAGCGGGACCGGAAATTTTTTGGGCATGCGACGAAGGATAGCTTCGTCTATGTCATTGATGCGGTTGGTTGCACCGAGAACAACGATCTGATCGGGCATGCCGGAAGCATTCGCCGAGGTCAAGCCATCCCAAAGGGTCATGAACCTGGTAGAAGGTCAGTATAACTCTAGCGACGTGGATGTCTACATGGCAACTCACTCTGCCTTGACCATCCCACTGGCTTCATGCTCGCCACTTCGCCTAGTTCCGAGGACAGCGTCGATCTCGTCGATGAAGATGATCGATGGCTGCATTTTCCGTGCCAACGAAAACACGGCGCGCACGATCTTGTTCGAGTCACCATACCACTTCTCGGTCATCGTAGAGATGTGTAGGTTGATGAAGGATGCACCGCTTTCCTTGGCAACTGCTTTAGCCAGCATTGTCTTACCACATCCCGGTGGTCCGAACAAAAGAACGCCAGACGGTGCCGACAGCAGTGGCGCGCTATGAGAGTAGAGATGTGGCATTGTCAGTGGGTAGATGACCGACTCTTTGAGTTCCTCGATGATTTCGTCCAGTCCTCCGATGTCTGCTCGGCAACGAACAACGATTAGCGACCGACCGATCAGAACCCAAACAAAGTAAGGGGGCGGACATCACGTACCGTTGAAGCCCACCGGTATACTTTCTGGAGCCACCATTTCCAGAGCAATGAGGTTCTCATACTCGTTCAACTTCATCTCTTGTATCCTGCGGCGATGTCTCGAGCCGTCCGTATCGTCATCGTCTGAGTCGTCGGCCGTATTTCCTCGTCTCCTGCTCAGCTTCTCAAGATGCGCCTCGGCACGCTGCCTTGCCAGATCGTGCTTCTCTTTGTCGGGGTCCTGCAGGCTCTGAATCATGGGTCTTGCGAGGTTCTGTAGGAGGTAATAGCCAGCGCTGAGCTGAGGATGGTGTCAGCTGGCACATGCTTCATCAACGATAAGAAATTCGGAAACCCACCACGCCAGCATAAATGACCGCCTCCCACACATAATCGCCCACTCTCCTTCGATCACTCATACGAGCTGTGCTGAATGTCTCCTCGCCGAATCGCGTTGTATAGCGACTGCCTCGGCAGGGGTAATGCGAGCCAAAAAAGCGAAACCAGTCGCTGGCGGGTGCAGCGCGGGGTGTATGGAATGCTTCGACGCTGAGTTGTAGTTATCGGAATCTATCACCGAGAAATGGCAGTGAGTCCAGAAAAGAAGAAGATAAGCAGTGTCGAATGGTGCCAACGCCGTGCAAAGAGGACAGTTATACTTGGGTGCCAACAAAGTAAGGCTCACGGACGTCGAAGCCAACGGCGCGCGTCGCCAGCTCAGGCCCGAGATTCAGCTAGTGTACTTTGGCTGTGATGACTCAGGATCCGTGGCTGACTGCGCCACTACTGCCACACAAGCCACACTTCCCTTGTCGAGACAAGGGAGCCAGTCCGTGTTTACTTTCGGCCCAAACAGGAAGCAGCTACAGCTGTCGCAAAACATCATCACCTACCAAGCACACCCCTCTTCGACCAGAGCCGTTTCACAGGCAGACGCATCGCATCCAATCGCTCAGCACTGTAATATTGACCGCGCGCGACGAAGTTACCTTTTCTATATAGCACCAGCACCTGACACCGATCGAAAATTCATCGTCGTGATCATGCCGCCCAGGACGAAGGCTGCTGGCGGGCTTATGGGGTTCACCGCATCTGACTCTGAACCCGACTTCGATGATCTTCCCCAGAGCCACGCTTCTCAGGCGCAACCAGTCAAAAGACCCCGCGGTCGTCCCCCGGCTTCTTCGAAAGTCACTAAACCCGCGCAGAAGCAGGCTCGCAGCGCCAGCGTGAGGCCAGTAGCTAGAAAGCCCCCGTCCCCTCGTCGCGCCCTGGCGACCAAGAGCAGCAACACAAACGCGACGAAACCTGCGCGCGGAGAGAAGGTTCAACCAGAGGATGACGTCGAAATGTTGGAAGTACAGCACTCATCCCCAGAGAAAGCAGTCAAGAGAGGAAGAGGGAAGACCAAGCCAGCGAAGGAAGCTCCAGAGGTGGACGCGATACCCGACGAGACCAAAGATGAAGCCTCTGCCAGCGATCATGAGCTTGCCGTCATCGAAAACGACAGTTTCGAACCTATGCTTCTGGAGGACGATGCGAGCGACGCAACTGTGCGACGACGACTCGGAGACCTGACTCGCAAATACGAGGCTCTGGAAACTCGACATCGCGAGCTGCGCCAGGTGGGGGTTCTGGAGGCTGAGCGGAATTTTGAGCGATTGCAAAAGCAAGCAGACGACAACGCCGCAGGTAAGTGCTGACACCATGCTCAAGTCCTGCTGTAGCTTTAGTAACTAACTCCCAACAGCTGCCACTAAATTGATCAACGAGCTCAAGGCGGAGCTTGCTGCGCAGACCAATCTGGCCAAGAAAGGCGAGGAGACGCGAAGACAACTAGAGCGCAGCGAGACCAAGTGCCAAGGCCTTCAGTCGAAGGTCGGGGACCTTAACGGTTCCTTGGCCGAGGCCAAATCAGAGATCAAAACCCTGTCAACGAAGTTGGCTGCGTTCCGCTCTGCTGAAGCCACTGTCAACGTGCCCGGGAGCGCACTTAAGCCTGGCGCAACCCGTGCGGTGTCTTCGGACGTGGTCCAAGCTGCGCAAGCCAAGGAAGATCTCTACGGCGATCTGACTGGTTTGATTCTTAGAGGCGTAGACGTTGGAAAGGACGAGACTGTTTTTGACTGCATTCAAACGGGATGCAACGGTAGTAAGTGGCACCGACTCAAACCTCGTCTGACACCCGTTTGTACTGACTTTGCATCTAGCTTTGCATTTCAAGCTTGCCGTGGATCGAGTTGACCCGGGCGAGAGCTATAGTGATGTAGAATTCTCATACCGACCGCAGCTGGACGACAGCCGAGACGAGGAGTTGATTGAGCTACTGCCCGACTTCCTTGTCGAGGATATTGCTTTCCCACGCACCAACGCGGCCAAGTTCTATGCGAGAGTCATGAAGTCTCTGACGGAGAGGTGATGGCGAGATAGTGTGTTTGGAGTTGGCTGAGGATTTGAGCGTTGCTTCGTCTGCACGTTTGTTTCACTGGCAGAAGCTGGGATTTAGGAGGTCCCGTGTCCGTTGCAGTCCTGGGGACCGTATCACGGGGCCATTTTGTGCATTGAGATACCACAAGTACGGTGAAAAGCACAGGTGCTGTTTATTAGGGATATGTGTCCTCCACTTGAGTCGCGGTGATGGTATGGTAAATGGACAAACCCAAGGCATGTTACGATGCAGAGCCAACAGGGTTCTCGCTATGTGAGACCTCTACGGACTCGCCATCGCCAAAGAGATTGCTCTCATGGATCAATATAGCAGCAAAGACTAGGTACCTGCCACTGATTTGCAGCCAAAGGAGGACTTCAATCACGTAAATGAATCCATGAGGCCAGGTTGACGTTGATCGTCGAGGCGCATGGGCGGGTCGCGATTGGCCACGTCTCGCCCAAAAAGGGAAGCACCTGGACCACCTTTTTTTTTTGCTGCATCGCATCGCATCGCGTCTCGTCTCGTCTCGTCGTCTCCCAGCGCTCGCTCCAAACTCCTTTTATCCCTTTCTTCCCCCAGCCAGCAGTTCATCCTTTCGTCTTTCTGCCGGCCACGACGATCTGGGGCTGATTTATCAGAAAGCCACATCAAGGGCCCTTGCCACAGTCGATTTGAACCTCTCAAGTCGATCTGTTGCTCTGGCTGTTCACTCCTTTCCTGTCATCGTCCTGTCGTGGATCCTTGTCTTCGAGAAGTGACGCGCGGACCTCGACGAACCCCAGCTCCGCCAGCGACCCCACGCTTTCCGAAGTCTGGATTGAACACCGTCGCCATCCAATCTTGCTCGGCTCTTCTGATTTAATTCTCATCTCTGGCTCTGCGGAGTCAAGCTCTGCGACACCATGGCCAACGTCACTCGTTTCGGCTTCTTAGCCATTGCTGTCATCTTCCACGTCGTTTCATTCGCCTCCATTTTCGACATATACTTCGTCAGCCCAGTCGTATCTGGCATGCGACTATTCTCTGTCCCAAGGGAAGCTCCTGCCAACAAGCCACCAGCTGACCGACTTGTCCTTTTTGTTGGTAGGTGCTCGGCGTGACAGCGGTGCCGTCGCAGCAAAGACCCCCCCTTGAGCCAAGCTTACATGACATCTAGGTGATGGTCTCCGGGCCGACAAGGCCTTCCAATCCTTCCCCGAGCCATACCCCGAGACCGACGATGACCTCACTCCACGACCCCTTGCTCCTTATCTTCGATCCAAAGTTCTCAACGAAGCCACTTTCGGTGTGTCGCATACCCGTGTCCCGACTGAGTCTCGACCTGGTCATGTAGCCCTGATCGCTGGCCTCTACGAGGACGTGTCCGCCGTCGCGACTGGATGGAAGTTCAACCCGGTTCACTTCGACAGCGTCTTCAACCGAAGCAGTCACACATGGGGCTGGGGTAGCCCGGACATCTTGCCTATGTTTGAGGCTGGCGCTGTTCCAGGCCGCATGGATGCGCACACGTACGGAGCGGAACTGGAGGATTTCTCAGGAGAAGCATCGCACCTTGATTACTGGGTCTTTGATCATGTCAAGGATTTCTTCGCCGAAGCTGCTTCAAACGCGACACTTAACAAAGCTCTGCGAGAGGAGAAGGTCGTTTTCTTCTTGCATTTGCTGGGCCTCGATACCAATGGCCATGGCTTCCGCCCATACTCGAAGGAATACCTGAACAACATCAAGATCGTGGATCAGGGCGTCAAGGAGACTGTTGCGCTCATCGAGAAGTTCTACGCGGACGATCGTACGGCATTCGTGTTCACAGCTGACCACGGCATGAGTGACTGGGGTAGCCACGGCGACGGACATCCCGACAACACGAGGACCCCTCTCATCGCATGGGGGTCTGGAGTCGCCGCTCCTCAGCTTTACCCAGATACCGTCGCACCCGGCCACGACGAGTACTCTTCCGATTGGGGCTTCGATCACGTACGAAGACACGATGTTGCCCAGGCCGATGTTGCCGCGCTCATGGCTTATCTGATCGGCACCGAGTTCCCTGCCAACTCAGTTGGTGAGCTCCCATTGTCATACCTGGCAGCTGGCAATCGTGAAAAGGCTACTGCCTCGCTCGTCAATGCCCAGGGGATTCTCGAGATGTATCGTGTGAAGGAGGAAAAGAAGATGGCCAGTGAACTCAGGTACAGGCCTTACGGCCCATTCAGTGGCACCGGAGCCACCCCTGAGCAGCGAGTCGCTGCTATTGCCGCGCTCATCGAAAGCGGAAAGTATGAAGAGGCTGCCGAGGAGTGCGATGCTCTGATCACCCTGGCCATCGAAGGACTGCGATACCTTCAAACATACGACTGGCTCTTCCTGCGTGTTCTCATCACGGTTGGGTATCTTGGCTGGATGGCGTATGCTTTGACGACCGTTCTCAACATGTTCGTCGTGAAGGAGAACGTCGCGCCTCAACGCACAACTTTGGGAGTGATGTTCTTCTCCTCCATCTTGGTCGGGCTGTATGCGTCTTTCGTTGTGTCAAAATCACCTGCGGCGTACTATGCTTACGCATTCTTCCCCGTCTTCTTCTGGGAGGAAGTATATGCCCGGCGCCGCAGTCTTGCTGAGGGCCGCAAGATTTTGTTCTCTGACGTGGACTCTACTGGCGCTGTGGTGACCTTTGTTTTACACACTCTCAGCTATGTCGCGGTGATTATTTTAATGGTAAGTTCTGATAATTGCGATCATTGCAGTGCATCGCTGCTAACCACTGACAGGCTTTCGGGTACGATCATCGTGAGGTTTTCACAGGCCTTTTCGTATTGGCCGCTTTATGGCCTGCCGCATACGGTCTGTCCTTTATTCAGGCACACCCGTTGTTGAGCCTGATCTGGGCCATATCTTGCTTTGTGATGAGCAGCCTTACTCTTCTCCCGGCGATGAAGGTTGAGGACGTGAACCTCATGTGAGTTGGCTCAGCTATGCGGTGATTCCTCCAATACTGACCTGAGTAGTATGATCTCTGGTTTCGTCATGGCTGCTCTCGGTGTCTTCTACCTCGTGTACGATGACTTTGTCCTCAATGACTTCACGTCCGCCAGCAGCAGGCAACCTAAACGACTTGGTCCAGAGAGGCTTCTTGTTGGTATTCAGGTTGGTACCAACCTGAACATAGTTCCAGGACATAGCTGACACGAGCTCAGGTCGGCCTCATCATTCTTGCCACCTTGGTCACGCGATCCAGCGCTTTTGCCTTGCAACGACGCACTGGCCTCCCACTTGGCAACCAGATCATCGGCTGGGCGGTCATGAGTAAGTGATGCGGAGCTTCTGTAGTTTATGAAGAGCAAATCTGACAGGTCATGCAGTCATCTCCATGCTGATGCCTTTTGCGTATCGCCAATACCCAAACAACAACTACACTCACAAGCGCATGGTTCTGTTCCTTACCTGCGCGCCCGCCTTCATCATCCTCACGATCTCCTACGAGGGTATCTTCTATATTGCCTTCTGTATCCTTCTCCTCGCTTGGGTCCGTCTTGAGTACAGCATCCAGAAGTTCACGGGTGTGCAAACCAAGGGCCGCCAATCTGTCGCAGAGAAACCCGGCGATGTGAGCAACACGGAGCATAGAACCCTCCGCCTGTCTGACGCTCGTGTCGCTCTCTTCTTCTTCGTCCTCTTGCAGTCCGCCTTCTTCAGCACTGGCAACGTCGCTTCCATCTCCTCCTTCAGTCTTGAGAGCGTCAATCGCCTCATCCCTGTCTTCGATCCATTTTCCCAGGGCGCATTACTGATCTTCAAGCTCATGATCCCCTTCGCCCTCATCTCCGCCAACCTTGGCATCCTCAACCAGAGACTGGGCGTCGCGCCATCAGCGCTCTTCATGGTTGTGCTGACGATTAGCGACGTGCTCACACTTTACTTCTTCTGGGTGGTCAGGGATGAGGGCTCATGGCTGGAGATTGGGTCTACGATCAGCCATTTTGCCATCGCGAGCCTATTGGGCGAGTTTGTGGTGCTTCTGGAGGGGGTAAGTGCCCTCTTTGTAGACGGGATCGAGGTGGAAGATGACAAGGTGGTGGAAAAGGAGTTCGTGGCTGACAAGGCCAACGGGTCAGGGGGCAAGAAGAAGACGAACGGGCACGCGGTGTCGAAGTAACGAAGAAATGAAGATCTCGTCATTTACTACCTATTTGTAGTAACACAGTCACAAGACATAATACTACAACAATGCCCTCACCAGCAGACGCGATCGCCCGAAATGATGGATTTGCCTCATTACATAGCTTGGCCCACCGTTCCTTCGCACGGGTCGTACCAGGGACTCACTCGCGAAACTTCAGACGAGGCAATCCGGCAGTGGATAGTGAGACAAGAAAAGTGACGTAGATTTCTGGATCTTTCGTCGCAGATCATATCTAGCCATGTGCCCCCTGCAGATTCGCAAGCTTCCGCCGTTTCGAGTGCACGGAGGTCGCAAAAACATGCCTCGGTACTTCCTCAAACAGACGACGCGTCGGTCGGGGTTCGAGCGCGCCACGGCCTTTTGCTTAAGCTTTCCTTAGTTCAGGCGACTATGGTTTTCTACCAGACACCGTTGAAATGCCAAAGCCCAGCCTGACGCCGGGGCGCCCCGAAAGTCCGCCACACTTTCTCGTGCGTCTGGAGCATAGGCTCGAGCCTAGGAGTGTGCCCTTTATGCGCGAGCCTATGCTCGATGACGCCGGCCGGAAACTTACAATTGCGTTGCGGAAAACTGGACGGACGTATCCCGCGCGCAGACCGGGGGATAGCCTCTGTCGGGCTTAGACGCGGGTCGTGCTGACTCGACAACAGTTAGGATGGATTCTGGAATCCGGGATTCGGGAGGTTCCAGTGTAATGTGAAATAGGAGAGACATTGAAACCTGTCGAAGTGTGGGCGTTGATGACTGCCCTTGTTGGTCGTCAATGTGACTTTTATGGGAGCATGTCACTGGATGTCACTGTCCACTTTTCTTACATCCGTTGATCCGTGTGGTTGCACGCTTCCCTTGGCCAGGGCATGAAGTACGTAGAGTCTCGCTGCGCCTCTGTTCGAAGCAAGACCCGCTCTAGGGCCAGTGTGGTGACTGGCTCGAAACAGTGCCAAGGGCGCAAGCATCCTCTCGTGAATCGTCCGTCTGGGTTTCGTAGGGCCGAGTGGGCTGCTGTTCATCTCCCGTAGTGTCACAGCGCGTCCCATGCATCGATGCGGATCTATGAAGTCAGGCTCCTGCTTGGAGTGGGCGAATTTATGGCTGGGAAGATGAAGGTGTCCGCGAAACTCGACTTGGCGCGTGACGTGGTGTACATGAGCAGCATGTGAGGTCTCAAGGAGAGATCCAGGGCTCGGACAGACCATTTGTGTGGCTTGCATTGCCTCTGTGGCCGTGGGGCCGGGACCTTCCATAAAGAGTCCAACGCGATCAGGAGCTTCGAAGTTGGGCGCATGTGCTCCTGGCTCGACACGCTTGCGGCTTTGCATTAGATTACTGCCTAGGGTT
Source organism: Sarocladiaceae sp. R1802 (assembly GCA_023628655.1). Taxonomy (NCBI): domain Eukaryota; kingdom Fungi; phylum Ascomycota; class Sordariomycetes; order Hypocreales; family Sarocladiaceae; species Sarocladiaceae sp. R1802. The sequence continues at coordinate 1,005,818 of JAMAKF010000002.1, forward strand.
CGATTCACACCAGACTGTGCGAGGGTTGGGTTGGCGCATTACATGCACGCCCTAATTGGCGATTACCTGCGGGTCACCACATAGAGTTACTTGGGTTTGATGGCTTTGAGGGTGTTCTGGATGCTTGATCCACGGAGTCCAACAGGGGTAAAGCGATATTGGTGCACATGCGTGTGTGCAGCCGCAGCCGCACCCCCAAGTTTCTCCGCAAACTGGACCATGTGTTCGGGCATATGAGCCGGCCGCGAAGCAACGCCAATGCTTGTGGAGGAGGGCAGGCGATGAAATACCGGGAGAGGGAGAGAACCGATGGTCAATCGTGTGCTGGGGCATGTGAAGGTGCCGTCTTTCACTCAGTATAGACTCCGGCTGGACTGTCTGTGTTCTCGTGCATCCCGAGCCTGTGGCAGCCGATGAAGTGTATGGAATCGGCGAGGATTTCAGGGAGATGCAGCATGCTTCGCAATTCCTCGGAGACTGACAAAGTGTGTGGGAGTCGTGTCCAGACACTCACATGCATCAGGGATGGAGCTTGCATCTCCTCAGTGGTCACCTGATCATGCCTTCCCTTTGGCGTTTGCGTGCGTCTCTGCTGCTGCCACATACAAATCTGAAGCAACCCTCCACTCACCACCATTACTCCAGCATCAAGAACGTCGACAAGCGAAGCAGTCCTTGTTCTTCAACGAGCCCAAATCCAGATCCACCCCCCCGGCCAGCACCAACCTGGTCGATCTTTTGAGCGATCCAAACTCCGTCTCGATCCACGCACAGGGGCATTTCGGCCGACCCACCATTACCACTACTAGGCATCTGCCAGCACTAAGCGCTGCCACTGACACACCTGGGGCGGCTCCTTACCGCACCGTGCTGTAGTAGTAGCTCCAGTCGCTTGATTCATCAGCCAGGCGTCCGGCTTCCGCCAGCACCGGGCGAACTTCCTGACGTCTCTCTTGTCGTCGCCATTCTGCCTCTGCGTCCTCGCTTTTCACTTCTCAATTCCACGACTCTTCGGTCCTTCGCCAGATTCCGACCCTTCCACTGCTCTCCGAAGCCTCCAACTCGTTGCGCGTGACACCGGATTCGACCGAGGGAAGCCGAAAGCGTATTCGACTCGAATCCCGCGACTGGCGGCCCTTTCGCGGGGGCTGCGCCAGCCATCAGGCCAGAGCAAGCTGCAAGTCGTCAATCCTCCACAGGCAAGACACTTGGCTCGACCTGTCTGACCTTGGACTTTGGTCTTTGCCTTTCGAGCTTTTCGCCTGCAGCTTCTTTTGTTCAAAAAGCCCCCCTCACCTCGCACCGCAAACCCCACGAACGCTGGCATTCCGCCACTTCATCGACTCTCATCCTCGTTATCCGCGACCTGAGGCTCCGTGCTTGGTCGAACATCCATCATGGATGTCGACGCCTCCTTCGCCGAGCCTCAGCAGCCATCGCTCTCTCAGTCCCCCTCTCAAACCACCCCGCCAGCCCCCAACAGCGCGACGTCGACTTCGACCGGGCAGCCGAGCTTCAGAAGGTGAGTTCGTCCGTCCGTTTTGCGACTTGCAGTACCTGCTGGATCCCCGCTTGAGCAGCGTGAGCGTGCATGGGCGATGTCTTCAAGCAGGGATCCTTGCAAAAGAGCAACAACAATCAAAAACAATTAGAACGTCTGAATGGGCTGACATGCTCTTATAGGCAACGCGCATCCCGAGCATGTGAGGTAAGTCTTTCTTTGCGTCTGCGGGCGCGCTCTCAGAGACCTCCACCCAAGCGACTCTGCCAGTGGCCGACTGCCCCACGAGCCGAGGCACTCGTCACTTTTTTGGTGGAGGCCGACCGATCGCATGCTGCCCTCGTATCATCGCACCCTGTGTAAGACTTCCAGGCTGACTGATGACAAACCCTTCACAGACCTGCCATGCACGAAAGGTAAAGTACTCCGCCCCCAAACCAACACTTCATCTACTGGTTCCGTGCCTTCGATGTGCTTTGTTGGCTAACCTTAAGCACCTCCCAGGTCCGATGCGACGCTGCGAGCCTCGGTGTGCCATGCACCAATTGCGTAGCCTTCCAGATTGAGTGTCGCATCCCGAGTCCAAAGAGGAAGAAACCCCAAAATGCCGCCGGCGGTGCACAAAATAGCAAGGACTCGGATAGGTAAGTTTACGCAAAAATCATGGTAGATGCTAGTCATGTCTCATTGACGCCATGCAAACAGCGACCGTGGGGATGCACCGGATGAACAGCCGCCCCAACAACCCCCCAAGGCCGGACAGCCTTATGTCCCGCGACCTACGACAGTCTCACATACTGTCGAGGGGACACCACATGCTTCCATGACCGAAGCGCAGGCCAAGCAAGAAGAGGTCGATAGCAGCACGTATCTGAACATGGTGATGAAGCCCAAGTTCACGCGGGCCCCTATCACCGAAGCAGGAAGAGTGGCTTACCTAGGCGAGTCTTCCAACTTGACTCTACTTGTACACGATCGGCAAGGCTCTACCGATGTTGTTCACTATCCTCTGCCCGAGAACGTCAGGGGCTCGCGGGCGAGACTGACAGAGCTGGACAATGTGGAAATCGACATCCTGCATCAAAGGGGCGCCTTCCTTCTCCCACCACGATCCTTGTGCGATGAGCTCATCAGGGCATACTTCGAATGGGTTCACCCGATTGTCCCGGTCATCAACCGTGCTCGATTCATGAAGCAGTACGGGGACCCGAAAGACCCACCATCTCTGCTCCTGCTTCAAGCCGTCCTTTTGGCAGGCTCGAGGGTTTGCAATAACCCTCAGCTCATGGATGCGAACGGCTCATCCACCCCTGCGGCCCTCACCTTCTATAAACGCGCCAAGGCCCTATATGATGCGAACTATGAGGATGACCGGGTCACCATCGTGCAATCCCTTCTGCTTATGGGCTGGTACTGGGAGGGTCCTGAGGACGTCACTAAGAACGTCTTTTACTGGAGTCGAGTGGCAACCATTGTGGCTCAAGGCTCGGGGATGCACCGATCTGTCGAGCAGTCGCAGCTTCCAAAGTCAGACAAGAGGCTTTGGAAGCGCATCTGGTGGACATTGTTCACACGGGATCGTTCAGTCGCAGTCGCACTGGGTCGTCCCGTTCACATCAATCTGGACGACTCGGACGTCGAAATGCTCACGGAAGATGATTTTATTGAGGACGATGACGACCGGCCGAGCGAGAATCCTCCAGATCCGATCCATGTACAGTTCTTCTTGCAGTATGTCAAACTCTGCGAGATTATGGGCTTGGTCCTGTCCCAGCAGTACTCGGTAGCCTCAAAAGGGCGTCAGCGCAATGCCATCGATTTGACACACAGCGATATGGCTCTGGCAGACTGGCTGCAGAACTGCCCCAAGATCGTGTACTGGGAGGTACCGCGACACCATTTCTGGTCAGCGCTTTTGCACTCGAATTACTACACAACACTATGTCTGTTGCATCGAGCGCACATGCCTCCTGGAGGTGTGGCACGCCTTCCGGAAGAATCACCTTATCCCTCGAGAAATATTGCCTTTCAAGCTGCAGCTATGATCACGTCTATCATGGAGAACCTAGCAGCGCACCGCGAGCTTCATTACTGCCCAGCGTTCATCGTTTACAGTCTCTTCTCAGCCCTGATCATGCATGTGTATCAGATGCGGTCGCCCGTTCCTTCCGTCCAACAGGTCACTCAAGACAGATTTCGCAGCTGCATGACCGCTCTTAAGGAAGTCTCCAAGGTCTGGCTTGTTGGAAAGATGGTCTACACACTCTTCGAGTCCATTATGGGCAATAAAGGGCTCGAGGAGCGTCTGCTCAAAGCTGGAAGTAAGCGACATCGCAAGGCCTTCCAGAACCTCGATCCCACGGACTCGAGTAGCCGATCTCAAGATTACTCGAAGAGGAAGTACGATGACATGGCGATTGACTTTACGACCAACACGCCAACCCCACAGGAGTCTTACGAACGATCGCGACCTCAGACGCCAAGCGCCGTGCGGAGCGATAATGCCAGTCCCATGCAACCACCACCAATGCAGTCGCCGAACACCAGGGCGAACGCATCCGGTGACACTTTCATGGGAGGGACAAACTCGCGGCCACAGACTCGTCCGGCCACGCCATTCAACCCGACATTCTCAGTGCCACCTACCCCTCCAGACCTGTATCTAGTCACCAGGAATTCACCCAACATATCACAATCTCTCTGGGAGAACTTTCAGCCAGATCAACTCTTTCCGGACAGTTCGAGCATGCCTGCCTTCCCTACAATGTCTCCGTCGCAAGCAAATCAGACATTGGAGCAGAACCTCATGACACATATGCCTCCATCGCAGATGCCTCACGGTAACATGCCGCCCGCATCAGCGACCTTTGACTTTGGGGCCAACCCAAGCAATGGATTCATCCCTCCGAATGCGGCGCAGGCGTTTCAACAGGGACATCCTCAAATGTGGCAGCAAGCCAATTTTGACGGCCTGGGTGATGGACAAAGTCCAGAGAGCTGGAGCACTGGATCGGCCCCAGGTGGGCCGGCACCTACGACTTTGAACGTTGAGGATTGGTGAGTAGATATCTCTTGTCTCCGAAGGCACTATAGCTGACTCGTGCTGCAGGTTTCAGTTCTTTGGAATCAATGGTGATGCGAGTAACATCAATCTTGATATGCCGATGAACTGAGGTGTCATTGAACGAAACGATACAGATGACAGGACACGATTGATAGCGTATGGGGTCGGGTTATATTTATGGTCTGATTGTGATGGAAGAAAGGAGCCATAGCCAGGCGTCTGGTGAATGTCATAAGAAGCGACTATGTTTGGCTGTTTATGAAGACCTGGAATATACATGCCAGTTGTCGTCATCCTTGGTCTCCGATCGCTGCACCAGCACGCATTCTCAGTTTGACTTCAAGTGGATATTCGATTTGCACACCTTTATAATCCGATGCCGTTCAAATGTCAGGCAATCCGCCATTACTGTGGTTGGCACAGGCGTCATGGTACAAATCGGCGGTTCTCTGTGGGGAGGCGGCCACTGTGAGGTAAGGTACCTAGTAGTCAGTGTTAGACCCGCCATGGCACCTCACAGTAGTTCCACGCGGCTTCATCCCTATTGCAACATCACTATCGTAGGCTACTCCAGCCATCCCTCTGCATCTTGCGCTCATCAATTAAATCGATTCCCTCCCAGCTTAGTTCGGACGTACTCCTGCCCTTGACACCCTTGCTGGGCACGGACCTTATTGACGAAACGAACCGCCGACGAACGTGCCAGGTGTACCAATCGACGGCGTCCACACACCCCTCTGTTGCATCTTCAGCAATACCTGCCGCGGCGAGGTCTACGAGCTTCGACTCACGACTTGCGATCTTCCCCTTGCATTGGCAGAGTCACAGTGTATCGACGGTGATCAGGAAGTGCTGCCGCTTCGCCCTGATGCGAAGCCGGGACGCGACCCGCGAGCCGCCCTTGACGCCGACAGCGCGGTCATCATGACGGACCCGAATCCCTCGCATTTTACGAGCAGCCTCAATGATTCCAGCAACAAGATCCGGCCACGAAACCAACGACGCCTCGATGAAGACATGACGAAGAAGAGAAGCTCAGGACTTCTGAGTGCATTCAGTCCTTCAACCAGCCGCTCTGCTAGCCCCTTGCCGTCAAGTCGCGCAAGTCGACAGGATGGAGGAAACGGGAACATTGGCCAGTTTTTGAACGAGTCTCTGTACTCAAGTTGGTCGTCGGTATCAGGATTCGCCACTACACTGCTTGGCAGCGGCGAGCTGCCAGGACAGCCTAGCGGACGGTCATCATCACATGCCCGTGCCGTGGGTGGCCGGGGACGACATCATCTCCCCAAGCCTGGTTCTTTGCGAACAGCTAGGTCATGGGGGCCTGCACCACCAACAGAACAGCCTGGCTTAGGCGTTTTGCCAGGTGGTACCCTCGCTGAGCGAGAAGCCGCCCTCAAAGCCGCGCGGACGGCGAGCGTTCTGGAGAGTCACGATGGCGTTAACGGCGGTTTAGACGTGACTGGAAAGCACAAACGGAGGAACTCAGATGATATACGGCCCGAAGCCTCCGAGACCGAAGAAGTGCTCGTCTACGTGCATTGGGTTCAAAGCAGCGATACGTACCAAGGGCTGATACTTCGTTACAAGTGCCGAGAGGACGCCTTCCGAAGAGCCAACGGACTTTGGTCTCGCGATACTATACAGACTCGAAAGTGGCTGACGATACCGGTGGACGCGTGCGAGCTCCGTGGCCGGCCTTGCGATGCGCCATCGTGGCATAACCAGCAGAAGGTCGACTTACTCGCACCGACGCCCAAAGGCGAAGAGGTCGGCAACGGGAAACAACCCGCCCACGACGACTTTTTTAGCCGGCCACTTAACGGTGGGATAACAGAAGACGAGGACAAGCCCGAAGAGGAAGAATACCCCTGGACACATGTCCGCTGGGTCAAGGTCGATTCGATGCAGCAACCCATTGAAATTGCACGAGTGTCGCGGCAAGCAATTGGATATTTCCCCCCACGCCGGAGGAAAAGCATCCGCACTTTCTCTACACTTTCAACGCCACGTCAAAGTCTTGATCTATCAAGCAATGCTCCGGGGTCCGTTGAAGCACCATCGTCCAGACGACAAAGTTCTCTCGGCAGCCGTCCTCAATTGACAGGTACTCCCACTCGCAGCCGGATGGGAAGCGCAGGCGCAGATACGAAACCTGCATGGATGCGTCGGCCTGGTGGTGTAGGCTCGCTCAACAGAAATGTTCGTGCACCGGGACCGGAGAAAGATTATTTCAACTCATTCACCAAGAAGCACATCCCTGGTCTGAACATTGAAGGGCCTTCTATGTCGGTCATGGGCTCCGAGACCGCTCACTTTGGCTTTGGGAAAGACTCTCCTAGCCTTGTTGAATCGCCCTTCGAAGAGGGTCGTGACGCTGAAGCAACGTCTCGCCAAGGCACCGGTCTTGACAAAGCTGCCGCCGCAGTCGAGATGTGGCTGCGTGGCGCCCTTGCCAAGGGACCAGGAACGCCAATGATGAGCGGACGAACGAGGTTCGGTGGCAAGAACGTGGGGACTGAGGACAGCGATCTCATTGAACTCACCGATACAGCGAGTGACGACGGCAAGTTGCTTGGAGACTCGGCTATGGGTTTGCTTGACCAGCCAGTAGGCACGACAGGGTGGAGTGGCGGTGGGAGCTCCGTGCGGGGAAGAGGCCCGACCTCTGGAAATATCAAGGGCTCAAAGGGCGAATGAGCAAGGTGGCTGCCCTGCTCTGGCACGATACACCAGCCTCTTTGGATGGAAGCGACATCTTTACTAGCGAGCCGATCATTGGGTAGTTGAAGGCGATGGCTGAGGCAGGCCTTGGAGTTTCCCCGATCATTTATAGACTTCACATAAGCATCATTCTCTCATTGCAATTTTACATGGGACCGGCGTTTGGGTTCTGGAAGGCGAAGCTCCGACCAACTTAGAAAGCGTTATAGTTGTGTCTGTCTCTCGAGACAGAACAAACGCGCCAATAGGATATAGCTAGCAATCAATCGAAGGACGCTAATTACATGCACAAGGGAGGAAGGCAGAATTCCCATGGAAAACTCGTCACGGTGCCGATTCTAGATCAATGTAACAGGAGAGAAGGGGCAGTCTATAACATCCCCTGGAGCTCCTATCGATAACCCCCAGCTCAAAACCCCATCGCGACATCATCACCGCCGCGTCTCCCAGCACACCTTTCTTGGTCCCGAGCAAACACCACGAACCCCTCTACCGCATCTCACCGACAACTGACGAAAGGCGCCTCCAGAGGCAAGTCGCCCGACTTCAGTGTCCCCGCCCGCCCATTATGCCTATCTGCATCGAATGCCGCCACCCGGTCAAGACGCTATGGACACAGTACTCTGGCGCGGGCGACAAGTCGAGCGGCCACAACATCCGGTTGACGGTGTGCCGCAAGTGCGGTCGCTTCTGCGACAAATACGTCGAGCATGACTTTGTCGTTCTATTCATTGATCTGGTCTTGATCAAGCCGCAGGTAGGTGCTATTTAGCCCGCGAACCGCTGCGGAAATTGGAGATGCTAACGAGCCTGGTCGTAGGTGTATAGACACCTGCTGCATAATACGTTGATGCGCGAAGGCGATCGATTCGATGTACGTTGGGTCATTACGAGCGAACAAAGACGACTGTCTAATGGTGATATGATATGATTCAGCCCTCGATAATACGCCTCGGCGTCTTGCTTCTCCTCTTCGACGTATATCTCACATGGGCCCGCATCGAGAAACAGACTGCCCCCGATGGACTCCCAGGCGAGTCAAATCTAGGCAAACTCGCACAGCAACCGATTGTTTTCCAATATCTCTTCTTCCGTACGGTCACCGTAGCCTTTAAGCTACATCATGCTGACCCCTATTCTAGTCATCTTATGTGCCCTCTCGACACTCGCCTTCCATATATCCATACGCTTCCTCACCTCCTCGCCCCTCTCGCCCCTCACACTCACATCCCTCCTTCCTCGCTACCCGCGACCCAACTCGGTCTCCACGGCCCTCCTCGTCTCCTCCTCCACAAAGCTCTTCCCCATTCTCATGGTCATATGGGAATACGATGTCCCTGCCGCCGCCCGCTCCCTCGGTTGGGCCGTCGTGGCCAACAACGTTGAGGCCCTCCGAATCCTGCTCGACTGCAAGTACTATACGGCATGTCTACTCGCGGTGGCAGGCGCAGCGAGTCGTTGGGCTGTGGGGAGGACGGTGCTGGTGGCGGCGGGATTGGGAGATGTTGACTCGATAACGGAGAGCAGTGTCGCGGCGGATGGGAAAGCTTTATGGGCGTTGATGACATACGCGAGAGAATGGGCGGGACGTATAGCGGTAGGATAGAGATGACAATACGATGGCCCGAATGGAATGCTCTGATATATATGTATGTGCCTTATGACGTGACGAGTCCTATGATGGAGTGTCGTGCTTGAATCGTGCTGCTTGCTGTCTAGCAAATGCTTCAAGCAGCAAAGCCATGTCTTGTTGGCTCTTTTCGCGCACACGCTCGAATAATGCAAGCTTTGCAATAAATGTGCTCCCTAGAACGCCGGATATTCTTTCTCCTTTGCCGTCCACTCTTGGCTCTTTGGAGAATCGTACAACAGCTCTCACACCTCCTCCTAGCCTGTCCCCTGCAAAGCTCTCCCCGACTCATGCATTGTGGTCGTCTATTCGAGGAAGGACTCACGGAGATCGCTTCGTCTCGGTTCGATCAGGGGGTTCAGTTGCGCGAGGAAGGTGATGGCCCAGAGGAGGTAGCAGCTGACGAGGGCGAGGATAAGGGAAGATCGCCACAAGCTGGAAATGGTCAGTATCCCTAGAGATTGTGGCTCACGTCAAGACAGATGCATAACATACACTTGGTTCTCGCCCTTGGGAGAGAAGAACCATGAAGCGACACACATGGCGACGATGACGGCCAGGCCGATGAAGATAGAGTACCTGAGAGCTCATACGTCAGCTTGTGATCGTTGCTTGTGGCGGTATACGAATCCCCAAAACATACCCTGAAGCCATATTGTATAGACCACTTGCAGCTACTTCGAGATTGTCGTTGGGTCGCTGGATGATGTTCGTCGAGTGATTGTATCTCCGGACCTGATGGTTGCGCTCGGTGGTTCGGGGGAGACGTAGCTCGTCGACGATGCATGTCCAAAGCTTAGTCATCCGACTTCGTCCTCTTCAATGCTGTACTGGCAACTGCGTGGTTATTCCTTCACCTGATGTATATATCAGATACATACACAAAAAATTTCCATAGAAATATATACTCATACAACTTATTAGAATGCTGGCAAATATTATTGAGTGGGAAATGTTATCCGGACTCAAGACCGAATGTCACGTCTTGACTCAGTGTGCTATTGTTGATGCAGGCACTGTTTGATGCCCACGGGTGGCGGCACACCGACCTAAGCTCCACAATGACCAACCCCCAACTGGAGCTTATCCGATGCCGGCAATCTCGATCTTGACCTCACTGGACTTTTCCTCCTTTGATCTTATCACTCATTCAATCTTCTTTACGACTGAGTCGCTCAAATCTGCTGCTTGTCACAGCTGTACCTGGTGTATGATGTGTTCATAACGAATTGACGGCCGGGTGTAGCAGCTTCATACCGAGCGAAGCACCTACATATCCATCCATCCAGTCACCGCTTGGTCCCAGTTCAGCATCACTATGATGGCGTCCTTTCAAGCTGTCAAGACCGCGACAGGTTGCCGCAAATGTCTTTCCTCGGCCATTGGACGCCAGATCTTGAGACGCCAGACAGCACACAAGAGTCGCTTCTTGACAACTTCAGCGACCGAGAAGAAGAAGAGACACATCGAAAGGGTCGGTGCAGGTGTCCCGTTCTGAAGCTCATGTGTACTTACTCGCTCGATAGGATGTCATTGTGTCCGTTCTTGAAGCAGCAGCAACAAAGCGTGACGCAAAAGGGTATCTGCAGAAATACACCAACAAGAAACCTGGGGCGCTATCATCACCGGCACCTGAGTTTGTCCAGGGTAAAGAGAGTGATACGGTCAAGCTACTCCACAAAGGCTCTTCCAACATCGCTATTGTGAAGCTTCGTGCCCCTGATCGGTTGGATGATGCCACAATTGACGGGGTTGCGCGAACGCTTGATCAGCTTCGGATGCTGGGTCTTCTGAGTGTGGTTGTTCTTGACTGTGGCAAGAGCGCAACTGTGGCAGAATGCAATGAACAGGCTTCCCGTCTTTCCGATGCTATTGACAGCTTTGGAAAACCCGGGTCAAGGTTGGCCAGTCACGTCTTCGCCAGAGACGCTTCCAAAAGCACGTCTCGCCCAAGTTTCCTCGCAGATCAGATCAAGGTACAGGACTTTGGAGCACTGCAACAGGCCCTGAGACATGGCCTAATTTCTATTATCCCGCCATTGGCGAGCCCTGATGCTACGCGGGCTCCAGAACCCACGAACCCGGATGACTTGGTGCTGGGATTGACCCGGTACTTCACAGGACTGCAGCTGCAGTCCATGGAACCGGGTCTTGAGTCCGAAGACGACCAGCTTAAGCCCACAGAGAAGATTGCATCGGTGGAAAGAGTGATCATACTCGACCCATTTGGTGGCCCGCCGGTTCGAAGTCATCCAGACAGGTCACATCGCTTCATCAATCTCGAACACGAGTTCGAGCCTCTGAAATCATATTTCCTCGAGCAAGACTCGGAATATCAAGCACGTAAAGGCGTCGATGAACCTTCTTCCCCATCAGCTCATGCAGCAAATCTTCAGCTCGCAAAAGAGGCCCTGTCTATCTTACCCTCGACATCTTCCGCCCTCATAGCAACCCCTGCAGCAGCAGCCAATGTTGGAATCACCCAAAAACAGCCCGTGGGAACTAGTTCTTTTGCTGGTTTCACTGACATGGTCACGACGCGCAGGAAGCAAAATCCCCTCCTTTACAACCTTCTTACCGATAAACCCGTCTATTCGTCATCATTACCTGTGCAGAGGATGCAACCAGACACAGCCCAATCTCCAAACGACCTTGCCGGCACAAATGGCACGGCAACACTCGTCAAGCGCGGAATGCCCCTCACCATCTTCCCAGACCCGCGTATAACACCCTGGCAGCCACCGAAGCCCGGTTCACCACGTCTGCGACTCACAGACCGGTGCATTGATCTGCCACGGCTCATGTATCTCATTGAGGATTCCTTCAATCGCAAAATCGACGTCCAGGATTATCTGAATCGCGTGAACGAAAACCTCGCCGGTGTTATCATTGCTGGTGAATACGAAGGCGGAGCCATCTTAACGTGGGAGCGCCCTGCAGGCATGAGCGAAGAGGAGGCCTACGAGACAGGCCATATGGTCCCATACCTGGACAAGTTCGCGGTCCTGAAGAGTCGCCAGGGCAGTGGTGGAGTGGCCGATATTGTGTTCAACGCCATGGTACAGGACTGTTTCCCGGACGGTGTGTGCTGGCGCAGCCGCAAGGACAACCCGGTGAACAAGTGGTACTTTGAGCGATCCAGAGGCACGGGAGTAGTCGCCGGGACGAACTGGAAGATGTTCTGGACAACGCCGGGATTTGTGCCAGGTGAGAAGACTCATCAGGATTACGAAGCTGTCTGCCGAGGTGTTGAGCCATCGTGGGCGGACAACAAGCATATTCTGGAATAGGACATACTTCAATTGGCATCAGTTAGTCCTGTGTTGTAGTACATCACATGAAGGTTGGCGTGAACCTTGCGAGACCACGCAACCCCCCCCTCCTTGTTGCAAATATCCCACGTTATATAATTGACCAGACCTCCTATTGCAATTTCGTAGACAGTATCACGTCTTGCGCGTGCTCTGGCGCTGAACAGAGGTGAAGCCCTCGACGTTAAGGGTAGATGGCCAGAAGAAGCACGTGATCCTGACGTGAGCTGGTGGGGAACGCGTAGACGCTTGCACCAAGGGACCCTTCTGCACCCCTGAGCAACCCAGGCTGCAGGAGGCGGGCGACGGTGCAATTGCAGCGGTGCATTCAGTGTGCCAGTGCCTGTGACAGCCGCTGCCAGTGTCGTTCCCATATCAACCCGCTGTCGACACCTTTCTGAGCTCCCATCCTACCATCATCATCCCACTCTACCTTGCCGCTACTTTCTCCTGCTCTCAATCAACCGGTGAATAGAGCTGAACGTCAAGCTTCCCCGTCTCTTTGTACCTTTGATACCCCCCCATACAGTCGCCCAACATGGACTTCAAGAACTTTGGCAAAAACCTCTCGTACGTACCACCTACGTAATGCCTGGCTCCAATCGCACTCACGCAGGCACAACGGCACCCTGCACAACGGCTAACGCATCGCTCGCAGCGATTTCGGTGCGCAGATCACGCCCTTTGCGTCGCGCACCTTCCAGTATACCAAGGAGCAGTTTGGTCAAGCTGAGGATCGCGTAAGATCTTATCTTCAGGGGATAGACACATGGCGCAGATGTCAGCTAACGAGCTCCCACGGCACTACAGACCCAGCTTCCTCCGGACTACATTGACCTCGAGAAGAGAGTCGACGCGCTCAAGCAGGCTCACCAGAAGATGCTCACCGTGACGTAAGTTTTTGTTAATTAACAAATTTGTGACGGACTACATGCTGACGACGACACCTCGTACAGCTCGCAATACCAGAACGAAGCTTACGACTACCCCCCGAACATCAAGGAGAGCTTCCAGGACCTTGGTCGCACCGTTACCGAGAAGGTTCACCTCCTCTCTTCCGCGACTTCTCCCGCTGAGGCTCAAGCCGCCCTCGTCGCACCGCCGTCCGCGAAACCTCAGCCCAAGACCTTCAGCCACGCACTGGCCCGCGCCAGTCTGGCTAGCAGCCAGCTCCTTCACCAGCACCACACCGGAGCCGGCGAGGACCCTTTGGCCACAGCTCTCGAGAAGGTCGCGCTTGCCGAGGAGCGCGTTGGCGAGGCCCGCCTCGCCCAGGATGCGCAGATCCAGAGCCGCTACCTCGCTGGCTGGAACACCACCCTGAACACCAACCTCCAGTTCGCGACCCGCGCCCGCAAGAACGTTGAGAACTCAAGGCTGTCCCTTGATGCTGTCAAGGCTCATGCCAAGGGCACCACATTCAAGCTCGGCAGCCCCGGCGCCCAGCAGTCGCAGGAGCCCGAGCTGAGCGCCGAGGCCCAGGAAGAGATTGAGAAGGCTGAGGATGAGTTCGTCACCCAGACTGAGGAGGCTGTTGGTGTCATGAAGAACGTACGTCATCCTACTGCTTCTATATACGTGTATTCTCACTCATCTTGTCTCAGGTCCTCGATACCCCCGAGCCCCTCCGCAATCTTTCCGAGCTCATCGCTGCTCAAATGGAATATCACAAGAAGGCCTACGAGATCCTGAGCGAGCTCGCGCCTGTCATTGACGGTCTGCAGACCGAGCAAGAAGTAAGCCGCGCCGATGGCTTCTAAAGGAGATCTTACAGGGGCTAACCCTGCCCTCTTTAGGCTGCCTACCGTAAGAGCCGTGAGGAGGCTTCTTAAATGTCTCGATATACCACGAGAGCTTCAACTCCATCGACTTTGATTTCTTTCGCAGGACACCGGCGTTCGTCCAACGTGCTGTGCGCCTGGTGCCACGACAATGCGCGGTTGAGGCTGCATTCACCCGTGACATCGCTTTTGAGCAATGTGCCAGAGGCATGGGCATGCAACAAGTAGACTATTGGTGGAAGCTATGAATTTATCAATATACTCGTGTTCGACTACAAATCAAGGCAATGATGTTGCCTTGCTAGCGTCTGATGACAAGCCTTGCAGTTCCATTGACACAATTGCTGCCCACAGCAGATGCTATTAATCAATCTGCATACAATCGTGCAAGATAAACAATTACTGGGTTCTTCCAATCCAGGAGACTTTCATCCATTAGTTTTGCGTCACCGACGAATGAGCGAGCTTCGCGGCTGGCGTGTTGCTGGTCATCAGTTGTAGTGGCTGCACGTGACCTGACGCTTCCAATTGCCGATACCGACTCTGGGCAATTGAACCTCGACCTGGACCAACCACCCCGACGTCAACAGCACCGCACCACAAACCCATTGAACTCGCCAGCATGCGGTCAACAACCCGTCTGCTCGCGCGCTACCTCGACGCTGGTCAGCCGACCGGTCTGACCGGTCTGTGGACGCACCGCGCTCCTCGCTCGACCCTCCTCTACCTCTACGACAAAACCCTCGACAGACTGCAGAGCTTTCCCGAGTCGTCGCTCTACCGCCAATCGGTCGAGGCCGTGACCAAGCACCGCAGGGAGCTCGTCAAGCAGACCAGCCCACCGGGCCACGACGAGTGGGCGGCCAAGGCTCGCGAGCTGGTCAAGAACAACCCCGGAAAGTTCCGCGTCGCAAGCGGCCGCAAGGATGGCAGCGAGGCGAGGACTGTGAAGATGGGAGACCGTGTCTTCATTGTCGGAAGCAAGCATGAGGCTGGTGACGGCCGCATCGAGGAATGGGGTGGTGAGGGCAAGGAGTCGCACACCGCGCCGGAGCTCTCCCCTGAACAGTAAGTTTCGCATCGAGGCTTGTTGGGCAATGCTGGAGCGGCAATGCTAATACAACTGTGCAGGAGGAAGCAGATCGAGGAGAAGATTGGCAAGGAATTTGCTGATGACTTCATCAACAACCTTGGTCCCATCACAGAGGTCGAGACCGCCGAGCAGACCGAGCTTATCGACTTCCCCGAGGAGCCCCAGCTCACCGCCGACCAGTATGAATCACCTTCCGTACGCTTTTGATCTCAAATCTGTATTAACAACAAGTCACAGGGTCAGCGAGCTTGAGCACAAGATTGGGGCCGGCCTCATTGAGGAGGTGATCCAGGTCGCGGAGGGCGAGCTGCAGCTTATCGACCGCATGGAGCAGGCCAAGGTGTAAGTGACATACTCTGCATTCTTTTGACGCCCGAGAACACTTTTGCTGACATTCAATCAAGCTGGGAGGACCTGGAGGACAAGCCTGTCG
Organism: Sarocladiaceae sp. R1802; assembly: GCA_023628655.1. Classification (NCBI taxonomy): domain Eukaryota; kingdom Fungi; phylum Ascomycota; class Sordariomycetes; order Hypocreales; family Sarocladiaceae; species Sarocladiaceae sp. R1802. Next base: position 1,021,358 of record JAMAKF010000002.1, read on the forward strand.
AGGGTCAGTGGGCTTACTTCGAGCGAACGGCTCCTTAAAGGGCATTGGACGTGATGGCGTGTAGACTAGGTGGCTAAGCTGTACAAAATTCGTGCCGCAAGGGCTCGCATAGAATCGATGGAAGAGAGCCTGAAGATTTGTTCGTCTGTGATGCTTCGAAAAGTGGTACTTGACAGCGCTGTGAGCTTAACCTTCCATACCATATAATGCTAAGGTAAAATATGTTTGAGTCAAAAGATCTGTTCATTCGTCATTTCCAGATGGCATGAGAAGCGCTCGTGGATGCCTTGATTTTCGATGGCTGCTGTGATACCTTTCGTGGTCTAAGCTGGTAGCTCAACCTGCAAACTTCAAAACTTCAACCACTGAACCATGAAATCCCACCTCACCATTTGCGACCAGCGGCATCATGTCTTTCTCTCGAAAGTCCCGAGAGGAAAACGCGTCATCGTCACCTGAGCTTCCTCCTGCTTTAAGACCCAAATCAAGCAACAAGCGCAAAAGAGCCACAAGCCACTCCGATCAAACAAGCTACCGCTCAACCTCCGTTGCTTCTGGCATCAACCCACACAGCCACTCACCGTCTACCGTCCGCCAGCTCTCTATTGCCGGCGGCTCCATTGAAGACGATGACCCTACCCAGCATATCAAGAATTTTCCTCACCGTCGGTTCCCACTTGAAGCACCTGCAGGGGAGGAGGAAGAGTCAGAATGGGACGAGGCAGATGGGGAACCAGAGTCTGAGCGTCGGAACAGGAAGAATAAGCGTGTACCTCGTGAGCCACTGACGGGCCACAATGCCGTACTATTGCGTCTCATCTACGAGAACCTTGACAAAGGAGATATTGAGGCAGCGAGTCGCTTCTACGGTCACCTCTTGCAGCTCCGGGACGGCGGCCGACCCATCACCGTTCGGCAGAACAACCTCTGGGCGATCGGCGCTGAGATTTTGATGCGAGAAGGCGAGCGTCCCGTAGAGACACACGACATGGATTATCAAGAGAGCAAGGAGGAGAAGGCAGCGCGGCGTCGATGGGGTCGCGCGGCGAACATGCCGAAAGTGAGAGCATACTACGACACGCTCATCAGGGAGTTTCCATACGACTACCGGCAGCCGGATAGAACCAGTGCCGTAGACTTTTGGCTGGCTCTGATCAACTGCGAGTTTTACAACACATATACGGAGCAGGCCCTCGCTTTGGAGCGCATAGATGATCCCGAGCTCTCGGATGGCGATGATGGATCGGCGGACGATGATGATGATAGGTCGCACGCGGGCAACGACGGAGGCGGTACAGGTAGCGGACGCGAGAAGAGGGATCTTCGAAGAAAAGAAGATCTCCGAAAACGAACGCTCTCTACTATGGAGGGCTTGGCCGCAAAGATGGGCGAGCTGATGTCCGAACCTCCCTACTCCAAGCTCGACGAGTTCAAGCGCATACGCGCTATGATCTCCCTGTACATCGCTGACCTAATGATCCCCCACGCGGTAGAGTGGGAGGCAGAGATGCGAACTGCACAGGAGAGAAAATTGCGTGAGCAGGACTTTGCGAGGGAGCTGCTGCACAAGGTGCAGAGGCATGGTGGCAAGCTGGATAAGGCGACGCGGGAGTTTGCGGATCCGGACGGGGAGATTGACGATGAGGCTTTGCCGATGTACTCATCTCTGCCGATTAGGGGAGCTTGAGATTTCGAGTGCATTCCGTTAGCCTGTCTATTTTGAAGATACCCAAAGACCGCCAACTTCTATCCTTATGAGTCCCCTCATTCTTTGCCCTTCGCCCAACGTTGCAACACCATGAGCGAGTTTGAGCTACCAACAACAACGCACCACTCTCCTCCCGGGCTCCATGCTGTCTGCCTGCCTACGATGTTCTTGTTTGAAGACTCCGTCTTATGCGCCTTCAGAGGCGTGGCAGAATCGATGAGGCTGTACCTGCCCGCCCATGACTCGAGTGTCTCCTGGCTCAGCTGACCCTTTAGCTCTCCCCCTTCGCGGCTACTCCTGTCACTGTGTCCGGACTGCACTGATGCCGAGTCTCTGTCGCTAGCAGCAGCATTATTCCTGAAGCGGCCCAAGGCGTCGGCCCTTGCCCTCGGGACAACCTGCTTTAACCAAGAAGGCAGCCGGAGAGGCCTGTTGTGATCACGGTCCGGGTCTTTCAAATCCTTCATGATGTCGTTGTACACCTCCAATCGCTTCAAATCCCAGAAGAAGATATTACCTCCTGCGTTGCAGAAGCTGAGGACGTGGTTTTGATCCGGCACTTTGTGCATTTTGAACCGCATGAAGAACTGTGTGCCGCAGCCTGGGGTATAGAAGGAGGCGATCTTGACGTATGACAAGGGGAAGGGTGATGAGGCGGTTGTGAAGGCGGAGCGTGTGAGCTGGCTGGCGGCAGCGTCCACGGTGCGTGCCACAGTGTAGGAAGGCACGGGGGCGATAGTAAATGGCGGAGGAGGCCCATCAGAGGAGAAGCCCTCGATTTCCCATAGGATGATGGTGTTGTCGCGGCACGCTCTTGAAAGAATGCGGTCGCCGTAGAATTGCACACTGAACCAGGCGACTGTCAGCTCTGAAATTGAAACAGGAGTTGAAATGTTGTCTAGCGGAGAGGATTGTTTTTACCAGTCGACAATGTCATTATGGACGGCGGAAGTCGAGAAGTGCGGGTAGTGAATCTGAATAGGTGTTGTGATAGGCTCTTGCGGCAGCTCTGGCACCGTCCACTGCGTCGTGTCAGCTGTGTAATCTGTAGGAAAGTAAAGGGGCCCTCACCAGGTTGACGTGATGATCATGGCTCCCAGAGATGATATATTTGCCTGTCTGATGGAAGTCCTGGTTCAGAGATGTCAATCAACTTTCAGAATGGCTACATGGTACCAGTCCACTGACTAAAGTTAAGAGCCCTCCGTGATGGCCTTCTCCAGCAAGGATGGCAAGACATGGCATGCTCGCGTGAGCAGAATGCAGGCTCCAGATCCGAACGCTTGCATCTTCTGACGCTGACGCAACGATCAACGGGTCCACGGGGGATGTGACAAGATCGTTTACATCCTGCACCACGGTCAGCCTCTAACTACACAGGACTCGATGTTGGCAGGCTCCACTAACTCGGCCATGTCCTATGAAAGTCTGCAGTGCCGTCAGCTCCAATTCCAGCGCCTTGATCCTTTTACGATGGTTCGTACCTCGACAGGTTCTGCACTGAAGACGTTGTAGACCTTTACTCTTGCATCGGTACCACCAACACAAAGCCATGGTTGGCCGGTATCAGGATCCTGGGACCACGTGCAGCAGCAATTCAATGCCTCTGACTAAGGAGTAGTCAGACGAAGATTCTCAAGCAGTAATAGGCGTGTTCACTCGAGATAAACCCACGTCATCATCCCGGATCACTGTCGTAACGGAGCAAGGATTTTTGTCTCCCGAGTCTCGAGTCAGTCTGCATATCAAAACCTATGGGGATCGTTAGGTGATATAATGCTTGGGAAGAGGGACCTGATCAATCTTACATGCTTCTTGCTAATGGCTGCGAAGACAGCATCCTGGTCCAATGGCTGATATGGGCAGAACTTCACGTCGAAGAGCTCTGGCATCTTATCATCCACATCGAGCAGGGAAGTGTCATCATCCCATTTGAAAGAGACCCTCAATCTTGGAAGCTCGAAAGCTGGGCCATCTATTGAAGCCATCCCTGGACCTCTGGTCACAGCTTCGATGCCATTAGGGAAGTGTTGCATCCTCCGGGTTGCTCCCTTGGACACAGCAAGAGGCCCACGTTGGGGAGGGTCCCGGGCCGAAGCCGCCTCCGCGTGGTCCAAACCAGATGGCAAGGGTGAAACGGGGCACAGACGGGGTGGATCAAGAACGCATGGAAAGTGCAGTCGAATTTGCGATGAGGTTGACAGCAGTTGTGCAGCTGCACAGTGAGAGGCGTCTCTCATCCTTACCGGCGATACGTCTACTGAGTGCTAGCAGCGCTAACGGCCCTGGTAGTAGCACTGCAGGTGAGCTGCCAGGGGTCCAGGCACAGCACAACTCAATTGGGTCTCAGCCGCCAGGAAGGACGAGCAGCACAGTGTGGCTGCGATCTTCCTACGGTGCCCGATCACTGACGTAGGTTCCTCGCATCGTGATCGGGCAACAGGCTCACGATCCTCTTTTCCTAGCACCCGACACCACCGCTCGCACTCAGCTCTCGGGACCGTTCGCCTCGCCCCGGGCCAGACGCGATTTGTCTCCTGTGAGACTGGCGTCGTAGCTGCAGCATCGACAAGCCTTCGGCAGCCCTCCATCCTTGCCTTTATCCACACTGCCGAGTCTAACAGTTTGCAATGCTTGATCATAATTGTAACCTCATGATGCAGGTTCCCGAAGGCGATGTGCATCCTGCGACCCTCTACCAACATAATGACCCTGCTACTGGTCTTTGATTCTGGCTTGATGCCGATGAATTTCGGCCACCAACACTGGTCCTCGCTCCGTCTTCTGTAGCCGCCAGGGTTGTTTTCTGACCCCGACGCGATTGCGTGTGTCTCGTTCAAACCCAGACGGGACTTTGCCTGGCAATGAAACCTGTCCCACGACATATCCTGTCACTTCATGCAGGCCTGGCCTGTCGTCAAATAGGCACACTGCACGGGTGTCATGTCGTATGATAATCATGAGCCGGCACATGCAACAGCGAGGTCTGAAGAGCCAACTATTGTTCAACCAACCTGCGCGTGCACACACAAGCCCCAGAAACAATGCACTGTGTCAGTCGCATTGCGAGGACTCGAAGTTCATGGGCGCGGTGACAGGACGAGACACAACAGGGTTTATCCCAACACATTCTGTCAAACAGCAGCCGCGGAGGGATGGCTCTTGGATCTGCCGAATCTAGCCTCACGGCCTCCACCGCGAACGACACGACCCTTGCACGTCGTTAGGCCAAGCTATGCTGCAATTTCATAACCATGCATGCTAGGCAGAGACAGCGTCATATGCATACGGCTAACGCACAAGTGACATCTCCGGGGACAAATACAGCAGCACGGCCCAGAAGTTCACACGTCGATATGCCCTGTCATGACAGACGCGTCCCACAGCAGCAAGGAGCCGTCCCTGGCTACCCCATTTCCAAGGCGCCCCTAGCCATTGGATGATAGAACGACTTTTGCAAGCCACCGGTTGTCAGACAACCCGATGGATACGTATCAGTATCATGGAACTCGTAGTCCTCGCGGGTCACTACTCGAGACCATCAACATGGATATCTATCGAGGGTCCGCAACCTTCCACTCGCAACACCTGCCATCCTTGGCTTTTGTGTTTCTGGGCAGAGATTGACGCCACTTCTGGCCCTTGAATGGTGCAAGACATACTTACAGCTTCATGTTGTACGACCACATGGGAGTGTAGCCGACCTCGCGGGAGGGATGTTGCCCACCGCTCCCCACCAAAATCTGCGGTGCCAACATTGCTGTACATGCACCGCTGAGGAGGGAAAGGTGAAGCTCTGTCAATACATGCCTCCGTGCGTATACAAATGACTGTAGTCATTAAAGCATAATGGACTCCGCAAGCCAGAGCGCAGAATCGTTTGATGGCTTGGGCGATGGAACCTGTGACTTTGACCTAATGACTGTCGACGTCGCCCGCACCCTTTTCCCTGCAGCCAGGATGACGCCGCTTGAGATTGTGCAGTCGAAATCCAGCGCGCCAAATGGTGGTTGAAGGTGGCCGCTTGGCTACATGTTGTGGACTGTGCTCGCACAGTGCCGTTGGAGTCGGCATTGGTACCCCGCCCACACCTTCAGAGTCCCCTCCCCAGTTTCCTCCATCCCATCAGTCCTCCGTGCGCCGTATATGTCGTCAGTTTGATGTGACTGACTCTTTTGAGTTCTGTCGTCTCTTTCCTCCTCCTAAAGGTGGGTGGCACATCTGTGAGCGCACCCCCTCCCTGGATGCTGAACCCTGCAGCGTTTTGCATACATCAAGATGGTGGTGCTCAGCTCAGAAGGCTCAAGCTACGCAGGACCCTGGTTGCCGAAGAGCTGAGAGCGAGGAGCCAGCCTACGAATCCCAGTTTATATAACACACCTCCGCTTCCCGGACGTCCTTTGCCGAAGGATCCTCTACGCCAGGACGCGTATCACAAACCATCACGTTGCTCTTCCAGAGCCCTCTCTGGATTGTTCAATCTTCCTCTGCCCCTCCGGTAGCACACGCACCAAACCAGTCAGACCTGTCGACAAAACAGTATTAGCTGTTATCAAGCCCAAGGTTGCCGCTGTTCCGTAACTTGCTCATTCCAGAACTACGAGCTGCGCCGTCACTTTTGCCAGTGGGACACTTATGACAGACTGTACGGACACCATCTTGGACTGATAGTGCGCCACTACTTAGCGTCCAACTACCGCCGAACTCCCACGCGACCAACGTTTTGGAGACTTTTTGATCCGGTCGGTAGTCTTCCTGAGAGATAAGACTACACAACCTCACCCATTCTGCAGTGGGCAGCTCTCGATATACTGCCTACGGCGCTTCGTTGCCGGGATTCTCTACAACCTGACTTCTCAGTCAGGGCTTGTCCAAGCTGGGCTTGATTTTATCCAGCTCACCCTCAACTCGAAGTCTTCCAGGTTTCTCTGCGGATGAGAGCAGCAACTGTCTGAAGACTCATTTTCGTCGACGCTACTTTCGCGCCTTTTTCGCCAAAGACCTTCACCGGCTGTTTACATCAATCTGTGCGCTTTTCAGAGTGCCTCAAATACATACACTGTCTTCCCCCCGTACATCGAGATATCGCAGAAGATAGCTTGTTGGTAACAGACAAGCAACACGATATTTGACGAAGAGGATCATTACCACACCACGGAATCCGCATCACCCACGAGGAGAACTCGAACGTCGCCAACATGGATTCGACCTTTATGACCATTCACAGTATGTACTGCAGAGGTGGAGCTGAAAGAGAAAGAGGCCCTGACGCTTTACAGACCTGAGCTCGGATGCAAACATCCTATTCGCCTCAGATTCAATTTATGATATACTAGGCTACCAACCGCGGGATGTTGAAGGTCGATCGTGCTTCGACTATTTCCATCCCGAGGAAGTCCCACTTGCCCGCTATGTTCACGGACGCAATGTTTTCATGGACAAAGCTGCGTCGTTGCACTATACCCGCATCCGAAATGTCCACGGGGAGTGGGTAGGCTGTGAATGCACGTTTTCGGTTGTCCATGATATTTTGGTGGCCTGCACCAGCATCTACCATCGGGGTGAGAAGAGCGAGCGTGAGTTCTTCTAGCCAAATCCCCACTGAATTCTGGCTAATGATGTCGATAGGCCGGGCTCATGATGCGCCGCAGGTTCGACGCCTGTTCTCATGGCCACAAGACCCTCGCTTCCACATGTTGGAGCACCTCTCGTCCAAGTTCACTATGGCTCCTCCAAAGCGCGAGCTGCGAGCAGCCCTCATCATTAACCGGTTCACTCGCTCTCTGTCAATCATGTTTGCCACCACCTCAATCGCGGAGGTCCTTGGGCTCGAACCAGGTCAGCTTGAGAACAAGAGCTTCTACGAGTGTATCCAGGACAACTGTCTGGACGACGCCATGGAGTGCATTGAAGCTGCCAAAGCAAACGACTCTATCGCCTACCTCCGCTTCTGGTCTAGAGATGCTCGCCGTGAGGACGAGCTCTCCGAAGATGACGGTGGCATTGACGGAGATCTTAGCGGTGACACCCTTGGAGACTCCTCCGGCCGGGATGACGGCGGCCAGGGCTCGGGTTCCGCCAGTGCCAATCGCGATTCTACGCCGCGACGCAACTCCAGTGACTCGGAGCAGGGCGGCGTGCGACTGGACGCTGGGATGGACCTGGACTCTCCCGTGATGTCGGCCTCCCCTATCAAGCGAGAGCCGATGAGCCGTGAGCCCGAGGGCGCGAGTATTACCATGGATGGCCAGGGCAGCAGCGGGTCCAACTCTCACCACGTATCTGCCGCGCAATCTTCAGCTTCGGACACAGAGAGTGTGGTTCATCCAGTCCGACGTGCTGGTGGAAGCCAGGCACGCCGACAACAGTCCCCTCCTTACCCCTTGCCATCGGTTGAGATTGAGGCCTTCATCTCGTGTACATCTGATGGTCTGGTTGTGATCCTTCGCCGAGCCCGTCAGCTTCCGACATCAGCTGCTGGACCCTCCACCGAGTCTACTCGGCAGGGCGTCTTTGCGGCTCCTTGGGCCTCGCAACCTGTTGCTGCCCACTACGGTCCAGCAGCTCATCACGATCCACAAGCTCATCACATACCGCAAGCCCCCTCGCAACACGTGCCGGTGCAGGCCCAGCATGCCGCAACTGGCGGACCGGCTGTGGATCAGCTGATGGCCTCAATCCAGGAGGTTGCTGTTTTCGCATGGGCTTTGGTTGGTATCAACCGAACCTTGGGTTCCTACAGTCATGGTAACCCGACTGGTCATGCTCAGCCTGCCGAAGAAATGTACTACAATGAGAAGTCGCCCGAACATCAGATGCCGCCTTATGGCTCATCTGGGGATGTCAACAGAACTAACGCTGCTCCGCCGCCATATTACTCAAACGGCTTCACTGTTTCCGACAAGGGACAGCCTGTGGAGCCGCGATACACGTCCTACCCCGAGCAAGGCGCCAATCAGTTACGCAGCAACGGTCCGTGGTCCAGCGGCCATACGAATAATTGGCGTGGCCAAGCACAGCATCCGCAAGGGCAGCAACAGCCCCATGCCTTCAATGGAAACGAGGGCTGGGGACAGGGCTTTAACGGACAGCACGACCCGAACGGAGCTGGGAACCCCTACATCTGAGGCAAACCAATGCCTCCCAAGACCGAAGGGTCTAGAGCAAGGATTTTCTTCGGCACCGGTCCGTGAAGGGATTGCCCACCGACGATTGCAGTATTCCGACAATTCGGATCCGAGACGTTGTACCTCTTGCGTCTTCTGGCCAAAACCGAATGAGGTAAATGCAAGGGAAACAAAAGGAGAAGGTAAACAAGATGCGGAGGTAATCTAGGACTTTAAGTGCGACCTTGGTCTGCTAGTATTCATAGTTAAAGAGCACTTCCACAATAACACGAGAGTTTCCCTGCGGCGTCGGTTGTACACGTCTGAGGCTTGTGATCAGCAACCTCAATGATGTCGCTAGAAGCGAAGGTTTTGCCCAACTTTCAACAAGTTTTTCTATCGTGCGAATTGAGGGTATATTTCTTTTCTTTATTTTACTTTAATGACAACACTTTCGGCGCTCTTCTAGCAGCCTTAAGGAGTTTGCGACGAATGCCGCGTGTCTTCGACGTTGGCCGACCCCTGAGCCAGCTATAGCCAATCAGCGTGCGACATGAGCCCCAAAGGTAGACGTGGAACTTGTCGCCAGCTTTCGGGATCCAGCTCAGCTTCCCTACGTCAAACAACGACGCATTGGATCTTTGAGCCCAAATTCCTCGACAAATCGCCCGAAGTCGATCCAGAGCAAGAGTCTGTCCGAAGAACGCAAGAAACGAAGGCGAACATCATCTCACTGCGACAGTAAACCCACAGATAGCCACCCATGGCTGCTCATAGTGCAAGGGGCAACTATGCCAACCCGCCTCTCGACGATGATGATCTGATTGATCCTGATGATGGTGAGTTATATCTTAGTTTGATAGCGCAAGATAGGCAGTGGAGCTAATGCTGACCATACCCAGCCGATCTCAACGACTTCGACGACCCTCTCGGTTCCCACGCTCAGCGCCAACCTGCTCTCAGCGGCAACATCGGCTCCTCCTCGTCCTCCCGTCCCCTCAACGAGGGCCTCCTCACCTCCTCTGTCCCCGGCGAGGACCGCACTGCCTCGCAGTCAACCATCGACGAGTCCGTCTGGGACACACTCCGCCGCGACCTCTTCGCAGTTTGGGCCAAGCTCCGCGAAGTCCTCTACCCCCGCTACCTCCTCGGTGGCACCATGTTCGACGGCGAGAACGGCCTGCGTGGCGCCTACTCGTCAATTCGCGGTGCTGGCATTACGGGAACGCGCGAGGAGCTGACGGGTCTGGCGAGCAGAGTGATGGATGCGGAGGCGCTGTTGCAAAGTAACATGAGCCCTGGGCTGAGAGACTGGGATCTTTGGGGCCCGCTGATCTTCTGCCTGCTTCTGAGTCTGCTGCTGAGCTTCACAGCGCGGGCAGACCAAAAGGATGCGGTCTTCAGCGGCGTGTTTGCCATGGTTTGGCTTGGTGAGGCTGTGGTGACGTTGCAGATCAAGCTTCTCGGAGGAAACATGTATGTTCTGAGCCTCTCCTCGACTATTGTCCACTGGCTAACTCTTTCCTCCACAGTTCCTTCGCGCAAAGTGTTTGTATCATCGGCTATACCCTCTTCCCGCTGGTTCTCGCCGCCATGATGTCAGCATTGGGTCTTCACTGGATCGCCCGCATTCCCGTCTACCTTGTCCTGATCGCATGGTCTCTCGCAGCCGGTGTCAGCATTCTCGGAGGAAGCGGGGTTGTCAAGAACCGTGTCGCCATTGCAGTGTACCCGCTCTTGGTATTCTACTTGGGGTTGGGTTGCTTGTGCTTCATCAGCTGAGCAGCTGGAGATGGGCCGGCCAAGCGACTCGAGGAGAATAGGATGTAAGGCAGGATGAAGCGTCTCGAATAGGGAGAAAGGGAGAGGCGAGATATGCATTGCAAGAATTGGCGCTTTTGTACCATTAGGCTGGTACTATATTCTGTATTTCTAGACAACATGGCGCGAGTTTAGCTTCTGCAGAACTCTGGCACAGCATAACTGGCTTGCAGACTGTGTGATGATGCCTGAGAATAATTGAAGTCACGGTCTTCTACTGAAATACAGCACTATCCATTGCATCCATCTTTGTGAGGTCACGGACTAAAGCGCCGCCCAAAGAATGAATACCCGTTGCCAGCGCCCCTCCTCAGCAATAGCGGGGCGGTGAAGGCTGAGATGCGACCTCAACGCCTTGATTGGACAGGCCACCCAAATCATCATCCGTCGTCTCGTGCTTTGGGCTTGTGACGCTTGCGAAGACTCGCGCTTCTTTCACCTACTCATACGCCGCCACAAACCTTTTCTCTCTAGACATTTGACCTCACGACACTGCCTTGCCGCGTCTATACTTTCTCCCGACGACACAACCCCTCCCTTGGTCACCCGGCTCCCCACTGGCCACACGACCACCCGCTTCTACCAAACATCAACTGCTTGCAGCCTCACGACTCCCCAAACATCGCATTAGCCCTACTACGAGACCAACACTTTGACACATCAACTTGAGAACACTCAAGTGCGAGATGTCGGAAGACGAAAAGGGCAGCAGCCCCAAACCTGATCCCGTCGATATCGAAGCAAAGGAAGACGCAGAGACCCGAGCAGCACGACGCGAACTCAAGCAATCGTCCATTTCCGATGCGCCTCAGCCCAGCGATGCCGCTGCGGCAGCTAGCGATAAGACCACCAATGACGAACGACCTGACACGCCTGCAGATGAGGCTGAGAACGACGACCTGAAGGAGCAGGTCGGATCGCCAAAGAAGAAGCGCGCTCACGACCAGCTGGAAAGCGGGACTAAGGGAACCCGGGAAGAGGATGCAGCGAGCGACGCCTCTGTAGATTCTGCGAAAGACAGAACATCAAGGTCGGAGCCCGAGAAGAAGAGGCACAGAGATGGAGAGCTTGCGGATGCAAAATCGGTATGATCCAAAGTGTTGTGGCAGGTTTGGCGGCGTATGGTTTTCTAACAGACCTTTATAGACCACAGATACAGCTGCGGCACCTTCCTCATCCACGACAGCTGCTTCCGAAAAGTCCAAGGAGACGACGCCGAGTGCATTCGCTGCTTCAGGCTTCAGTAAGCTCGCCACCGGCACTTCTCCCTTCGCTTCGCTGGGTGCTGGCCAGCCAAGCGCGTTTGGGTCGTCCGCTGCACCAAAACTCTCGTCCTTTGCATCGCCACCACCTGACACGCCGCATCATACACCCATCTCTCCGGGCCCTGCCACTAAGTCGTCGGCGCCTACAGCTCCAGCCGCGCCGAAGCTATCATTCGGCGGTACAGCAGGCGCATCTCCATTCGCTGGGCTGTCAGGGACCAAGTCCAACGGATTCGGGGGCGGTTTCGGTGGTGGCGCGACGGGCTTCGGCTCTGCTCTTGGAGGGCCCAAATTGTCAGGATTCGCTGCCCCTGGTACAAGTTCATTGCCTGTTGGCAAGGCTGCGAAGCCCTTCGGTGCTCCTGACAGTGACGCCGAGGACGATGAGAAGGAGGACGAAGCGGAAGGCGATGGCGATGCCACAAGCGAGGCGGAGCGCGCTCTTTCGCCTGAGACGGACGAGAAGAAGCGACTCAAGCTCCAAAAGGGTATGTTGACCAAACACTTCGTCCTATAGTCTAGAAACTAACAAACAGCAGTGGAAGTCGACGCAGGTGAGAAGAACGAAGCCACAGTCATTTCGGTTCGCGCGAAGATGTTCTGCCACGACAAGGATGCCGGTTGGAAGGAGCGCGGTGCCGGCATGCTCAAAGTCAACGCACCAGCCAGTTGTGTAGATTTCGACGATGATGGTAACCCCATCGCAGGCAGCTTCGACGCTTCCGGTCTGGATGAGGAAGATGAGGAGGGAGGCGACGGAGGTAACAAGGTCGTGCGCCTGCTGATGCGTCAGGACCAGACACATCGCGTGATCCTCAACACGGTTGTCGTCCCGGCAATGAAGTTCCAGGAGAAAGCCACCCTGAAGTCGGTATCAGTGCTATTCACTGCTTTTGAGGGAGAAGAATCAAAACCGGTCAGCGTGACCATGAGGGTATGTATTGCAATGACTCGGCAAAGATGAACGGTGCTGACACCTATTTTCAGATGTCTGCGGCGAACGCTAAGCTCTTCTTGAACGAAATTGAGAGCATACAGAGAGAATTAAGCAACCGCTGAAGGGCGTGAAAGTCATGTCAATGATCAGGAGAAGTGATTTCAGAAGGCTCAGATCTTGCATTGTCTCGGCCTTGACCAAGAGACTGAGTCAGGAGGCAGGATAGCTAATGGGGTGTTCCCATGGAGGTTGGCGTCGTTGTTCACCCAGATGGATCAGTCTGGTTCGCAGTGGGGATACCTGCCAATAGACGGCATGGCGTTGGAGATGCTTTTCATTTATTTGGACGGCTTCAAGTAAGGGGTCTTGAGGGTACGAAGAGGCTCATTCATAGAGGTCATGCTCAGCCAGTCGCCATACTGAGGGGTGTTGCTGAGATCATTGGCAGCCACCGCCAGGACGAGAAGGGCAACCAAAACCTTTGGGCAATGTTGGCATAAGCATAAAATGGTTTCTTGCCATTGAAGACGAGTACAATATATGTTGACTTGAATTTTTTTCCTCCTCCGCCGTTGTGTTGGTTGATGTGTTTCTTTACCACGTGATTTGGTGCCAGTTCCGTGGTCCTGCCAATGCCCGACGTCACGACTTCACGGTTCACCTAAGACACTCTGCTCTGCACTCGCACAAGAGTACCCAAACACGACAATGTGTTCGGCACGCTTACTCTATTTTCTGCCATTTCCAGTAACATGACGTCTGGAGGGGCACTTGATGGCGGGAAGGGCCAGAATGGCAAGGCTGGAGGGAAACGCAAGCGCATGGCCAAGGACGATGTGCGTACAGCTGACAATGCCTCCAGCCCGGATGGCAACGAACAGACGCCTGCTCCGGAAGCTCCGGCAGGTAAAGCGAAGAAGACAGGCCGCAAACCAAAGGCGAGTCTGAAAAAAGAGATGAGCCAAGTTGTTGACTGCGTTATCGACTGGCCCGATTCTTTCAAGACGCTGGACAAGACGCACAGAGCGCTGAATCTTGTCTTCACATTCTGTTGTACGCGCAGATATCTGGCGACCACTTTCGATACGATCAGAGGCACTGTGGAGACACACATCAAACGACCCTTGTCCATCGAAGAAGTCGCCTCTATCGTTGCTCTGAGGCCGGAGGGCATCAACTTTGCTTACATCGACGAAGTGATGCTCCAACTCGATGTTCGCGGTGCCGAGCGTGATGATACCTTCAAGAGCGGCAAGTCTTTCCGATCACAGGCGCCAGCCCATGATGCTTCTGTTGGCGGCTGGTCCGGTCACGAGGGTATTGACGAGCACCATAAGCGCGAGCTAGGCGGCGTGGAATCCAGCAAGGAGGTCCTGTACTTTGAATTCATCGATGGAGACCTCAAGAGACAGGTACAGGACAAGAAGACGGGAGAGATCACCAAGCCAAACAGGAAGCTGAGAGAAGAGGACCTGAAGATGCCGGTGTTCAGTCAGAAGCAGATGACGCAGCTGATCGAGCGCCGCAATAACAAGTTTGTCAACGCGATCAATGTTTTCCTCAATGAGTGCGTTGAGAACAAGGTTGATCCTGATATGGTGCTCAAGGCGAAGGCGGAGGAGTACATCCCGAAGCCTACACCGGTTGCAGAGGAAGACGAGAAAGCGCCTAGTATCTTACCTGAGACGATACCGAAGATACGGGCGTCTATTCCAGACATTGTTCAGGAGCTCAAAGACAGCTCTTGGTACACCGGACAGGTGGTGCCAGACGGACATCGAGTCTTTGAGCAACAGGAGCCCGTCTACGGGGATCTCAATTTTCTGCTCAGCCAGAACCTCGTCAACGCGCTGTACAACACCAAGGGGATAACACAATTCTTCGCACATCAAGCCGAGGCTTTGAATGGCCTCTACGAAGGACAAAACGTCGTGGTTGCTACATCAACCAGCTCCGGCAAGAGTCTAATTTATCAATTACCTGTCCTATACGCCTTGGAGAAGGACTACAATTCGCGGGCGATGTATATTTTCCCCACCAAGGCGCTGGCGCAGGACCAGAAGAGGAGTTTGAAGGAGATGATGGCCTACATGCCAGGCATGGAGGAGACGTTAGTCGAAACATTCGATGGGGACACGCCTATGGCAGATCGAAACATGATTCGCGATGAGGCGAGGATCATTTTTACGAATCCTGACAAGCTTCACATTACTATCCTTCCACAAGAAGACAAATGGAGGACATTCCTGAAGAACCTCAAGTACATTGTTGGTAAGTAGCCTTGTGTGATACTATCAGGAACAGAACTGACACGAACAGTCGACGAGCTGCACTACTATAATGGCCAAATGGGGTCACATATGGCTTTCATCATGCGGCGACTGCGGCGAATATGTGCAGCTGTGGGTAATCGACGGATCAAGTTCATATCCTGTTCGGCTACGGTGGCCAACCCCGAGCATCACTTCAAGACAATTTTTGGCGTCGACAACGTCCGCCTCATCGACTTCGATGGCTCGCCATCAGGGCGTAAGGAATTTCTCTGCTGGAACACTCCTTACCGCGACCCGGGTGATCCAGCAAGTGGACGTGGTAACGCCAAGTTTGAGTGCGCGCGACTGTTCTGCGCTCTTATGCTCAGGGGAGTTCGCATCATTGCGTTCACCAGGGTCAGACACCAATGTGAAAAGCTGGTAAATGCTATCAAACAGGAGTTGGAGTCTCTCGGCCGTCCCGAGTGCGTGAACTTGGTGATGGCATACCGCGGAGGCTACACGCCACAGGATCGACGTCGAATTGAGAGCGAAATGTTCGAGGGCAAGCTTCTTGGAATCGTCGCAACGACGGCGCTGGAGCTTGGCATCGACATTGGCAGCCTCGACTGCGTGATGAGCTGGGGATTCCCTTACACGATAGCCAACCTACGGCAACAAAGTGGGCGTGCTGGCCGGCGTAACAAGGACTCGCTGTCTGTTCTAGTGGGTGATTCGTTCCCTACAGACCAACACTACATGCAGAATCCCGATGAGCTCTTCACCAAGCCAAATTGCGCTCTGCAGGTGGACCTGGAGAACATGATGGTACGGGAGGGGCATATTCAATGCGCAGCTTACGAGATGCCGATCCGTCCGGAGCAGGACGCGCAATACTTTGGCGAGGATCTTACACTTATATGCAAAGAGCGGCTGATCAAGGATGAGCTGGGTTACTACCACTGTCACGACCGGTTCAGGCCGATGCCCGCCAAGTACGTGGCGATTCGCGACACGGAGGATGAGCACTTTGCGATTATCGACATTACGCACGGCAAGAACACGGTGCTTGAGGAGTTGGAAGCCTCGCGAGCATCATTCACGATCTACGACGGTGCCATCTTTCTGCATCAGGGCAACACGTACTTGGTTCGGGATTTCCTACCGGAACAGCACATTGCCAAAGTCGAAAAGGTCAAGGTAGACTGGACGACGCAGCAGCGCGATTTCACCGACATTGACCCAACAGAGACTGAGGCGATCAAGAAGATCTCCGGGTCACTATCGAGAGCATACCACGGGTCGATCAAGATCCAGCAGAACGTGTTTGGGTTCTTCAAGGTGGACAAGAAGAACCGGGTTTTGGACGCGGTGCACGTGGACAATCCGCCTGTGATCCGGTACAGCAAGGGCATGTGGCTAGACGTGCCCAAGTCAGGGCTGGAGATTCTGCAGGATCGGCGCATCAACGTCGCAGCCTCAATTCACGCAGCCGAGCACGCCCTGATGAGCCTGCTCCCGACCTTTGTGATCAGCATGCCAGGTGATGTGCGCACTGAATGCAAAGTTGCGCTGAAGGAGTTTGCGAAATCAGAGTCTCAGCGGAAACGGCCAGCGAGGCTTACATTCTACGATGCGAAAGGGGGAGCAGGAGGGTCCGGTATCAGCACCAAGGCGTTCGAGCACGTTGAGGCGCTGCTGAGAGACGCTTTGGGGAGAGTTGAGGGATGTTGGTGCGTACGCGGATGCGTCGAGTGCGTTGCGAGCGAGCAGTGCAAGCACCAGAACGAGGTGATGAGCAAAGCAGGAGCCGGGGTCGTGCTTCGTAGCCTGTTGAACTTTGAGATTGAGGTGGAGAGCCTGCCTATGGGGCCGGAGGATTATAGTCCCATCGGGATCGAGACTGTGGTTTTGGCAGAGGAAGTGCCAATGAGAAAGGGCGTTGGAGTAGGGGAGGTGAAAGAGGAGGAGGAGGGGGAGGAGGATATGTCTATGGGTGGGTTTGAGAAGTGGGATGGACTGGCACGATAAGAGCTACTTCATGAGTGATGAGTAGAGCAAGTACCGTTGGATTTTGAATCCGGTGCAGAACAAATACCGGCACATTGAAGCAGACTAGAGAAATGAGAGAGCCACAGTGTGAGAGAGTGAGGGACTGAGAGGGTGTGCCAAGTCGATCGGGCCGCGATGGGGGGACAAGGAACCCGCAGCTTGGCACGTCATTGGAGCGGGGCGGCCCCAATTCCCTGCTCCAAGTCTTGCTGTGAGCACTGAGCTCCCCTCTGCTCTACGACCAACCACCGGCAGGCAGTCTACAAGCAAGTGCATTCAGTGCCAGTGGGCTTCTGCGCGATGACGATTCGGAGCCATGCCCTTGTCACCGCCGGCCATTAGCTTGCTTACAAGCTTGTTTTCGCGAATCCAATCGAGGTTTGGCGCCGCATTACTGGCTACACACTAGCGAGGCCATTAACGGAGGAGGAGGAGGACTGGTAGTGGACTGGTAGCTCAGGCATGGTCTAGGCCGTGATTCGGTCGCGCAAGGGCAGGGAGCAGGGAATGACGGACACGTAGAGGGCAGCGAGAGGGTGATACCGTGGCTTCGGGACCTTGTTTCACGCAGGCGGTGAGGGGGCCAGGCCTAGATCAAGATTGCACAGCTGCAATGACCAGCACAGCAGCCGCACGGGCGTGTCGATCCAGATCTCTTATATTTATTCGGCGTTCCTTGGCGCCTTTTGCTTGGCTCCCTCCTCTCATCACTCTACAACGATAGCTTCGACTTCTGTTTCTTTGTTGCGTTCGATCCTGAATCGGGATCGGCGGTGATCTGGTCGTCCGTCACAGGGAAAGAGCTACCCAAACCTGCTCCTCCCTTTCAATCAGTCTGGACCACAACACCACCGTAACTGCCTCTGAACCCCCATCCTCCCTGCACTACGCGGATTCCTGCTGGTACCTGGTCCAGCTACATCTCCAAAAACCGACTTCACAACGACTGGCCGCTTCTCTTCCCTTCTGACCTTGCCGCAATGTCATCCCACCGCTCCCGCCACGCTTCGCGTCAACCCTCCGACGAGGAGTACCCCATGGCAAACGTGTCCAGCAGCCACAACGGCGACGCCGGTCTGCCGCCGCCCACAACCTTTAACCAGTACAAGCGGCGTCGCGGGACCGAGTCCAAGGAGGGCGGAGGCTCCAGTGGCCGCTTCATACAGTCTGCCGGCGAGAGCGGTCGGAGAGGGTTCCATCCTTGGAAGTTCTTCAAGATCTCGTTCAGGTCGGCTAGTCGTGCGAGCTTAGTGTGCAATGTTCTCTGGCCTGTGGTGCCGGCGGCGCTGGCTGTCAGATGTAAGTCCTGCGACATAACAAATAAACGACCATGTACTGACGCTGTAATGACAGATGCACTGCCCGAGAAGCACATTCTCATCTTCACGCTCGCTTACATCGCAATGGTGCCATGCGCCAACCTGGTCGGGTTCGCTGGCCAGGAGCTCGCTCGAAAGTTTTCACATGTCTTTGGTGTTCTCGCGGAGATCACGTACGTAATACTTCTTTCACACTATTAGTAGCATGCTGACTTTGGTAGCTTCGGGTCCATCGTTGAAATTGTCCTCTTCATGGTGCTTCTCTCGAAGGACATGTTCGAGGTCATCAAAGCAGCCATCCTTGGGTCCATCCTCGCAACCATGTTGCTTTGTCTAGGACTGTGCTTCTTTGCTGGCGGCCTTCTGCATGAACAGCAGACTTTCAATGAGGCCATCTCCGAAGCCGGCAGTGGTCTTCTTCTCACAGCGTAAGTGCCTACCTAATCCATTGATCGTGCCGAGAATGGCTAACTCGTTTGACTCAGCGGCGTCGCCCTGTCGATTCCTACCGCTTTTGAAGTCGGGCTATCGTCTTCAGCCATCTCTCCAGGCGCACAGCAGCTCGAAGAGAAGACCTTGAATATCTCACGGGTGATCTCCATCATGCTCATCATTGCGTACGCTGTCTACGTCTTCTTCCAGGCTCGCACACATCATGGCATCTACACCCACAGCTTCGAGGAGGATGAGGCACGAGACAGGGACGGCCACAAAGACCGTGCCAAGGATAAGCTGACATTGACCGAGTCGGTCATTGCTCTCGCCATTGGCATCACTCTTGTCACTCTCATCGCCATCACACTGGTCCTGCAGATCGAGTATGTCATTGAATCGTCGGCGGTATCGGACGCTTTCATGGGCCTCATTCTTGTGCCACTGGTCGAGAAGTTCGCGGAACATCTCACGGCTATAGATGAGGCGTGGGACAACCAGATGAACTTTGCTCTGTCGCACGTGCTGGGGGCGACGTTGCAGACTGCACTCTTCAACGGCCCGCTCGCTGTGATCGTGTCGTGGGGCATGGGATCCACGCTGGACCTCAACTTTGACCTCTTCAACCTAGTGATGCTCATCCTGGCCATCATTACGGTTGGCAGATTCCTCCAGGATCAGAAGAGCAACTACTTGGAGGGTGTACTTTTGGTGATCCTGTATGTGGCCATCGCTGTGGCGGCGTTCCACTACCCTGATCCGCCGCATGAGGGAGGTGAGGGAGGCGAGAGTGAGAGTGCCGAGGGTGGCCACTGAAGATTGATGACCCGACCGGATCGCGAAGGACATGTATGGTGTGAATGCTTCATTGCTGTACTTGACGAATGCACGAACATCAGATAGCGATTGTTTTGAGAAACACATATGTAATTGGGCAATAACAATAGGAATTTCAGTTCATCATACTACACATAGTTTCGTTTGCTTGGATGCCACCAAAGGCAGAAGATATGTCAATCCTCAACGAGACTCACCGTTTGCAAATGCAGACTTCAAAAGAGCGTGCGAGTCGTACTGTAGGGTAACTGCTACCTACTTGTAGAGGGCGGAAAGCAGGGCGCGCGGAATGCGACTCTCGCGGCTCGCACGAATGCACACTCCGGTACGCGGACAGGACTCCCTGTCGTATTCGTACTCGTCGAGACAAGAGCCGATCCAGGGGCAGAGGCTGTCGGGCTGACCAATGGGAGGCCAATCGCAAAAAAGTGAATGGGAGCTACGGGTTAGTGCAGTGGTGGCGCCAGAACGATGTGGTGGGTACCGTGTCAGTTGCTTTTTGAGTCTTGTTGACAGCTGATCTGAAGAAAGACGGGGAGAAATGTCGGTGACGACTTTGACTGGCAGTCGAAATCACGAGGAGACAATGCTCTGCTTCATGGTTGATCTGAAGCCGCCAAACCAGAACGTCCATGAGCTCGTCACTCCTTGAGTCAGTTGGCCGCGGGAAGTGCCAAGTGCCAATATCGAGCTGAGAAATGAAGGTTCCGCCTCTGTGGCGCCACTTGGGGATCCCCCAGATGGTTGACCGTGCGGTGCTCTCTGTCTCTCTATGTTCTGGATCGAGAACTAGGACTCGTCAACGCTTGAACAATCTCCGGAGTTTCGAGATCCGGAAGGGGCGGAAGTCCTGGGGTCGGGGAAGAGAGACACTCCGAGCGAACACGAAATGCAATGTACGACTAGTTTGTACGTGCTTGTCTCTGGGTGTAGGGTTCCTCCCCGTAGATGAAGTGCGTCGTTGGGGACATTGGCGTTTGGCAGAAAGGGGTTTAGTCTCCGACGGCAAGGTGTGCAGCCCTTGACTCTTAACTCTGTTGACTCTCTCTTTGTACTGTAATTGGCCCTTCCGGTTTGTCTTGGGATGATGATTGATGTGGGTGTGGCAGCGGGGACTATTGCAGTTAGAGGCATCGAATAGAGGGCATGGCAGTCGCCCGACAGGCCTGTGCCAGAGTTTGATCCCATGTCCGTCCCGTAGGGGTCTTCGGCCGAGATGAGGGTGAAGGTGGTCGTGCGAGGTCAATCGCAGCGTCATGCCATACTCGTACTGTCGACGACGTAGTTACCGTGTAGAGAGGGAGGATTTGTCGACTCTGTGACCAAAGTTCGGCTGGTCGTGCTTGGGAACACACTTCAGGTGGTGAAGGTGACGACGAGGGTGAAGTTGAAGATAGCTGCAAAGGGGGTCCAGTAGTAGTAGATCTGCCAACAGTCAAGACTGATCCAACCCATGATGGACACAAGAAGATGCCATATCGACTCACATCCCGAATCATTAACAATCAGCACCCAATAATTGGGGACATTGTCTTGGTCGTGTGATGCTGCTGCTGTCAATGTAACTGCGCCGTCGGTGTCAATGTCGGTGTCCCTCCTCCTCCTTCCCGCGTCTCCACTCGACTTTTTTCCTCAACCGCCGCCTCTCTCTTCTCGCTTCTCACTTCTCGCGTCTCCTTCCCTCCTCTCCCCTTTCCCTCCCCAAGGAGACCTCCTCAATCTTTCCCTCTCCCCGCTGGTGCGCACAACAAAGTCGACGACGACGACCTCCAATCCCTCTTCTTCGCCAAGGACTTCGTCCGTCCCCCTTTACACCCGCCATGGACGCCGCCGCCTCAGTCAGTGCCAATGCCACTGCCGGCTTCACCTCCATCCTTGCAAACAACAAGTACGCTGCCGCCGTCAACCTGCCCCAATACGTCGACGATGCCATCGAGACCGTTCAGAACGCCAGCGCATGGCAGATCGTTCTCACGCTCTTCCTCATGTGTGTTGTGTACGATCAGGGTATGTTCCACCCCCCGAAATCAGGCGCCTGAGAGCCCCTGATCTGAACATGCGCGCTGACTTGATTCTCCCCTCCAACAGTCAGCTACCTCAAGAACAAGGGCTCCATCGTTGGTCCCTCATGGAAGTTTCCCTTCATGGGCCCTTTCCTCCAGTCTGTCGACCCCAAGTTCGAGGAGTACCATGGCAAGTGGCTCAGTGGTTCTCTGAGCTGCGTCTCGGTCTTCCACAAGTAAGACCCCCCCGCTCGCGCTATCGTTGGCGTTTGCACTCGGAATGCGCCTTTCAAATGCTGACTGGAGCTCGTCTTGAACAGGTTCGTCGTCATTGCGTCCACTCGTGACATGGCTCGCAAGGTCTTCAACTCCCCAACCTTTGTCAAGCCCACCGTTGTCGATGTCGCTCCCAAGCTTCTGGGACACGATAACTGGGTCTTCCTCGACGGCAAGGCTCACGTCGACTTCCGCAAGGGTCTCAACGGCCTCTTCACCCGCCGTGCCCTCGAGATGTACCTCCCCGGCCAGCATGAGGTCTACGACCGCTACTTCAGGCGCTTCGTCCAGGTCACAAAGGATGCCAAGGACACCCCGGTCCCTTTCATGCCCGAGTTCCGTGAGCTCATGTGCGCCGTCTCTCTCCGCACCTTCACCGGCCACTACATGTCCGATGAGGCCGTCATCAAGATTGCCAACGATTACTACCTCATCACCGCCGCCCTGGAGCTCGTCAACTTCCCCATCATCATTCCCTTCACCAAGGCCTGGTACGGCAAGAAGGCCGCTGATGTCGTCCTTGCCGAGTTCAGCAAGGCTGCCGCCAAGAGCAAGGTCAAGATGGCTGCTGGAGGCGAGCCCAGCTGCATTATGGACGCCTGGATCATCCAGATGATCAACTCTGACCGCTGGCGCGAGGCTGATGCCAAGGGCAACACCGAGAACATCGAGAAGCCCTCGCCCCTCCTCCGCATGTTCAACGACTATGAGATCGCCCAGACCGTCTTCACCTTCCTCTTCGCCTCCCAGGACGCCACTAGCAGCGCTGCCACTTGGCTCTTCCAGATCATGGCCCAGCGTCCCGATGTTCTCGACCGTGTCCGCGAGGAAAACCTCAAGGTCCGCAACGGCGACATCAAGGCTGAGCTCAACATGGATCAGCTCGAGTCCATGACCTACACTCGTGCCGTGGTTCGCGAGCTGCTCCGTTACCGCCCTCCCGTGCTGATGGTCCCTTATGCCGTCAAGAAGCCTTTCCCCATCACCCCCGAATACACTGTTCCCAAGGGTAGGTCAAGAACAATCGCTCTCGCGTTGATCATGGCAAGGCAACTGACAAATTCTCCAGGATCGATGCTGATTCCCAGCACATACCTCGCCCTTCACGACCCTGATGTGTACGAGAACCCTGACTACTTCGACCCGGAGCGCTACTACTCAGGAGACGCCGAGGAGAAGGGTGCGAAGAACTACCTCGTCTTTGGCACTGGCCCTCACTACTGCCTTGGCCAGCAGTACGCCCAGCTGAACTTGGCCCTCATGATCGGAAAGGCTGCGCTCGAGCTCAACTGGACACACCACCCCACACCCATCTCCGAGGAGATCAAGGTGTTTGCCACCATTTTCCCCAAGGTATGTCTGAAGATTCAATGGCCATGAGGTCGGGGACTAGGGACTGACGAGTATGCCGTAGGACGACTGCCCTCTCACCTTCGAGGAGCGCGTCCAATAAGGACTGGACTTGACGTAAGAAAAGGCTGTCACTCACGCTACACGCGGCTATAGCTCGACTATGTTCAGGATATGTGTGTAATGACCATCACACTCTCGAGATCATTGAGCATACTCGTCTGCTTCATCTGTCATCTTCGAGCTTGCTGTTCTGTCGTATTGAAGAATCGGTAATCTCGGGATGTGACGGCACAGGATGGCGGGGAGGAAGAAGCGACGGATACGTAATTGTAATACTTCTTGCTGTATATATTTGGCATCCTGCCGGCGACTGGAAGAGTCTCGAGCTCTGGGGGGCGGTCGGCCGGAGGCGTGGGAGGTGGTTGACAGCGGATAGAACAAGATCCTCGGATTCGTTAGACAAGACAGTTCTTGAATGAAGATGCAAGATGCAAACCAGCGGCGCGCAACACGCAGTGCAAATTTTAGGAACACAAGGAGTCGAGACTGCGGGAAAGGGGCCAGCCATTGGATTCTGGGGGCTACGCCAGTTGCTTACATGCCGGAGATCTGACCTGGGAGGGGAGTCAATTTCGGTGTCAGCACGCGCGACCACGCTTACGGGAAATGGAAGTAATACTTGACGACTAAAATCATTAAAGGAGAACGAGGCGCTTGGCGGATACCTCTACTTTATTTGTCATGCTACTTGGCTAAAAATCTTGAGAGGCTCTTGGTGATGCTCGACAGGCTTGAGATGAACGGGTTGCGAATTGCTTCAGGGCAGGTGTGCATTCTTGATCAACTCAGCAATTATACGAGATCTTCCATAGTACACCATCAAGAGTCGAAACCCATGGAAAGCTCAACAAAATAAGGAGTCTATAATTCGGATTAGAGTATTGACTGCGTCGATGCTTCATTCTCGTCGGCTTTAGGGTGGGAAAGCATCACCAGTGTCTGTCAGTCCTGCATGGGGCCACGATCAAGCAGGGCAGGATCATGCTAACACACAGACGGTAGCATATTTGATGGGATCATCATTAAAACATTATAGAATAAAAATGACCAGAAGAGGCTGATAACTATCTGTCCGTTGCCTTTCTCCCAGTTCTGTGTTGCGCGCCGCCCAGGGTTCTGCCGACCCTCTGCCGTTTGTCGGTGACGACCCCGGAGCTCCCTCAGCTCCCGTCTAGAAGCTCACTATTTCAGTAACCATCAACTCAGGTCTATCGACTTCCAAGACGACCAGAAACTTACAGACCACGAACATATCAACACCCCAGAGACCATGGCCTCAAGAAGAGCTGCCGCCGCGGCGGTCAGAGGACTGCGCGCTGCTCCCGCACCGAGGGTGTGCTTTGCGGCTGCGACGAGGGCCGCTGCGACGACAAGCAGGACAGTGGCGCCGAGGGCGGCGGTCGTCGCAACGGGGTCGCTCCGATGGTACTCGGTCAAGAGCCGCGATCCAGATGCGATCCCCGGTAGTCGTGATTGGGATTTTGAGATGGTCAAGCAGCAGGCTGAGGACAGGTCGGGTAAAGATGTTGTCCTTGTCGGTAAGTTTCCCATCAACACCACCAAACTCTCCCTCCCCCGAGATGGTCCCTCTGACACTGTCTTAACACCCAGATGTCCGCGAACCCCTCGAGCTCCAAGAGACAGGCAAGATCCCTGGCGCAATCAACATCCCTATCACAACCGCCATCCAGTCACTGCACATCTCCGACGAGGACTTCGCCGACATGTACGGCTACGATAGGCCTACCAAGGACAAGGAGCTCGTCTTCTACTGCAAGGCCGGCGTCAGGGCGAAAGCGGCGGCCGGGCTGGCTAAGCACGCTGGATGGGAGAACGTGGGCGTGTACTACGGTAGCTGGCTGGATTGGGAGAAGGGAGGGGGCCCGGTAGAGAGGGTGAAGAGGGGAGAGGGCGTGCAGAGGGATTGAGCATGACGATAGTCACATGTGTAAGATTGAAAAGAAAAAGCGCTTTCGTGTTGTTGTACACTATCGGAAAGGCTGATAGCCTCTTCACTGCTAAAAGGACTGGCTGTTTTGCCCAGCAAGATACGCCCAGTCTATGCCTGTACATCGTGTACATCCGTTCCTCGTACATGCCTCGGCGTTTCTGACCAAAGTTCGTCCAGAGGCTCCCTCCAAGATTCCCCCACCAATACTTAGAAGAACATCATGGAACCCTTTCCATCACCCTTGGGCGCATCGCCCTTGCCACCATCACCCGCAGGCGTCTGCGCAACGGGGCTGTTATGCGCAAAGAACAGGAACTTGATTGTCAGCGCCAGCCCCGCATGCAGGCACACCACGACGATGAGCAGCACCTTGCTGACCTGCTTGTCGGTGGCGCTCAGCACCGGGTACAGGTTCCGCAGAAGGAAGGAGACGGACATGCCGAAACCGACAGCGACGAAGACCCAGTTGAGAATCTCGAGGGGCGACCAGGAGATGCAGGCGACGGGGATCCAGATGAGGTTCGAGTAGCCGTAGAGGGCCCAGCATTCGAGGAGGTTGGCGGATTCGCTGCCGAAGTAGCGAAGGGCGAGGAAGAGGGCGATGGGGATGAAGAGTGTGTAGCCGTAGACGAGGCCAGCGGCGCCTAGAAACCCAAATGTCAGCGTGTTTGCCCACGTTTATGGACTATCGTCCTACGATGGTCTGGAGACATCGCAACTTACCGCTCAGTAGCCTGAAGTCATACGCAAATGGAGCCGTGCCATCTTGATGAAGCGACTGACTGATCGTTCCGCCCAAGAACAGGATCAAGACCACCGTCGTCGCGATCCAAAAGGGCCCGTAGAGATCCGGGTTTCCCTCTAGCACATCCAGGAAGTTGGCGCGTGGGTAAAGTGCCGCCCAGCACCGCGCCAGAACAGCCGAGGTGTCGACATCAAAGAATTGCGCGTAGAAGGAGATGGACCAGAGGAAGCGCTTCGAGCCATCGTTGTGGTTGGGACCGGAAGAGGAGGCCGTAGCAGGAGGGGGTAGGCCGCCCGAGACGTGGGATTTGGAGCGGGAGGAGTTGGGGTCGGTGAAGGTGGATGTGTGGAATTCGAGGTCTTCTTGGAGGTCGGTGTGGCCGAGGTCGCCCTGGGATTGTAGTGTGAATACACATGCACATGAATGAAGCTGGGAGACTTGGATGCTCCAAGGTGTTGGGAGCTCTTGGACCCCTGACATACCTCGTCGTCGACGTCGACTACCGCATCGTAGCCTGAGCCAGACATTATGCTGAAGGCGATGGAATGATTGAAGGCCTTACCCTAACTACAAGTCGTTGCGCGAAAAAGAAGGAATGGAAACGTGTAGTAATTGTCGTCGTTGGCTGGCTGACGTGGTGCCTGGCTTTTGGAGGAGGGTCGAGACGACGTTGCCAGTTGTAGTAGCTTGGACACCTTGCCGTAATGGTCTCTGCAGGCACTTCAGGGGAGTTGGCCGTTCCAAGCCGGTGTTTGGCCGATTGAAGTACCCTGCACCCCTCTCGTCGGGATTTTCTGCGACGAGCACCATGATTGAGCTCCGAGAATGCTGTCATTGCTGCAGTCGTCTGTTTTCCCATGGGCCCTCAGATTCATTCAATTGCCATTACGATTGGACTTCTCACGACCTAACATAAACAACACTGGCAAACAAAGGTCACGTCACGGTGTACAGAAATTCTCATGTGCGGCATTGCTCATATTGCAGTACCTAAAGCTGTCATTTTTCCATCACAGGAAGTACAAAGCCAACCCTCCGCACGAGAAACCAAAGAGACGCCAGCAACCTCGGCTCGACAAGATCTCTCGGGTAACTCCCTTCCCCTCTGTCCTGTTCGAAGAATGCCAGAAAACCCAAGACGCCGCATTCCATGTGACTTGATGAGAGACCTTTTTGGGGGCGAAATCGTCTATTTGAGCTTCTTCTTGGGGCGGAGCTGGTTGGTGTGACCGCACTTGCGCTTGCGGCAGTTGGTGGCACGCGGGGGGAGACGAGCCTAGAAGATAATTCATGTTAGGACCCAGGATGCCGCGAAATATGATTCGGATGTGCGTCGAGGAACGTACGTAGCACTTGCGGCAGATCATCTTGTCGCAGTTGAACTTGGAGGCGAGAGCCTTAAGAGAGGGCTCGATGATACCACCACGGAGACGGAGGACCAGGTGGAGAGTAGACTCCTATTGTTCGCATCGTCAGTATTCCGTCGCAACCGAGCCATGCCGGGCGCTGGATTGCAGCGCGGAACCAGGCCTTCTCCCCTTTCCCGAGACGCACCTTCTGGATGTTGTAGTCGGAGAGGGTGCGGCCATCCTCAAGCTGCTTGCCGGCGAAGATCAGACGCTGTTGATCCGGGGGAATGCCCTCCTTGTCCTGGATCTTGGACTTGACATTGTCGATGGTGTCCGAGGACTCAACCTCGAGGGTGATGGTCTTGCCAGTGACTGCGGCGATGGTTAGCAAAGTCGTCGGAGGGTAGTCGTCGATGGCGAGGGTGTTGCCTTACGGGTCTTGACGAAGCTGTAGGCGTTGAAAATACGTCAGTAAAAAGTCCTCATCGCGGGTTTTCGGGATCGCTTTGGAGATGCTGGCTCGCGGTCGCAAATTCGTCGCTCAACGGTCGCGGGTCGGCACTGGGGGGTCGGGGATTCGGGAAAAAAGGGAGGCTTACATCTGCACTACATTAGAAAGTCAGTAAATCGTCCTCAAAGTCATTTTTGAGGCTCTCATCGGGCTGGTACTCACTCTTGGCTGATTTCTTGACGTCTGCTGGCGATGTGTTGGTTGCGAGAGACTCCGGCTTCAACTGCCCCACCAATATCGCAAAAAGACAATTGCCCTAGCAGTCATGTGCGTCTAGGTCACGTGCGCGCCCAACCAACCCTGCCTAGCCCCATTTGTATGCTTCATGTAAGTCGGACCTCGGGAGACGGAGGGGTGACAGTAAAGGACAACGACATTATGTGCAACATGAAGTGTTGAGAACGAATAACGGCTCAACCTAATAGTGGTCCATACTTTAGTAGGGAACAACATCGAAGTAGAATATAATTGCGCTTTTCAAGTTGTATCTTAGACCAATACCTACCTGCCTTGTATAGTAAATGGGCTTATTTTTGCGTAGTTGACGTACTAACATAGTATCCCATTCTTGGACGTTCTTCACATACCAATTTCGGAACAATTATGTCTGGATTGGATCAAGGGGTATCATTTCTATTAGTATGTTCATGACAAGGATTGCCGTCGACAGGGTGTGGTTGGTCGTTGCATTTACACAGTCACGGATGCACCCTGAACAGGCGCCTGACCTTCTCGTTCAGCTTTCGCTCGCTCGCTCCCCCATGCGACCATCTTATTCTCAAGTATTTGAACTGCACGTGTTAGCTCCTCTAGTGAGGTTCCGCATGTCTCCGACGCCGCTTGAAACAGCATGCGCGCATATTTTGGCAGCCCATCGATAGCGCCGTATGAGACGTAGCGTACCCACGGCTCTAATCCTACTTGCTTCTCGTCAGAGGCCTCGCCGAAATGTGAAGTCGCCTCTTGAATAATTGATACCGCCCTTTCCACTTTCTCCTTTGGTGAAGGCTCTCGGGTTGGAGGTTTAGGATCTGGAACAGCAGGCTTTGGGAAGAACGTCGTCACGCCGCTCTCATCTTCGATATAGCGTCAGCCTCAGACCGCTCTCTCTCCATTATGCCAGGTTTAGGATAGCTTACTGTTATAATCGTATAGGCCCGCCAGATGCATCAAATAGTCATTGAGCTCCTCTTGCGTCATCTCGGCAACTTGCGTAGCTGAGATGCCTTGGTACTTCGCAGATTCAGCAGGAGGTATTTCAGGAGTTTGCTTTTCGTAAGCACTACTCCATCGGCTCCAGTCAAGCCGGGGCAAAGGCTCAATCCACGAGAGGGCAGCGGCCATATTGTCCATCGGGTAACAAAGTTTGGCTGCTATGACTAGCAAAGCCATGGCTTGAATCTCCGGGTGATCAACGATGCGGACCCTTGATTGCTGTATAGGGAACTCGTAGGTTAGACTGAGCACACCGGATAGGTGCGTTGCGACCACAGCCGTCTCAACTATGTTCCGTCAAAATCGGTCTCGTAATCTGAGAAGCCTTCCTGGGCTTACCTGGGAGCGCCAGCGCCCTGACGAAATGCACAAGGGTTGTGACGGCATTTGGTGCCGGAAAGACCATGCTGTAGTTGAGGTGAAAGGAACAAACGAGGTCAAAGACGGCATGATGAAGACTCGTCTCAGAAAGTCGCTCTCGTGTCGGGCGCTTCAGCTGCTTGGTGAGCTCAGCTGGCATGCGGTCCTGCATCTCCTGCGGGAGATTATAATACTATTGACGTGTTAGGAACGCGCACATTAGGCCCATGTGCTCTCGAAACTCACAACTGCTCTGAATGGGATATTGCCAGTGTTTGCCCAGTGGTACACCTCAGATACTGTTGTCGGGAGTCGCAGAAGCAGGCAGCCCAGGTAGCATAGCGCAAGAGTGTCGACCATACTGGGCGCGGGCCATGAAGAGCTGCTGTCCGGGTCCCAGCTCCTTGCATGGGGAGCCGCACGCTTGCTCTTGTCTTGTTCTTCCTCTTCGCCGCCAGAGCTTATGCCGCTGGAGCTGAACATTTGAGAACCTCGATCGGCAGTATCATCGTCGGCCTCCTCTGGAAACCCGGCGATCCGAATAGCCCATAGGTCGCGCACGACCGTATCTAGCTCCGCGAGATGTCCCTTCTCACGTACTAGCCACAGAAGCTGATGCCGCAGAACCAGCTGCAGTGCCTCAAGGTAAAGGCCCTTGCCTCTCAAACCAGTCAGGTGTCGCCTTTCTTTCTCGAGCTTCTCCTTCCTCCTTCGTGTGACGACTCCCATGAGACCGGCGTCTGCATCATCGCCCATGTCATACTGCACGTAACCCTCCTGTTGAGCACCACAATTGCGGCAGAACCGCAGGCCATTATCGATTCGATACTTTCTCGATCCGCAAGTTGGGCAGCGCTCGGCTCTGCGAGCCTTCGATCGCGAATCGGCCATTCTGATTCTGGCGAACGGCCCTAGGTACAGCTGGTCATGATCAGGATGACTTGTGCCTATCTAGGTTTGACAGCGCCTCACGCTCGCTGTCTGAGCGCCGGGAGACGATGAGACAATATGCAATCAAACTTTAGGCACATTTCAGCCTCCGAGTATTGAGACGGGAGTGAAGCTATGGAGATGGGCATACGTTGAGGCGAGCTTCTACGTGAGAGAAAAAATGGGGACCCACCCTCACACTGGAATTCATCACGTTGCGTTAACGCTCGCCTTCACAGCGAGGCGCGGCTTGGGGTTTTAGCCAGGTATAATTCTAGATTCACCATCTATAGGGCAGATAGGCTTGACCTCCAAAGAGTCGGCTCTCATTTTCATTTTCATCCCATCGCCAGATGCAACACATTGTGCCTTGACCCGGCAAGTCATGAAGAGACAAAACAAAAAGATATCAAGGTGAACCCAAGCCGCAGGGCTCTGGGCGTTTTTCGCTGAGCTTTCAGTCCAGTAGAGACAAAACCTGTCCTCCGTATAGAAACCTTCCAGCACGTCCGATAACCAGATGCTCATAGCACATATGTTCTTGTTTTCAAAGCGTCAAGAGAAAGTCGTCAAAATGATCTAGGGCCACCAGACAACTCCCAGGCCTTTAGGCGCTGGAGGTGTTGACAGGCCAGAGCACTGGCAAAGTGCGCGTGTCAGGTCGCGAAGCGAACTTCTTAAGCCTGCTTGGGAGCCTCCTTGGCCTCAACGGCGGCCTGCTCGCCCATGGAGGTAAGGATAACAACGTCTGGGATAAAAATTAGTTTCGGTTCACCAGACTCCCGCGGTATAGGGAAAGGACGTACTGGTGTCCTTCTCCTCAGTGACGAAAAGCTTGTTGATCTTGTCACCGACCTCGCCATCGGGCATCTTGACGTCGTCCTTGGTGTCACCATCATCGTTCATGAGGGAGAGGAAACCATCGTCAGAGACGTCGAGCTGAAGTTCTGGTTAGTGGGGGGTTCTCTAAACTTGACCAGGCAATCGTCCGTTCAGGAGGGATCAACTTACGAGCTGGTACTCGCGGCGGGTGACGTGAGGCACATCCATGTTGTGAGTAGAAGGGGACAGATCCTCGTACTTCTTCGCGGTGAAGATGTCGATGGCGACAAGGTGAACCTTGGCGTGACCGTGCTTGCCAGTCTTGGAGGTAGACATGTCGACGATCTTGCAGGGACGGCCCTTGATGACGACGAAACCGTTCTTGCGCAGGGCAGAGCACTGCATGGGGAAGGTCAGCGACGCACCGGCGTCAGCCGAGTCGAAGGTCATATCAGGCTATTGCACTCATGGTTAGTACAAAGATCTTGATGGGTTTGGTCATTGTAACCGCGGGGTGGTAAGAGGAGAATGACGGGAGTGTGTTCTGTCGCAAGACCACCGCTCCAGCCGCCCAACAATGCCATTCTCCCGTCCCTATTCACACAAGATCCAACAGCTTCAGATGTCTGTGGTATCTCTCCAACTTCTTTCGCTCAGGGATCGTGGCAGTGGTGATGGGCGTCTGGTGCGGGGCGCTGTCTGGTGCTGTAACCCAGGATACGGGGCGCAAAAAAATGTCGTGGTGAAGGAATGGTGCCGCACAAGACCAGCGCATTGCACCGAGGGCATCCGCGGGGTAACGTAAAGGGCGGGGGAAGGAGACTTACTTCCTCAGCCATGGTGATGGATTTTTCGTTGACTTGCAAGAAACGGTTTCGTCGAAGGAATGAAGCAATGAAAATGGAGAGAAGGGAAGTGAATTGGTGGACTTGATCGAGAGGTGGATGGGGAAGAGGAGGAAAAGAATTCAAGGTGGGCGGCGGACGAAGGAGAGAGAGAGGCGGGGCTTGGAGGGGAGGGGCGAGTCTCCCGTCCAAGGCCCCGTCGGTTTAGGCGACTTTGTCCCACCGACACTCGTGTGAGCTCACTGCGGACCTGCGCTGTCCTCAGGGCAACATGCAGTGCGATCAGAGGATCTTTCAGTGGCAGCGAGGGGCTCGATCTTCAAGGGTGCTAGGTAATCACTTGTTCCCTTGAAGCGGGCTGCACGGCTGCTGTAGATGCGGTGAAGGTGCGCTGTGCGGTGGATCAGGGCAAACTGCCAGTGGCCTTGAGTTTTTTTTCCAGGCATTGTGATTGGGCGCTGCCGATCATCTGGGACGCCAGTATACCTTTAGACGCCGCCCCGCCTGGCTGTCGCTGCGATGCCGCATGTTGCTCCTTTGGACCATGGAAATAGCAAGTTGAGGCCTGGCAGGTGGGAGATACATCTCTCGTTCATTGAAAAGCCTTGGTAGTATCCGGCAGACCTGTGTTTGTAGCAGGCTACTTGCGACTGACGGGGCGGCATCACGGTGGTGAAGCTTTGAACGCACCTGAGAATCAAGTACTCTGAAGACTTCAAGTTACTATCAGGAAGTAGGCACCAGTCGTGATATTTGCTAGAGACTCATCAGCAATCTGATATACCGAGCCACCTGCACCACAATGCAATGAAGTACTGATTGACCGCGATGGTAGATTGATCGCATCAAACCGCTGCTCTCGACTTGTGCGTAAGAAACGGCGATTGCCTCCTGCTAACAAGCCACCGTACCACTTCGAGTTAGCGCCGCCTCCAGCCACACCGCGCCTAGCCTCGCTTCTCAGAGCTCCTGACAGTACAGCTGTCGTGATAAGCTAATCAGCTCCATTGACTCGACTATATGCGCCAAAGAACGGTCAGAGGACGATGAGAACCATAGAGACTCAGAAAAGCGCCTGAGATATCACTTTCCTCTCAAGTCTCAAATCCCGCCGTCATGTGGCTCGATCGGCTGGCCTCTGGAGCCGCCGCTTCGGGGCCAGCTACGCAACAGCCCGCGAGCCGGCCATACTCGCCAGCACCGCGAAGGACATCCAGCACTCTCAGCCCCTACGTCACATCACAACGTCAAGGACACTCCCCACGAGCGTCTTCGCTTTCTCTTGTCTCGAACGACTCGACTACCTCGCTTCTGACCGGGAACCGGAGACCTAATGGCTCCGGCCTGCGACAAGCCTCCAACGTCGAACGTCCTCCGGACCCCCTGATCGTACTTGACAAGCTCCTCGACGTCTCGACTGAGGAAGCTGGCACATTCAAGTCTAAGACTGGCAATATCACAGAGGAGGATCTTGAATTTGAGACAGATTTCGGTGGATTGTCGTTACAAGAGCTGGCTGCAGAGGTCGAGGATGCCGATGGCAGCGAGTCTCAAGCTCCACGACGTTTGCAAACTGCAGATGACTGTGAGTGATTCTATGGTCTTGGGAGACGAGCACTAACATAGTCCCAGATGAGAAAGAGAGAACAAAGTTCGAGGACCTTCACAAGTCGATATCAGCTTGTGACGATGTGCTCAACTCGGTCGAAGTCAATCTTGCCAGCTTCCGCAACGATCTTGCCACAGTCTCCGCCGATATCGAATCACTTCAGGATCGGTCCACAGCATTGAACAATCGACTTGAAAATAGGCAGAGGGTTGAGAAAGCACTTGGACCGTTGGTTGAGGAACTGAGCGTGTCGCCCGAAACCATCTCTAAGATTGCCGAGGGGCAAGTCGACGAATCTTGGGCCAAGCTGCTTGCGGAGATTGACAAGAGAGCCGCAGCTCACAAGAAGCGCTCTTCCGACCCTGCAGAGACCAAAGCCTCGGGAGATCTGGGTCCTTTGTTGGAGAAGCTCACACTCAAGGTGCGCAATCGTGAACTAGGACATCACTCCAATGCACCGCATAGACTGACTGACCTCTGCCACAGGCAATCGAGCGTATACGCGATTTCCTGGTCGCCCAGATCAAAGCATTACGATCACCACATATTAATGCGCAAATCATTCAGCAGCAACAATTTTTACGGTTTCGTGACCTCTACACCTTTCTCTACAAGCACCACAGCCAACTTGCGGATGAGATTGCTCTGGCTTACATGAACACTATGCGGTGGTATTACGTCAATCAATTCACCCGCTATGAGAAAGCCCTTGGTAAGGTCAAGTTGCATATTTTAGATAAGAACGATGCGCTTGGTCACGAGGAAACGTCACGAAAAACCACTGTACTGTCAGGAGCAAGGGGGGCAGCAACGACACCACATGATGCCTTCAACCTTGGCCGTCGAATCGACCTGCTCAAAACAAAGAACCATTCCGCACTTTCGTCATACCTTGCCGAGGAGGACACGTCTACACATTACCTTGAAGTGCCATTTCGCAACTTCAACCTGGCATTGATCGACAATGCGACAGCCGAGTATACATTCCTCGCAACCTTCTTCTCACCATCTCTTTCATTCGCCCGCATCTCGAAGAACTTCAACTACATTTTCGAGCCAACATTTGAACTTGGACAGAATCTCTCGAAGACACTTGTGTCCGAGACATACGATGCTTTGGGCCTTCTGTTGTGCATTCGACTAAACCAGCATTTTGCATTTGATCTTCAACGGCGAAAGATCCCCGCCGTGGACGGCTATGTCAACGGTACGAACATGCTGCTCTGGCCTCGACTTCAAGTCATTATTGATCGGCACTGCGAATCAGTTCGCCAGCTGACCAACGCTCTTCCCTCGAAGCCGCCCACACGGTCCTCTGCAGACGTTGCAAAGATGACCACAGCGCCTCACATGGTGACACAGCGTTTCGGACAGCTACTGCAGGGTTTCCTTGTGCTATCAGCCGAGAGCGGCGACGATGAGCCTGTGGTCGCAAGCCTCAGACGTTTGCGCGGCGATGTTGAGACTTTCCTTTCGCGGCAGAGTCAACAGTACGGTAGCGACAAGCGCAAGAGCCAGCGCTTCCTCTACAACAACTATTCCTTGATCTTGACTATCATTGGTGACGAGACAGGGAACCTGGCACAAGAGCAGCAGTCGCACTTCGAAGAGCTAAAGGATGCGTACCAGGAGAAGTCATGATGCGAGGGTCAGCGGTGTCATTGAGTCGTCCAGCTTCTCTCAGCGGCAGCAATTGCATGTACGGTGTTTGGGTTTTGTTTTGGTTATACAGGGTTAATCTGTGAAGATTGGTATCAAGATAGCTCATAGGCTCTGGAGCCTACCTCCGGTGGATGATGCCATCTTTTGCAAATGCTATCTACACCCCAGGTGAGAGCTATATCGCGGTGCCTGAGCCCCCGAAGTCTATCGTGAGAAAAAAGTGAAGACAAAGTTGAGGATGGCCGGCTCCCTACGAATCTGGAACGCCGATAAGCCAACGATCACGGCCATCCCCATAGCCCCAGCTGGACGACGGTATAGCCAAAGCGTCCTAGCTGCCATGCGCGCCTTGGCTTTCCGCGCGGCCCAAAGCCTTTCCTTAGCCTTTTGTTCTGTGATCTCCTGATCCAGCTGCTTGAAGTACACACGGCCAGCGGCCATGGTCTGCTCATCGCTGTGATCCACGTCACGAGCAGTCTTGAGGACACTCGCATCTGAAACATCGCGCCATGAGCGAAGTGTCTGAGGAGGGTAGCGGTCGAAAAGAGGGATCGAGTTGGTGATCAGCTCGTCCAAGTCTAGGTTGGGGCTGACTCTACCGAGAATGACATGGAGCATGTCATCGTCTTCTATCTCGAAGATTTCGTCTTGCCGATCAAGGAGTGACTGGGTAAAGAGATACAAATTGAAGACGGGCTCATGCGCGAGCAAGACGTCAAACAAACGCGCAATGTTGTGGTATCGATCGATGTTGTGCGCGAACATGGTGATAGTTGGAGCCAACGCAAACCATGGCTTGACTCCGACGATATGCCGCCACAACTTCGGAGCGGCCTTGCTCAGAAGGTCGGGCAGGAGCAGCAGATGTGAATGACTTGCGTCGAGGGTGGGAAGCATGAAGTCGCGGATACGCAGGACAGACAACCTAGCAACCGCCGGGACAGCTTTGTCAAGGCCAAGGACCAGCAAGAAAACTTGACAAATGTCATGATAGCCCTGGAAGTAGTTAAGGTAGGGATAACGGCGGAGAATCTGTACTATCAAGGTCTTGAGGTCGGCTCGAAGCTCCGTCAATTCGATTTGGGAGGGATCTAACAATGAGGTCAACGCCAGGCCTTGGAAGCAAACGGATGGTATCCTACTTGGAGGGTAGTGTATGAAGGACCGCTCGACATCTTTGTCCACCTGCTCTTCGTCTCCATGCTCAGGAAGGTCCTGCCATCTGACTGTCTTCTCGGCTGCCGCATCTACCTCTGACTCGGACAGCCCTGCTGTCGAAGCAGTCGACACTCCCAGCAGCATAGGCCCTGAGTCGATAGATGATTAGCTTTGCGAGTGGCAGCAAGGTAACGTTCACTTACAAGCCCTTCTTCTTGCCTCATCTGATAGAAAGCCCCCATCGGATTCTGCTAGGCGCCTTAATCTGGGTAGATCCCGTATCTGACACGCCTCCTCAACCTCCCGGATTTTCTTTTGTATTGATGGATCGAGAATGACGGACTTTTCATCCACGGGGCTCACTGCGTCATCCAGTATTGACGTAGTGCTGTCGTGGCTGTAGTTATTCGCTTCAACAGTGGCCTTCTCTTGGTCCATGACGGCGACACCAGCTGGTGTCTCTTCAGAGTTACTTCGGAGGGCCGTGGCCCAGACCCAGGCTTCCCAGCTTGTGCGAGGGTGTTTGTGATGCTAGAGTTCGTGTCTATGGGGGTCGTCTTGGTCGTAGGAGTTTCGTATCGGGCAAGCTCAACCGGACCTCGGGTCGTGGTGGGCAGTGACCTTGGGAGGCCTTGAGTGTTGGCGAGCTCAAGCAAGCGTGCGGCTCCCTACGACGATACTGCGAAGTAACGTAGTTGGATCTGGTGCTCGTGGTCACAAATGACGAGTCAGAATAGATGGAGGTACAGGTGCGAGCTTGAGAGTCAGTTGGAAGACGCGTCTCCAAGAGGCGTCATGTCATGGGTCCACACTTTCCAGGGTCCTGTCACAGAAGGCCTATACGAAAGTAGTCTATGTCTTAGCTTTGGAGCATTGTTGTCAGATTGCATTATAGATCAAACGAGCAGTCTGATTTCCGGAAGCAGACACGTGCATGTTCATCATTTTTTTTTTAACGGGCGTTGACTCGAGCTTGGTGGCATGCGGCTTGCAGCGACTAAGGTAGGCAACTTCAAGGTGCTGGCGCCTGAGCTCTGGCTCCCACTGGTGGCATCACCACTGCAGCACAAGTTACCTTCCCTCAGGTAGGACCAAGACTGACCACTGGCACCATCACCTCGCTTTACACGCCCACCGAGACATACGTCCTGCATTTGCCTCTGCAAAACATCGATCCCGCCGGCAGCGCGTCCACTGAGTCGCTTCCCTGCGTGAGGCACCGGCACAGGAGAAGCTGTACGTCCCTGCTTACGCTGAGTGGCACCGCCTCTATCATTCGCGCGAGTCGTAGATGCTGCATACTGCCGGTCACTCAAGCAGTGCACCTCGGCAGCAGCGCAACCAGACTTCTGTGTGGCGGCCTGATCGGTTTCCAGATAACTGAGCCTCCCTTCAGCCCGTTTCGCTCCGTTCAAATATGCCGTCTTCGCCTCATCTCTGTCGCTTCGGAAGCTAGCATAGTGCTGAAAGGCACCTCACGACGAATTCTGGTCTCACCTCCATTCCCCGAAACATGGCGGGTTTCCAGACCAACGTCTTTCGAGACGGCCACTGGCGCACAGAAACGGTCTCTACTCAGCAAGCTCTCGACGCTACTGCAAAGTTTGATGCTTCGAGAGCTCCTGATGTCCAGGCGAGTCCGCCACAATGTGGCATCTTGACCCGCACCGTCGTACCAAGCCCAGTGGCTCACTGGATTCTTCCAATTCGCATCAGATCCAGATCGCAGATTGATGTTGCATTGGTGGGAGTAAGTGCCCAGAGCTGCATTGAGTCATGGCTTCTGATCGCCCTAGACTAACGCTGTTTCTAGAGCCACTCGGTCCAAATCAGCGAACTACGAAGCGATGGCCAGCTCATCGACGTTGTCCGCAAAGATGACTTTGGATCACGCATATGCAACGCCGTAGTGATGGGAGATACTCCCAATACTCCGAGCGACATCGTCGGCGGTGATCATGCAAGTGCGAAGCTCGAAGACGCCATAGGGTCCTATGCAGATTCCTCACAGCCCACCTCTGGCAAAGCGCGGCAGCTCCCCCCTCAGATACTTGTCCTGTTCCTGACAAGCGGTCAACTTGCCTTTGTCTTCTTGACTGCGAGTGAGGAGTCTTGGAGATTTGAGATCATGCAGTACAGGACCCCATGGGCTATCAAAAACCTCGGATTCCGCCTAGCGATTGATCCCTCATCACGATACCTGGCGGCAGCTTCAAGTCAAAAGGCCTTCATGGTCTGGCAACTGAAGAGTCGAGAGAACCTCGAGGAGCAGTATAAGAGGCATGGCATCTTCAATCCACTGAAAACGGACGGTAATGGGGGCGAACCAAGAACCTTCCAAGGAACGCTCTTCCACCTCGAGTTTCTCTTCCCAAGACCTGAAGATGTTGACCATATCATCCTGATGATGGTTGTGGCACGTCGTGATAGTCATACCGGAGTTGCAGCCTCGCGGGTTGTCACTTTTGACTGGCTGGCTGGGGAGGATCTCAGGACCACCATGCAAGGGGACATGAATGGCATCAGATTACCGGACCATTACCAGATGCCCCTCATGATAATTCCGATACGATTCAAGAACTCAATGTGCGTCGTCGCAGAACACTCTATCGGGGTGATTAGGAACGCCATCTCCGGTTCGATGACCTGCGATGACCTCTTGACAGAGCGCCCCCCGAAAACACCACTCTATCACGGACTTGATGAACCTCTATGGTGTGCGTGGGCACGACCAATCCGCGGCGATTGGTATTGCAAGACTACTGACGTTATCATCCTGGCTCGCGAGGATGGATATTTGGTTCACATTGAGGTGGACGCGGAAAACGTCGTTCCCTCGGTGACCAGTGCCGGATGCTTGGACTCTACCATTTCAACGGCATTCGCTATGCCCTATATTGACGATGCAGATGCGATCATTGTCGGAGGTGACTCCTCACCAGGGGGAACTTGGAAGGTTTGCTACTCTTCTCAGACCTGAAGTCTATCATCATCCACTGATTTTGCTGTTGGGCAGCTTTCGCCACGGACGGACCCTGTGCGCGCCAGCACTCTGAGGAATTGGTCACCAGTCGTTGATATTACGAACGCACCTTTCGACCCCCCCAGGATTCTGGGACGTCCTAGTATGGCACCGACTCTGCGGCCACAGATTGAAGCCCTTGTCTCGGCTTCAGGTCGTGGACTATACGGTAATCTGGCTTCTTTCAGACGGGGTCGACAGGCGAGAATCGGCACCGATATTGACACTGACAGCGTCGTTCGACAAGTGGGAGCCTATATGGCCTCCCACAAAGGCGCACGATTGCTGCATGTTGCACTGTCACTCCCAGAGTCCACTCTGATTCTCCAGTTCTCAAGCGACATGACTGAAGTGAGGGCGCTGGATGACGAGGACACGAGCTTTGACCTCAATAGCCGTACTCTTAGAATCCACAACTCGCCTGACCAGACCGTGCAGGTCACCGAGACTCACATTAGTCTGATTGTAGGGCATGGAAGGTTCGTTGCCAAGTCATGGAAGATGGCCCACTGCTGACTGCTTGTAGCTACAATCATTCACTTCAATTTCAAGGGATAGCCCGCGCTGATCACGCTATATGCTCTGCAGAGCACGTTGCTTTGTCCAGTGAAACAAGTCAAGGCTCCCTTATTTATTCCTATTCTATTGGCCCTGGAGGCATCATCTCCATCGGAAGCTGGGGCGTCAAGGGCGAGGTGACTTGTCTCCTGTTCAAGCCTGCCTCGACAAACCATCCAGCTGCAATCATAGTGGCAAGCATACTGGAAGGACGTCCGTGGGTTTCGATGTACGATGTCAACGGACGAATGGTCATCAACCAGACTGTGACAATTGCGGAATGTACGTACCAGAGGCGATTCCACCTCATGCCCTGGGTCTTATTGACGCATGATCCCAGCACCATTTACTCAACAGGAAGCATCTGACGAAA
Organism: Sarocladiaceae sp. R1802; assembly: GCA_023628655.1. NCBI lineage: Eukaryota > Fungi > Ascomycota > Sordariomycetes > Hypocreales > Sarocladiaceae > Sarocladiaceae sp. R1802. The sequence goes on from JAMAKF010000002.1 coordinate 1,061,889, forward strand.
ACGCCCTTTTTGAAACCATCACTGGTCTGCAAATCCCGGCCATGGCCGAAGATATTGTGGATATCATCCTTGGCACAGTCTGGGGCCGCTTGATTACGATGAGGCTCTCCCTTGCCGATGGAGTGATGTCCATTCAACACATACGGAAGCTCGGCAAGTCACCTGTCAAACTCTTCGTTCCCACAAATGATGCCGTGAGCCCCGACTTGCTTGCCACCTGCGATGAGCATGTCATCATGCTTGCCGGCTATTGTCCATTGAGTCGGAAACATAAGCGGGATGCAATGGTCATTCCAACAAGTGACGATAACACTGCTGCCGATATACCGCCTGTCGAATGGGTATCAGCGGTGCCGTCAGAGCTCCAGATAGGGGGAGGACTCACCCCTCTGTTGTTACTGGCTGGCTCGAGGCTTCTGCTGGCAGAATTGTCAACTACCCCCAAGCTCATACCACGATGTCTTCCTGTGGAAGGGACTCCCACAAAGATTGTCTATTCTGATCTATGGAAGTGCTTCATCGTTGGCATGGTCCAGGACAACAAACCTACCATCGACTTCATTGATGCTCTGACGGGTGAAGTCATCTCGCAACCAACTTCCGCGACCCGTACTCCGATGACATATGCTGCAGGCCTGGGCGGGGACGGCGACCGCATCATGTGCATGGAAATCTGGCAATTTCACAAGGATGGGCAGCTGTTTCCCTACATCCTGGTCGGTCTGCAGGGAGGGAATCTTCTCACCTTGTCTGCCAGAGACGTGGAAGTGGACGCGGGCACGAGAGCGGCAGGCAAGTCAAGGGTGATACAGTACTGGATGAGATACAAGCGTAAGGGCAACCCTGGCCAGCCTGTTTACTCTGTGCATGGGGTCAAGGATGGGATGATACATTGCACAGGCACCACAGTGCGCTACGAAGTGCTGGACCCGCAGCAGAAGCGAATGATTGAAGTCTCCCACTTCGAACTCGATTCTGCGGCGCTCACACTACAGGTTCGAGAGGGCAAGCTCTTCGTGCTCACATCACGGCATTCCCTATTGATCCTAGATCACTGCAACCCCTCGACTGGTCCTAATCGGGGGCGAATGCCACTGCTGCATGCTGATTCGGCAACGCGGAGCACGATTCATATGGTACCCATGCGCGTCCCAGTTCCGACCAACGCAGATGCCACCATAACGATGCTAGCAGATGCAAGCAGCAACGTCGTTGGAGTTTGGACCGCCGTGGGAGGAAAAGATCAGCAGATTGAGACATTGTTCAGAGCATCCTTGCCCGTACCGATCCGGCGATTCATCCAGGCTCGCTGCCGCATGCCATGGTTCGAACAGAGGGAGCAAGGGAAATATGGCACGGTGCGCTCGACCACCGAAAGTCTGGACACGTTTGGAGTGGCCTTGGACGGCGCGTTATACCATTTCACCATTATCGAACCCGAACTTTGGGAAATGCTCAATTTCGTACAGGGATGTGCTGAGAAGGCCAGATCCCTGACGACGCTGTGCAACAAGGATGCCGATGGGGATGAGTCGGACAGCACACGACGACATATCAACGGAGATACGCTCTCGCGAAGTCTGGAGAGTGGTGTCCTTGAAGATATACTGACTGATAGTGATCTCCGAAGCAACCTGTTTGCTTTACTCGACAAGATCGACGCAGGACGGCTCACGGAGGGCTTTCGGGAAGATGCGAGGGCGGGGGACCGATACCATGACCTGGCGTACCGGATCCTAGAGTACCTAGACGCACCTGTTCTATGATTGTATGAGAGCGTCGAAGACAGTGGCTGAAACAGGGCAAGGCAAGATCTCAAAACAAGTCGAGCTACCGCAATTTTTTGAGCGGCCGGGTTGCATCGCGAACCTGAGTTGAGGCCAAGGCTGACGAGTAGGTGTTGCTATGCTCTGTAGATCTTGACTCAGGGACCCTGATGGAAGCCTCGAGGCAAACTCGATTGTGACGACTGATGGGATAACGAGCAAGAAATGTGTGTCATGAAGACCAAGTTGAGTGTGCGTTGCATGTATCCAGGTGTGACTTTACTGAGTCACGCTCAGCACCGCCTCAGCGGCTCCTACACCGAGGAGAGGAGAGGAGGATGATGTGAATCATTAGTGGGAGGCGCTGGAGTGTTGTCGAATGGTGATTTGCGCCTAGGACAGACTTCCTGGAGAGGTACCTAGGTAGCCGAAGACACGACGCAACGTGGAACCAGAGCATCATGAAATGTGTGGGTTGGGCTTTCCCAACATAATTCGGTATGGCCTCAAATGAACAACTTTCTGGGATTTACATACAAGACACCTGCAGGTCAGTCAAATCATGTACGTGGTGGACATGGGTAGAGAATCCTGGCTCGTCACCACGCAGCGTGCCCCTCCTTTGGCCTCGTCTGTGCCCCGCCTCTATCTGGACTCTGAGGTAGGCAGCCCTCCACCAAAAAGAGTGCCCACCATCCAACATCCACCCACTGCCACCACCCGTCCACCAACCCACCATCCATCACTCAGCCGAGTGGCCACCATCACCATCGTGGTCAAACGCCTAATTTTTTCATTCTTCCTTCTGGATACCCCATCCACCCTCCTCACTACCAAATCCCCTGCCCTTTGCGCTCGTGGATTCCTACCTCCTCACAATCGCCTGCGACGCCCTAAGACACTCCTCTGCTCGTCCAGGCACCTCACACGGCCTCGCCCGCACGTCGACCATAGGCTCGTACTCTTCAGTGAGCTGCGAGATCCAGTCGTGATTACATTCCCCGACAACGTTCGCGACGACCCAGATCCCGACGCCAAGATTCGTCCACCGTCTTGCACAGACCTCTACATACTCGTCGAAAGGACACCGCCGGATCTCCACATAACTCAACGCAATCATGGCGCCCAAGAAGAAGGGCAACAAGAAGGCGCAGGATGACTGGGAAGCCGATCTCGGCGAGACTGTCGCTCCTGCTGCCCCTGCCGATGCTACTCCCGATGCCAACGGCGAGGAAGACGATGATGCCAGCGGCGGTGGCGGCGGCCTGATGGCCATGCTGCGCAAAAACAAGGAGAAGCGCAAGAAGAAGGGTCTGCCCGAGGAGGACTTCGTCCAAGGCGAGGACCCAGCAGGCGCCGCTCAGGCCCCTGAGGAGGCTACGCTGGATGACGAGTTCTCTTTGCCCGTGAGGAAGGGTAAGGGCGGCAAGGCTGGCAACGCTAAGGACGACGGCGCTGCTCAAGACGATGGTGGCGCCGAGCCTGGCAGGATATTGACCAAGGCAGAAAAGGAGAAGCAGAAGAAGGAACGCGAGAAGCAGAGGAAGAAGGAGCAGGTACGCGCCCGGACCACTCCAAACGTGATGTGTGTCTGAGTGGAAACTGATTATCATGATTCGCTAGGCCCAGAAGAAGAAGACGACCGCTCCTGCAGCAAAGGCTGCTGAACCCGCCAAGCCATCAACGCCCGAGCCCACAGCTGCGCCAGCTCCCGCTGCCGCACCGGAGAAGGATGCTGGCGGCAAGAAGAAGAAGGTGCCCGCGCATCTTGCCATGATCCAGAAGCAGCAGGAGGAGTTGCGCCGCCAGAAGGAAGAGGCAGAACGTCTCGCTGCTGAGCAAAAGGCTGCCGAGGAGGCCGCCGCACGTCTCGACGAGGAGGAGCAGAAGCGCAGGGAGGAGGCCAGAGCCCTCAAGAAGCAGAAGGAGAAGGAGCGCATCGAGCAGCTCAAGAAGGAGGGCAAGTTCTTGACAAAGGCACAGAAGGAGGAGAAGGCCAGGAACGAGAGGAAGCTCGAGCAGATGCTGGCGGCCGGTATCAAGGTCGGACCTCAGGACGGTGAGAAGCCAGAGAAGAAGAAGTCTGCCCCTGAAAATAAGAAGAAGAAGGGTCCACTTGCACAGAAGGTCAGTCTACTTCATCTCCGCACCAGAACCAGCTGAACTTTGCTGACCGTTGAGACAGGCTGAGGAAGAGAGAATTCTTGCAGAGGCCGCTGAGCGTGCACGCCTTCAGGCCGAGCAGGCTGCTAAGGAAGCCGAGGAGAAGGCCGCAAAGGAGAAAGCAGCAGCTGACGCGGAGGCTGCAGCTAAGAAGGTTGCAGAGAGCGATCTCGAGGATGACTGGGAGGCTGCCGCGGCTTCTGACGACGATGTCAAGGACAGCTGGGATGCCGACTCCGACGAAGAGGACCAGAAGAAGGCAGCAGCGAAGGAGGAGACCAATGGCAAGGATGCCGCCGAAGATGACGATGACGACGAAGATGAGGAGGATGACTCTTCTGAGGAGGAGTCCGAGGACGAGGAAGTTTCAGCAGCCAAGGCCGCCGAGGCTCAGCGCAAGAAGGAAATGGCTGAGCGCAAAGAGAAGGCTCACCAGGCTGCCCTCGCCGCCCGATCCAAGGACAACCTGCGATCCCCCATTTGCTGTATTCTCGGTCACGTCGATACTGGAAAGACGAAGCTTCTTGACAAGGTCCGTCAGACCAACGTCCAGGAGGGTGAAGCCGGTGGTATCACCCAGCAGATTGGTGCGACTTACTTCCCCGTCGATGCCATCCGCCAAAAGACAGCTGTCGTCAACCCTGATGGCGCCTTCGAGTTCAAGGTCCCCGGTCTTCTTGTCATCGACACACCCGGTCACGAGTCTTTCTCCAATCTCCGTTCTCGTGGTTCATCGCTGTGTAACATCGCCATTCTCGTCGTCGATATTATGCACGGTCTCGAGCCCCAGACTCTCGAATCGATGAAGATGCTACGCGACCGCAAGACACCTTTCATCGTCGCGCTCAACAAGATCGATCGTCTCTACGGCTGGAAGAAAGTCGATAACAACGGCTTCCAGGACAGTCTGGCGCTTCAGAGCAAGGCGGTGCGCAACGAGTTTGAGAACCGTCTTGAGCAGACGAAGCTTGCGTTCGCTGAGCAGGGTTTCAACTCTGAGTTGTACTACCAGAACAAGTCTATGGCCAAGTTTGTGTCGCTCGTCCCCACCTCTGCCGTCACTGGTGAGGGTGTGCCAGACATGCTCAAGCTGATCCTGCAGCTGACACAGGAGCGCATGGTTGGCTCGCTCATGTACCTCTCCGAGGTCCAGGCCACCGTCCTGGAGGTCAAGGCCATTGAGGGTTACGGCATGACCATCGATGTTGTTCTTTCGAACGGTATCCTCAGAAGAGGCGACCGCATTGTCCTGTGCGGCACAGAAGGCGCCATCGTCACAAACATTCGAGCACTGCTCACACCACAGCCGATGAGGGAGCTGCGTCTCAAATCGCAATATGTTCAGCACGACGAGGTCAAGGCGGCGCTTGGTGTCAAGATCAGCGCCCCTAACCTTGAAGGTGCCATCGCCGGTTCTCGTCTTCTCATCGTCGGGCCCGACGATGACGAGGACGATGTCATCGACGAGGTCGAGGCAGATCTGGCCAACCTCCTCAGTCGTGTCGAGAAGTCCGGTCGCGGTGTTAGCGTCCAGGCTTCCACCCTCGGTTCACTCGAAGCCTTGCTCGATTTCCTCAAGGACTGCAAGATCCCCGTTGCCAACGTTGGTATTGGTCCGGTCTACAAGCGCGATGTCATGCAATGTGGCATCATGCTCGAAAAGGCGCCCGATTACGCGGTCATGCTGTGCTTCGATGTCAAGGTCGACAAGGAGGCGCATGGATACGCCGAAGAGCAGGGTATCAAGATTTTCACAGCCGATATCATCTACCATCTGTTCGACGCTTTCACGAAGCACATGGATGAGATGCTAGAGAAGAAGAAAGAGGAGAGTAAGATGCTGGCAGTCTTCCCCTGCGTTCTCAAGCCGGTCGCTGTCTTCAACAAGACCGGCCCGATCGTCATTGGTGTGGATGTCATCGATGGTCAGCTCAAGATCAACACGCCCATTGCAGCCGTCAAGACAAACCCGGTCACCAACGCGAAGGAGATTCTCAAGCTCGGCAGAGTGTAAGTTCTGATCCTCATTTCCTGTCATACCAAAGCACTAGCACATAAACTGACATTCTTTTTTTTTAATAGTACCTCCATCGAGCGTGAGCACAAGCAAATTCCTGTTTGTAAAAAGGGCCAGCCGTCCGTGGCCATCAAGATCGAGATGGGCAGCGGCCAGCCCACTTACGGCCGCCACCTCGAGGAGGAGGATCAGCTGTACAGTCTCGTCTCGCGTGCCAGTATCGACACGCTGAAGGAGTTCTACCGCAAGGAGGTGTCGACGGATGAGTGGCTGTTGATCAAGAAGCTGAAGCCGGTGTTTGACATTCCTTAATGGAATCAGTCATAGTAAGAGAGTAGATGTGACGAAAGTTTCGAGGGATGAAAATGCATGGCACATTGGGAAAGGGGCTTCAAAAGGATGCAAACACCATAGACATGTCATAGGCTCATAGGCAAGGAAGGATTTGGTTCAAGGTCTGATCTATGTGATCTTGGTGGGCATTTGGTCAATCACGAGTTGCGTTTATGCTCCTATTCTGAAAAGATTGATGTTGGACATGGATGGCCATGGATAACGTACATAAGACAGATTCATACCATGGTGCGAAGAGAAGGTGAAGAATTCGAAAGCAAAACTGTTGTCGGTTCTTATATCTTTGTCTTCCTTCTATGAACATGCATCCCGCAATAAAAAAGACAACGCGATAAAAAGCCAAGTGAGCGCAAGAGATACAGGTAGGTCATTGTCATATTTCCATCATCGTCATCAAAAGGATCTCGAGAAAGGTGCGAGAGGTTCCCGTGCCGCCCTCCCCCTCCTGTTCGTCCCCCTTCGTTCTAAAAAAAAATTGTAAAAAGCGCACGCGCCTCCAATGACCATTCCTTATCCTTTCTTCTCTCTTCGTGTCCCTCCTTCGTCTAGAAACTTTTCCCATAACCACGTTCATGTTCTCATCTTCCTGATTTCAAGGAAGCGCTTATTTCGGGTCACCAGCCTCAGCACCATCTGCTGCCGGTGCCTCAGCGTCCTTCATCTCAGCATCGGCACCGCCCTCTTGCGCAGCCTTCTCTGCCTCGGCAGCCTTGCGAGCCTCCTCCTCGGCGGCCTTCTTCGCGGCCTTCTCGGCATCGACACGCTCCTGGACAATTCTCCTCTCCTCTTCGACCTTGTCGAAGTGGCGCTGGACAATGGGGCCAGCCATGGCACGGATCTCGTCGATCTTGGCAATGTACACGCTCTTGGTGGTGTCCTCACCCTCGTCGTAGAGCCAGTCCTACACACAATATGATTAGCCAATGTCTCAAACCCATCCACAGGAATGGCACATACCTCAGTGGCCTCAAGCTTGGCTTTAATAGTGGACTTCTCATCGTCGCTGGCAAACTCAGAGTACTGCTCGTCGAGCTTGGCGCGGAGGTCGTAGATGTAGGCCTCGAGCTCGTTCTTCTTCTCCTCGGTATCGGCGACAAGCTTGTCCTCCATGACCATGGCGTTCTCCTGCTCGGCAAGAGTGGTTCGAACAGAGTCGGAGAGGGAAGCGGTACCGGCTGAAATGGGGAGATCGCCCTTGCGAACCTGCTTCTTGACCTTGCGAGTCTTCTTGGCGCCGTCGTCCTTGGCATCGGTGTCCATGGCCTTTGACTTTGTCAGTTTATGTTCTTTGGCCTGCTCGGACGCCTCGTCTGTCACTGCTGGTCTCGGCCAGTTGAGAGTTGCCTCTCCGGTAAGCCGTGGGCGCTTGACTCGATCGACGTCTCCGACCGTTGCGGATGAAGAAGATGCAGACTCGGCAACGTCATGGCTAGGGCTGGTAGTGATCTGGGTGTTACTCACGTTCTCGTCCTTGATCTCCTCCTCAACCTCCTCGTCGACAACATAGTATCCTTGCTCAACGTTGAGCACACCGTGAATGTTGACGCGAGCCTTGAGCTTGCACACCATGAAGTCATCCTCGCCCTCGGACTTAACATTCTTGACGGAGAAGCGGCCGATCCAGGGGTTCATCGTACCCGGCAGCTGTTCAGGCTGGGCGTACCTAGCCTCGAGGTCGAAGGGCTGTTTTCGGTAGAAAGTGAGGATCTTAGTGGAAGGCACGGTGTTGCCGCGGTTGAAGACGGTGAGGCTGGTGTCCTCATCCGGGATATCAGGGGCCTTCTCCCAAGCGAACTCGATGGGGTAGCTGCAGATGTCGTGCACGGCGAAGTCACGGACACGGAAGACGGGAGAGAGAATGGCGCAGCTGAAAGCGCAGCCACGGGCAACGGCCTCGTCGGCGTTCATGGTGTAGGAAAGGGGCTTGCCGAAGAAAGCCTGGATACGCTCCTTGAGGGCAGGGACACGGGAGCCACCACCGACGATCTCGATGACATCGATCTCCTCCTTGGTGAGCTTGGCCTGGGCGAGGGCAGCCTCAAGAGGCTCGGCAGTGCGGACAAGAAGAGGCTCAATCAGCTCCTCGAACTCTTGTCTCGTGATCATAGCAGAGACATCGATATCGTTCATGATAGACTCGATGTTGACGGGTGCCTGCTGGTTGGCAGACAGGACCTTCTTGGTCTTCTCGGCGGCGGCAAGGGTACGAGCCATGGCGCGAGGGTGTGTCTTGATGTCAATGTTGTACTTGGTCTGGAACTCCTTGGCGAGGTGCTCGACAAGAGCCTTGTCGAAGTCACGGCCACCGAAGTTGCGGTCCCAAGTGGTTGACTTGACGGAAAGCTCTCCCTTCTTGAACTCGACAATAGAAACACAGTACTCGCTGTGGCCAATGTCGACGAAGCACACACGCCTGGGGGCTTCTTCAGGGGCGGGCAGGTCGAGCTTGGTGATACCCCAGCCGAGGGCGGCAGCTGTGGTATCGTTGATGAGACGGAGGAGCTTGAGGCCGGCGATCTCGGCGGCGTCAAGAAGCGAACGGCGCTGAACATCGGTGAACCATGCGGGAACGCTCATGACAATGTCCGAGACGGGCAGCTTGAGCTCAGAGGCGGCAGTCTGCTTGATCTTGGAGAGGTACATGGCAATGAGCTGGGTGGCGGTGAACTTCTCCTTCTTGCCAAGGTATGTGACCTCAGCGCCGACCTGGCCGTTGACATCGACGAGGGGTGCGGAGCAGTACTGCTGCTCGATGGCGACATCTGGGTTGCTGAAAGAGTGGCCGGCAAGACGCTTGAGGCAGGAGACGGTGTTTTTCAGGTTGGACATCTCCTGGGTCTTGGCCGTCTCACCGAGGTAGCGAGCCTTGGGGCCGAAGCCCACGAGAGAGCTGCAACGATGTTAGTCTTCGGTCGGCGAACGGTGACCTGCAGATATCCGCAGAGGAGAGACTGGAAAAACATACGGGGTAGCCCTGTTGGACACCTCATTGGTGATCTACGAGCACAAAAGTCAGTATGCTAGGCTTTGGTTTGTAGTTTGACGACAGCGCTCGACAGCACAGCAGTGCCTCTTCAAGACCTCCAAGCCCGTTTCTAGGATCGCGCAAGAAAGACTCGTAAAAGATGAAAGCTTGTTTCCCTGCCGGCGTGATCGTCAAGGAGGGGTGTACGTACGACATCGACACCGCGATTTCTGGCGACGGCAACCACGGTCTTGAGGTTACCGAAATCGACACCTGCGGGCAGACACCAACACGTCAGCTTTGGGACTCTTTATGACGAGTAGCTCGCAAGTTGACATCCAGAGATTCCGGAGGCCAACGCCGAGCAGAGTGGAAGTGATGCAGCAGGGTATTTGCTGTTATCACGACAAGAAGCCTAACTTACCGACGACGCTCATCTTGAAGGATGGTGGTGGGGTACTCTACAAGAGAACTCCCAGTGTGGTCTATGTGTTGTGTTGGGGTATCTGTTTGTTGGATATCGTCTCGCTTCGTATGCGATTCGAGGGTTGTCGTGAGAAAATCGCAATGTGGAAGGGTAGAATAGTCTATTTTTCTTCGTCGATCGTCGCGGGAGGTGGCAGAGGGAGAATCAAGTCGGAGCGCTTGTGGTGGTGGTGGTGGTAGTGGTAGAGGTAGCAACGGTGCAGTTGTGTGTGTGTGTGGGCAGGCTGGAGCACGTTGTCATGCAGTGGTAGTGGTCTTGGAGATAAACGGCAGGGGACCCTGTCAGGTAACGATGGCGGTTCCAGTCAAAACTTTCAGGTGTATAGTACGGGCTTCAACGTCCTTAGAAATACCTAAAAGCACAGGGCATACCTTCCGCCTATCAGTACTACTAGTACCCGCGGTCGCCTGCATTTCCAGTCTGACCGTCCTGAAAACCCAGTGCTGGCAGCTGCCTGGAAGCTGAGGAGAACAGAAAAAACGTCGCCTGTGCCCCTCATTGCGACAGCATGGCGACTCGGTCCCAGGTACCTCTGCCATACTAAAGCGCCCGCACAGGTACCACCCCGCCATAGGATGCCACCGGTGGGGGGAGGGGGAGGGGCCCAGCTTTCCGCCCAACATCGAATCTGGCAGAAATTTCCAGATTCTTCACCGCACGTCTTTCGCCTTCTGCCTACTACTAGTACTAACTACGGATCCCTCTTCTTAGGTTATCGCAACGCAGACTGCCATGTTTCCAGCGCTATGTGATAACAGAAACACTGCCTTCTGTGGACCATGAGCTCATGACCCGCTGCTTGGCTTGCCGTTTTGGCTGGGCTTTTACCTAAATGGCAGTCAGCCCATGTCTTTCCTGCCGTGTTATTACCCTGAGCCTTCCTCAACACAGGCGATGCTCTTACCTCACGGAAAATGGCTTCGCGACATGCGTGTCACTGCCCGACCTCACGCCCAAGTGATCTCAATCCGCGACGGACTTGAACATACGTGGCCCTCTCATGACCCGACTCGTGGCATTCTTGACACTGGATTCACTTGACAGGCTGGGCAACTAAGTGGTGCGTCTTCTCTCAAAAACAATAAGGTCATCATGTGATCATACTATATCCTCTTCATACCCTTCTCATGTCCTCAAAGTTGCACATACCATACATAATGTCTGGCATACCCGATTGCCTTGGAGCTCTCTTTGTCCCTTCTCATGTCTTGTGAGCCTGCTTTGCGGCCCTCAGACTGGAGACGACGTATGATGATACTGATGTTCCCGCTGCCGTCGCGCTCGCTGGGCGAGCGCGTACTTGCGTCGGTCTTCGGATCCCATGTAGTCTTCCATACGGACCCAATATTGTGGCTTAGACAGACTCTCCACAGAGCCGCGCAAGTCGCTCTCGCATGGCTGTCGCCGGGACACCTGAAGCTGAGGTGTTATGGCTGCAGGTCCGCCTCCATCGCTGTCCGTGCCTGTTCTACCATCTGTCTCATCCGAATAGGCATACAGTCCAGCCGCTGTGCGGCGTCGTGCCGAGAACTTGCCATCGACTGTGTCTGGGGGTCTGACTACGCTCCTCTTGCGAACCACACCAAGACCAGGCTGCACCTCCGACTTGACTGCTGCCTTTCGGGCTTCCAAGGCCGGCCGGAATGTCTCTGGGACCACATTGAGCTCGTCGCCTCGCTCTTCAGCCTCTTCGGCAGCTTCTCGCGCCGTGGTATGACTGTCGGCCATGGCAGCGTCTGCTCTGGGTCCACCCCATGTCCTTCGGCCTGCTGTGAAGATGCCGTAGACCATGTAGTACCAGTTGCAAAATGGATTCATGATGAACATCAGCGGGTACAGCCAGATCTTGAACCGTCGTAGCTTGCCTCCGAAATAGAGCATGAGAAGCCAGTTCAAGCCAAGGGAGATGGCTATGAATCCCACGGGCAAGTCATCCACCTTCTTCGTGCTCGTAATCAGAGCCAGGACCATGATGAAGAACAGAAGGGCTGTCGTCCGGATCGTATTTTGCATGAACCTCACGAAGATCAGGATGGGGTACCTCTTCCAGAGGCGCCAGTCTGTGAGCATGCACACCTCGTTGGTGATGAAGCCGAGGAACCATCGACGCCGCTGCTTAATCAGGGATCGATACGTCTGCACAGCTTCCGTCTTGCAGAAGGCAGACGTGCACATCTGGATCTGGTACCTCTTCTTCGCACCAATCATGAAGAGGTGCGTTAGCCAGCGATCCTCGCCAAGATGACACTTCGCGAAGTCGAACAAGTCCTCGCATTGTTCCGCCTTGTCAGCGAAGTAGTACTTGGCCATCCTCCGAAATGCCGAGAAACGTAGCATCGTCAGCGCCCCTGGCAGGCACGTCACTGAGCCGCAGCCCGACTCGACCGTTCGTTCGAACAGCTGTCCGTGTATGTATTCCATATCTTGGAGAAGCGTGATGATGCGATGCTTTCTTGTCGTCGACGTGATAACGCCCGTCATTGCCAGCATGTCTCTAGAATTGCCGGGGCTTAGTTCCATGTCGTAGACGAAGTTTTGCAAGCACACCTTGTCTAGGATGCAATCGGAATCAATGAACAGCAAGAACAGGTTATCATTTCTCTTCAAGTATTCCTGATAGACCTTGTCGATCAACTTGAACGTCAACTTCTGACAGTGACGTTTGCCGCCGTGTGCAAATCGAGAGATTGTGACCCGTGCCGCGCGGTACACCACATCAATACTTTTGGGATATGTATCGAGATTCAGAGGCACACCCAGTTTGTCGATGGTATTCAAGTATAGCTCATCCTCTTGATCCCCGTCGAAAGAGAGGAAGACGTGGATACATGCCGGAGGATAATCGCAGTCCACGACTGAGTTGATAGCCGTTACGAGGACATCAGGTTCCTCGCGATAGCATGGCATCACGATGACCACTTTTGGTGCAGTGACGTCGTCAAGAACTTGCTTTATTCGTTTTGTTCGACCGAGTTGATTGGTGACCAGCTGGTAGATGCAGAACAACCACGGCACTGTCAGAAGAATCGCGAAACTCCAGAAAGCGAACCATTGAAGAAAGGCAACCATGGGAACGGGCCAGTACCGGACGACTTGGCTTGGTAGCGGAAGCGTAACGATCATGATCGGCAGGAAGATGCATCTGACACTTCGTCAGTGAGGTCGTTGCTAGTCCAATAATCTCCAAACCTAAGCGCCGTGAAGGCGATTCCAACCAAGATGCATAGCACATTGATGGACCAATGCTCTGACTTCTGAAAGACTTTTACAAGGCAGTATAGGAACGCGCCTAGCCAAAGGAACCACTCCAGGCAGGCCATCAGCATCACAACACCGACAATGGCCGTGTACACAACCTTCTCTTGTCAGTATTGCATGGCTTTGCACTAAAGAAGTGAACGTTGAGTTGCCGAACTTACGTCCCTAACCGGCCAGTCCATATTGAACTGCGTTCGTGATCAAAGGCAGTGACTGTTCACTCTTGCAGTATTTATTTGCCGAGCAAGTTGGTGCAGAATCTTCGACGGGGCGGGCTCTCGAGCTGCCAACAAGGCCTCTGCTTCATCACGTTGCACAGACACGGCATCCAACCCCTGATCACCGCTTCAAACAACTTCTGCCCCGGGCAATTTCGGATTGCCAATGGCCTATGAGGCCCTGCAGGCACCCGCGGCACAGCCAGTGAGGCTGGAACAGCAGTGGAGAAGAAACAGCTGGAGGCGAAGTTTGTTGGAGGAATTCATTCACCTCATTCTGGGTAGGCACGCTGTTCCTTCCTTTAATTTGAAAGTGGCTCAAAGATACCAACAGAGATAGCAGGAGGGTCGTTGACGACACCTGCGACAGCTGTTGGCCACTTTCCACTCGCCCGTTTTGGCTACATGTCACTCAAGGGAGCAAATCGAATCAATTGTGCTGGGAGGCACTTTCGTTGAGCTCAAAGTGGCAATATATTTAGCAATCGGCAGTATCTACGGGTCATAACCCTCGTGCTTGAGCGAAGCGCTCAAAAACAGCCTGCCGGTCTAGCCTTCGCACACACCACGACGTACAGCTGTACATCTCATGTCGGCCTATGTTGAATATGACGCCGGGACGCTCTGGTGTTTGACGTGTCTCATCGCGGCTCGGCTAAGCGCAGTGGCCTTTCCCGTGTGCCGCATCCCAAGAGCCCTGAGGGCGACAGCGGGTTCACGATGCTACGGGAGCCTTTGGGCTGGGGTGAGAGCTGCTGACAGCGCACGCGTGCGAAGCAAATGCTCATGTGGTGACTGACTATGCGTCAACATGCCATGGCTTTGTCCGCATGGCAAGGCGCCTTGCGCCTGACAAACCTTCCAGGCATTCAGGTACGTTGCGAGATCTTTCGAGTCTCCTTCAGTCATCTTCTTCACCAGTCCACGTCACTTAATTGCAACTTCCGAACTCGCTGACCCTTGTCCTTACCCAGGCGCTCAACTCGGTTGTGATGAAACGTGCTTGGCCGCTCGCTCGCTGTATTTTTGTCAGCATTATCTGGTATGCAGCAGGTGAGAATACTCACACTCAGGCTCGTCACTCTGTTGAAGATCGTAATTGAGAACCAAGTTCTTGATACGCTGCTGTTCTTCCTTCTCTACCTGCTGCTGATTCTTCATAGCAACCGCAAAGGTAGAGTCAGATGGTAGTTCAACCGTGCGTGTCTGATGGGTGTCAGTGAGATCCACCTTCGAGAAGACTTTGCTTTTACACACCTGTTGACGATTGCCTTTCTTGGTGAGCAAAGCAAACGCCATCGTAGAGTTGCTGCTGGTCGGTTGATCATGGTTGGCATCGCCGCTGAGCCCTTGTGTTTCGCGAACCTTGGCTCGCATTGGCAGCGGCACGTCGAACTGTTGCTTTCGCTCGAACTTGCGCGACTCCAAGCTCTCAGACATCATCTTGGCATACTCGCGTTCAAAGTCTGCCTCATCTTCGGGATCAACGGCTTCTTCCTGACGGGTGACGACAATCGCCTCATCATCCTCATCAGAGATACTACCACGGTCTGATTCGTCGTCGTTTTCCTGTGGAATGTCAGTGTTATCCCAGGGTAGGATTGATGGACGATTTCAAGCCTACCTCGTTGTCCTCTTCGCCTGAAGTACTGCTCTCATCTCCTTCCTCATCTTGGTCGAGATCGTCGCCATCCGCCAGCTCATCGTCGGAGGACGGACCGCTCATAGCATCGTCAGCCTCAGCCTGCTTATCGACACCGACACTCTTCTGGTCTTGTGCAACGGCCAACTGGAAGGCTTTGGCAGCCTCCTCTAGGTTCGTCGCCAGCTTCCATTGCGGCCGAGTCAGCGCAAAAGTATCTTGCACGGCAAAATCGATGTCCATGGGCAATGAGATCTTGGTGTGAATATAGTACTGAAAGAAGCTCAAGAAATAGTCGAGTTTCTTGCCGGCTGCTCCACGATTGAAGAAGACGCCACAGGTCTCTAGCATGGTGGACACGAGGCGAATCCGGAAAAAGTCATCTGGGGGGTCGAGCGCGACGTATCTTCCAGGAACCGGGGGACCGCCTATCCTCATTAGTATGTTACTGACCACGGCTGCGATCCGAGGCACTTACCATGTCCAAAAGTCACGATTCTATACATGACGTCGAAAATCACCGGATGCTCGAGCATGCGGTAGTTGTAAAGTTCGCCTAGGTACTTGACTTCGGCGATGCGGCGCTGGAGGAATCGGAAGTCATTCTGCTCCAGACCAAAGCTGACAGACTCGATGACATTGTCGATGACTCGCACCACAAATTCGGGATGATAGCGGTATATGGCGCTGAGCAGGATGCCAAGGAGGTGAATGTTCCCAAATTTGACCTTCCCCGGCTTTGAGAAAACCTTTTCCAAAATCCTGACAACCTTGATATAATCGTTAGCACTCATTCACATTCCAGATCTCTCAGAGTCTCGTTTCCTTACCTCTGGTTCTTCCCAGTGCAGCCTTCTGATTTGCTTCAGAATCTTACCGTAGTTCCTCTTGGTCATATCAATATAGACCAGCTTGCGGATGAATTGATCCATGGGTGTCCTCTCCTTCTGCTCAATTGCAGGCCGCTCTGGGGGATCAACGAAGTAGACAGCGTTGTCGATCAGCATCTTCTCAGTATGACCGATATGCTGCACGGACTTCTTGCGCTGCAAAGTCTCCAGGAAGCTTGCCATGCGTGGTGAAGTCTCCTGGTTCTTGAGCAGGTAGCGACCGCAGTTCTCAATGAGATTGCAGAGGATCTCGATGTTCATTCGGGAGAAGTCATCGAGGCTCACTTTCAGGCAATGAAACACCACATGTTCAGGAACGATGCCGAACTTGGTGAGTTCTGCGAGATATCGGATGTTGCTCAAGCGGACCTGGCCAAGAAAGTCCTTCTCTTTGCGCCGTTGAAGACTGCGGAATTCGGCATCAAGATAGTCGACAAGTCCCTTCGGAACATCCGGCATATACCGGCCTAGAGTCGCAACAAGTCGGGACCAACAAGGCAACAAATCCCCTCGGCCTTTGGGCACCTCCGTAAGGGCCTTGATAAGGCGGTTGCGGGATGCCTTTGAGTTGAGATAGCAAAAGTCGACGGCCATTTGGTCAATCACATCCTCGTTCGTGAGCTCTGGCAGGCGGGCTAGGAGAACGTCGACTTGAGCGCCAATTGTCTTGTTCGCAATTGTCGTCGACTGATCATCTGGAGCTTCGGTTGATTTTGCCGCTTCGACTGTTTCACCATCTCCCTTCTTGCCAACAGGCTCATCGCCATCCGCCTTCTTCTTCTTGCCGTCCTCGAGAAGGATGGGTGGAACTTTGCCTTTGAGGTCTACCAGGTTTTCGTAGAAGCGTCGCTCGTCTTCGTCGGCCCAGATGCCAGCGCCGTCACTGATTGATCGCAGATATTCTCCAGTCTTCAAAAGACCTACAGACGTATTCGACGTGCCCAGACCATCGTTGGCATCTTTCAATTCTGGCATTTCGGCGCCGATGGCATCCGCAATGACCTGGGCGTTAGACACCAGGCGCTCCTGGGCCTTGAGCTGCTTCTCATAGTTCGCCTGCCTGTCTTCGAATACCTCCCCTGACTTAACGTAGGCCTCGGCGTTTCTCCGAGCCTGTGACTGTATGGACTTCTGATCTCGGACAACGTGGCCCTTGACGTCCTCGAAGTATCGCTTCAAGATACTCTTGAAACGGTCCGCCATGTCGGGTGGGGTGAGTGGCTGGTCTTCCTCATTGCCGACACTGGCGTCATTCTCTGGCTCAGAAGTGGTTTCGGGGGGAGCTTCGTCGTCCTCGATCCCCTTGCGGCCCTCAGATGGATTGGACTTGACACCAAGAATATCCCAACTGAAAGCTTTCACGAAGATAACAAGTAAAGGCAAGTTCACGTGTTCTCGATCATGACCCAGAAGATCCTTGAGAACTTCCAGAGGGAATGGTTCAGTCGTTCCAGTCTTGTTCGAGTTGCTCCGTGGCTTCAGCTCGCCGCTCTTAGCGGCCACCCCCATTGAGGCATCCTCAGGCTTGGTGGCGTCATCCAATGTTCTCAGAACACCAACGAGCCATAATTCCGTGACGATGCGTAACAAAGCTCGTTGGCGAATCAAGCGCTCCTTCTCTTCCTTCTCACGGGCTTCGGGGCTGAGCGTCTTGAGAAAGCTCTTGTCGGGGGTGGACATGCCCTTTCCCAGCAGCCATGCCAGTTGCTCCGTAAAGTCTTCCGGTCCAAAGCGCTGGTGTAGGGCGCTAACGATTTCCACGCCAGCGTCAATTTCGCCCGGTGTCTTGAGCTTGCAGAGCCCTTCGTAGCAGGCTGAGATGATCTCGGAAATGTACTTGCGAAGACTGAGGGATCGAATCTCCTGAAGGAAGGTATGCAGCGTCGCAGGCGTCACGGCGGTTCGCAATCGTTTGATGAAGGCAGTGTTCTTCTTCAGAGACGAGTCGAGGGTGCTGCTGACGGGCAACACATCTGTGAAAGGTGTCAGCGGTCTGGTGTTTCGAGGAAGCAGCCTGCATCGAGACGGCGGGGTTGATCTGGAGAAACTGACCGGTCACGCCCTCCCATGCCTTCTCATTCTGTGCGCGGAGCTCGCCTGGCTACCAGTTAGCAGCCCGTTTATGGGTGAACTTGTTGAAAGTGAAGTGCGTACGCTTCTTCGCGCGATCCATGTCGGATCACGACTCGGTATGTAGTTGCAAGATTTGGTAGGTGTCAGCGCTACATTCGCGCGACGGAGCGATGCTAAGGGACGCAGGGCCCCAGGAAATGGAATCTCAGGCGGGCGATGTGAGCCGGCATCGGGTCTACCACGTCAACAGAGCTAGAGGTCAGAGCTCTGGAAGCGAAAAGTGTCTGCAGTGCCGTGAAGTTGGTGAAGCAATGATTTTTGGCGGGCGGTTTGGACCCGACGTCAGTTCCACCGGCCTCAACTCACTGTAAACTCACTCTGCCATTACGCTGCAGGCTGCACCTTCCCGCGTTCGGGGTCCGTTGGTTGGTTAAGTGCCTAAGCAGCTTCGGTTTATAGTCTCTTATGACGCATAACCGCGCTACTTGCATAGGATGCCTGACCGAATTCCAGTATCATCTAACAGGGGGAATTCGGTGCTGGTGACAAGCTTCGCTGGCAGCACCAAGCTCAGCGATTGTTATGCCAGCGCTGATCTCCAGTGACACCAGATTATCACCAGGCGACATGTGAAGAACAGCATCAATGTCGCTATGTCAATATTCCAGCCTTGAGAGAGACACGCTGGTTCCATGAGGCTGGCTCCAGTGAGCCCGACGAAAGGCGAAAAGCGAGCTGCGTTCAGACAATGCATTGCAAAACCTTGCCCCGTTTAAGAACACGATTCCTTCCTAATGAATTCGCGCTTGTATATCAACTGGGGACTCCGTCGATTCCGGCTTGACCCAAGGTGACGCGCTCATGCCCAAGGACTCAGGATAGAATGCACCCCGTGGCTGCCGACTCCGATCCACCCAACAGCGGCCTACACGAACGAGTAGCGATGGCCTGGACGACTGCTCTCATTGAGACTTGATCCGATCATCACCCGATCATCACTCGTCGACTTCAATGCGAGCCGATTCGCTTTCCCCCAGGACACGCTGTGCAGGTCGAGTGGGTCGCCACCGATCATGACATCTCCGGGTCGTCCTTATCAGTTGACGCCACCACCCAATCGCCAGCCTGCGCGGGCGTTCATGCAGTATCGTGAGAGCATTGCGCCCCCATGTCGACTTGATGCCGTCACGCCCAGACCAGCGCGGCGCCCACTTGTGGTCGCTGTCGTGCATCTCCTGGTTTGGGCCGCTCAGCTCCGAGGATATGCTGCAATTGGTAGAGTCCGTGGCCTAGCCGTGGGCCATGTGCCGGGGTGCAATGAGGACTTGAAGAGACCATCCCCAGAGAACACACTCTGCTCACCTTGAGTTTACCATCACGTCCTTGTTCATCACTCAGAATCTGCGATTATTCGTTATTTTACTGCCGGTGACTTCGACTGACACTATTTCACCATGGCGATAACAAGCACCATGCAGATGCAGACAAATCTTCCAACACTTTCACAGTCCGGCTCACTGCCGCCCAGTCCACCACTCACTGCGAGACCTTCAAGGAAAAACAGTTTTGGTGACACAGACGCCGTTTCCCAGTCAAAACCATATCCTTTACCTCCGAAGTATCCACAGAAGCATGTTTTGCCAGAAGACCTTAAAACACCGGATCATCTTGTTGAACGAGACTCGCGACTGATCCGTTTGACTGGTGTTCATCCTTTCAACGTCGAAGCCCCATTGACAAACCTTTACGACGAGGGATTCCTCACAAGCGAGAACCTTCATTATGTGCGGAACCATGGCTGTGTCCCGGATTGTCAAGATGACGAGATCCTCGACTGGTCGTTCACCATTGAGGGCATGGTAGCCCAGCCTGTTACCATGAGTGTCAGGGACCTTATACAAGAATACGATCAGGAAACGTACCCCATCACACTCGTCTGTGCAGGTAACCGTCGGAAGGAGCAAAATGTGGTGCGGAAGAGCAAAGGTTTTTCTTGGGGACCAGCTGGTGTATCGACTGCCCTTTGGACGGGGGTGCCTATCAAGGACCTTCTCAGTCGCGCAAAGCCTCTTCGTGGCGCACGCTACGTTTGTTTCGAAGGCGCCGACAAGTTGCCGAACGGCTATTACGGGACTTCAATCAAGTTGAATTGGTGTCTTGATCCGAACCGTGGAGTTCTTGTTGCTCACAAGATGAACGGCGAGACTCTGCATCCCGATCACGGCAAGCCGGTTCGTATTGTGATACCAGGACAGATCGGTGGGCGAAGCGTCAAATGGCTCAAAAAGATCATCGTCACAGCCGAACCCAGTGACAACTGGTACCACATCTACGATAACAGGGTGCTGCCTACCAACATCTCACCCGAGGCGAGCGCAGACCTGCCCGAAGTCTGGAAGGACGAGAAATATGCCATCTACGATCTCAATGCGAACAGCGCCATCTGCTACCCGCAACACGATGAGACTGTGCCCTTACCCTTGCAAAGCGAAAGTCCCACTTACACCGTTCGCGGATATGCTTATGGAGGTGGAGGCAAACGCATCACACGCATGGAGCTGACTCTCGATAAGGGGAAGACATGGCAATTGGCAAACATGCGATATCCCGAAGATGACTACCGGCTAGCCCCCCAAGGGGACACGCTCTTTGGTGGCAAGGTCGACGTCACCTGGCGCGAAGCGTCTTTTTGCTGGAGTTTCTGGGATATAGAGATCCCCCTTGAGGACCTGGCCGGTGCGGACGACATCATGGTGCGCGCTATGGATGAGGGTATGATGGTGCAGCCACGAGACATGTACTGGTCAGTCCTCGGCATGATGAACAACCCATGGTTCCGCGTGGTCATTCATCGCGAGGGCCATTCTCTACGGTTCGAGCATCCCACTCAGCCGGCACTGATGCCTGGCGGATGGATGGAACGCGTGAAGAAAGCTGGTGGGAATCTGACGAATGGATTTTGGGGAGAGAAGATGGTCGGTGATGAGGATGAAGCGGTCGCTGTGCCTGAGCCAGAGAAGGAGATCTGCATGACCAACCCGGACATCAACAGGGACATCACGCCTGAAGAACTGGAAGCCCACGATGACGAGAAAGAGCCCTGGTTTGTCGTCAACGGCCAGGTTTACGACGGCACACCGTTCCTTGGGAAGCATCCTGGTGGTGCAGCGTCAATCACTGGCGTCGCGGGCCAGGATGCGACGGAAGAGTTCCTGGCTATTCGTAAGTGGCTACTCCTGCTGTATCATTTTGGTACCGAGCTAACGCGGAATGCAGACAGTGAGAATGCGAAGTTGATGATGTCCAAGTACCACATCGGCAAGCTATCATCGGCCTTGGCAGAAAAGGAGGAACAAGCGGATCTGACACGGGAGGTGTTCCTTCGATCCAAGCAATGGAGCAAGGCAACACTTGAGTCTCGTGTCAGCGTGTCTCATGACTCTAAGATCTTCACCTTCAAGCTTGATCACGAGGGCCAACAGATTGGTCTGCCAACTGGACAGCACCTTCTTGTCCGACTGCGAGACCCGGCTACGCGGGAGGCTATCATCCGATCCTACACTCCCCTGTCTGAGGCGAACCAGAAGGGCTACCTGCGAATCCTGATCAAGATCTACAAAGACAATGGAGCGAGGAAGGGAGGGAAGATGACTCAGGCTCTCGACGCGATCCCATTGGGACACTTTGTCGAGTTCAAAGGCCCGGTGGGCAAATTTGAGTACCTGTCACGCGGACTGTGCCGCATCTCTGGGCGCGAGCGACAAGTCCGTCGCTTCTACATGATATGCGGCGGATCTGGCATCACGCCCATCTTCCAGGTACTGAGGGCCGTCGCTCGGGATGCCGAGGACGCGACCGAGTGCCGGTTGCTGGATGGAAACCGGGCCGAGCAGGATATCCTTCTCAGAAGCGACCTAGACAAGCTGGCAGAGGCGGCCTCTGGACGGTGCAGGATATTGCACACCCTGAGTAAACCAGGAGACTCGTGGGCTGGAGAGAGAGGCCGGGTGGACAGAGCGCTTGTGGAGAAGGAGGTTGGGTCAAGGGAGAGAGGAGATGAGCTGGTGCTGGTGTGTGGACCCGAGTCGCTGGAGGCTTCCGTACGTGAAGCTCTGACGGGACTGGGATGGGGTGAGGACGATATGGTCTTTTTCTGATGTAGATTGAGCACACACGCATTGGCCATATTGAACGACTGCGATTTGTCTTGTGTGTGTCTGACGAAAGCCGACGTGAGTTACACTGCGAGGGCACCCTTGCAGCAGATCATGGACCCTCACAGGCGCAGGGTCCCTTGCCTCCTCAGGTGGTACCCTGTATTAGAACGTCATTTTCCTACGCCGCATCGACACAATTGGTGAGTGGCCGACGGCTCTGCTGACGTGCATGTGGGCAGCAGTTATGGAGTATCGTGAGTTATGATAGACTTGACGTATGAGATGCATACGCCGTTCAAGTCGTTAGCTGAAAGGAAATACTGCAACATTCTAGAGCTCCTCTACTACCTTATCCACCCCATATTAACGCTCACCTTGTCATGGGTTGTTCCTTTCACACAATCACCTATTTAGCAAATATGCCGAGTCGGTACCAATTCGGATCAATCGCGATGAAGCGAACAGCAATGACGACCAGGTTATCAGCTTGTTAACTTTGATATGGAGAGTGGAAGCCTGCTACCATTGGCACCACTTTCGTGACTACTAATAATCACTCATCCACTTGCCTACCGGTAGTGACGTACTCTGCCCCATTGCAGTGCTTATACGTGCAATGTCATACTGCCTGATCTTGCCGTTGTTGCGCTCGGCTACCTTACTGATGACCATGAGGTCCCCTCGCTTGTGGAGCAATTGACGAATGATTGGCAACGGAGGCAACAGCGTAGTGGGTTGGGGATCCAACGGACTGATGCATTGGGTGCATAAGCCGTTTGTAGTCACCAGCTGAAAAGAAGAATGGAAAGGAATCGTGAGCTCTTGACTGGTTGCTTCCCGTGAAGCCCCGTACTGGCGCCTGTCCTATTATGTTCTGTTGCTTCCGAACTAGCACCTATCCCGCAATCATGCCGTCTAGGCGGCACCACTTGGTGCAGTCGCGATCGACACGATGCTTCACTACCGGTAGAGATATTTAAGTCTGCCCGCAGCCGTCTGGAAGCATTGATTTCCCGAGCTGTTTGACCCAAGCACATCGATATCACTGCACCAGCGTCTCGACCTCAAACCTGCACTCATTCCACCGCCATCATGTCCGAAGTGACTTCCTATGTGGTGCGTCGGTCTGCAAACAACACGCTTCGAAATTGGTCAAGTGAAGAGGGCATCGTAACTGATGGAACAATATAGGTCGCTTTCAAGGAAGGCGCTGACCAAGACCACATTGATAGGTGAGATACGCGCTCCTTCACCCTCTTTTGTTGCACGGGAGGAAGAAGCTGACAAAACGAAATGATAGCTGGAAAGCCAGCATCTCCAAAAACGGCGGCAAGGTCATATCAGACTACAACACCGTCATAAAAGGCTTTTCGTAAGTTGATGGGCGGCAGCATTTACTCGGTTCCGAGACGAGGATCATTTGCGTGCATCGTCGAGGCTAATCATCGATACAGAGCTGAGATCCCTCCTGAAGCGCTCGTAGAACTGCAAACCGACGAGTTGGTTGACTACATCGAGCCAGACAGTAATTAAAATGGCGTGGCGAAGTTTCCGGTGTGCTCTAAGGCGACTGCTGAGCATAAGCTAGAGTAAATTGTTGGAGGGTTCAAGTTGTTTTGCATACCTTGGTCCGTAGCACCTACTACCACCTTGTTAGCTGCGAGCACCATGCAGTGGCCATGTCACTACTAGGAGCACTAGGAGTAGTACGCAATCGTATCACAGTAACCTTACTTGCAGTCTTCCACTGACAGTCATTCTCAAGACGTCATCTTGCCTTAGTTATCCTGCTTTTAGTGCACGCAGCCTGGGTCATGCACACGCGCTTACATACTACAAGTGCTATGGGTCTGTCTATTAAAGCCGGCCGCAGCCGCAATTGGCGTCAAGTTGGAGTTTCTTGGTCTTACAACTACATCATCCCAACAACAAATCCCACACGCCAGCTCCGACGTCGATTCTCAGGCACTACCATCGCCAATATGCCCACCTACATTGTATGTCCGACGAGACGACACGCCTGCTGTTCAGGCAAACATATCAAATCGGATCGCTGACAGAGTCTTCAGGTTTCTTGCAAGGAGGATGCCACCGACGATCAGGTCGCCGCGTAAGTCCAATTGCCTTGGATTCCCAGCTTCCTCTTCTTCGGGAGAGCGACTGACAGAGTGTTCTAGGGTGAAGGAGCACGCCAAGGACCAGGGCGGCAAGATCGGACACGAGTACAAAATCATCAAGGGCTTCTCGTCAGTACTTTGTCCTCCAAGTGAACTTGTCCATCTGAGAACTGACACGAGCGCAGAGTCGATTTCGACAGTGACGCCATACTGACCCTGGAGAGCCACGAGCACGTCAAGGCAGTGGAGGAGGATGGCGTGATGCACACCCAGTAGATGCAAGAGTCGACGGCTTGGAACATCATACAGAGCGTAAAGAAGAATAGACATCTTTTGCTTCTAACCTGCGCATGTGTCGTGATCTGCGAACTGTGCTTGAGCTCGTGAACCTAATGCACCGCGAATGCCCCCTCCTTGATCAAGGCGTACCGGTCCCATCCCCTCCTTCCTCCATCTGCTACACGTCCAGGTCAGGAATGACGTGTGACGTAGACCCCGCGTCTGTAACCTGGACCCTATCATAACCCTGGCTCACATCATTCTCGTTGCTTTGCCGTGACTCCAGCTTCCGCCTGTCACCCGTCTGTTACTGCCCAGGCATTGCTCAAGCACTGCTTCATGCAACCTATCACCGCCTCTGCTGTCTGCTCTCCATCACTGGTTCCTCCTCACCGCGTTAATTCTGGTTCTACCACCCTCGTGCCGCTCCTCGTCTGCTTTACGCGTCTCTAAGTCTTGGCATAACTCCCGATAAGTCCACTGATAAGCAAACGGTCATCTACCCGATCTCTCCCTCCGGCTTTCGGCTCGGAACGGCCTGACCCCCAACCTTCCCCCCCCCGTCTATGTGGATGTGCTTCTCCGTCTACCCACGATCCCTTCCCTTCCCGCCAATCTGATCCCGCCCTCAATTCCGACACTTCAACCTCACGCAACACATTCGAGATACTCACACCGATCTCGTCTCCCAAAGTATGCTTTCGCAATGAAGGCTCTCTCACGTCCATTGTCACGGCACTGCTGTCGTCGTCAGCCCTCATCAACTCCATTATCGACCGCCATCCTTCCCGCGGGTACTGCCTCACAATTACCGAGCAACTGTTCTACCGCCTCCGTTCTCGCGACACATCGCTCAAGACGAAATGCCTCGCCGACAGACCAACAAACCCGAAGGGGCTTCATCAACTTCTCATCCCTCTTTACGCAGTCCTCAGACTCATCAACAAAGACTCACGAGGTCTCCGACGCTGAGGTCTACACCCTCGCACAGCAGAAGCAGCACCCTCTAAGCTTAGCCGACCTTATAAAGTCAGTCACTCTCTCAACTCGCAATTCTCGTCGCATAAACTCTTGCTAAAACTTGTGAAACAGACACGGACGTCCACCCCTCTCCGAAAAGTCGCTCCTCTGCTCCGCCAACTTCACCCTCTCTCTCCTCCCCATCCGCCTCGCACACCGGATTCAAGCCCTCCGCAACCTCCCCTACATCGTCGTCTCAAACCCAAACGTTGCGCGCATCTACCGAAACTACTTACACTCCCTATCCATCCTCCTTCCATACTGGCAACAAGCCTCCGAGGGTCGCCCCATTGCCCACCTCGAGGACGAGATCCGCTTCACAAAGACCCTTGCCGAGCTCGTCGCCACACACACAGATACCATCCCAATCCTCGCAAAGGGTTTCCTCGAGTGCCGCAGGTATATCTCTCCTCACGAGGTCACCCGCTTCCTTGACGAGCATCTTCGTGCTCGCATCGGCACCCGACTCGTTGCCGAGCAGCACATCGCCCTCCACTACTCCAGCCAACCTCACTTCGACCCGGACGCCAGCCCGACACCATGTCCTGAGCACCCTTCCTACATTGGTGTCATTGACACTGCGCTCCGTCCAGCAGCAATTGTCGCTTCATGTGGTGACTTCGTTGCCGATATCTGCGAGCTCCGCTACGGCGTCCGTCCCAAGCTCATCATCGACGGCGAGCCCGACACAACATTCGCCTCCGTGCCCACCCATCTCCAATACATCGTCACAGAGATGCTCAAGAACGCCTACCGCGCAACTGTCGAGTCGCGCTCCAGCGAGCCCATCGTCGTCACAATCGCCCCAGAACCACCACTCAAGCACCAACCCGGCAGCACACCAGACATCAGGCCCTCCGAACACACCATCGGCCCCTTCTTCAGCGGCGCGATCCAGCCCCTCGACGACAACGCCCCAGGCGTCACCATCCGTATCCGTGATCGCGGCGGCGGCATCTCTCCAGACACCCTCCCCAATATCTGGTCCTACTCCTTCACCACATTTTCCGAGGACGACGACCTCCCCGGGTCCAGCGGCACGGAGGGTCTAAACGCCATTTCCTCCGCCAGCGCCGGTGGCAGCTCCATCGCCGGCCTCGGCTACGGCCTACCCCTTAGCAGGGCATACGCCGAGTACTTTGGCGGCGGCATCGCCGTGCAGAGTCTCTTTGGCTGGGGTACAGACGTCTATTTGAGGCTCAAGGGCGTCGGCAAGATCGATGACCGAGGGCGCAGTGGCATGAAGTAGGTTGACAGGTCGTCCTAGCGTGGCCGTCTATCTTCCTTGAGTTGTCATGCATGAAGGCAAAGTTCCCTCCCGGGGGTGATCCGGGGTTTGGATTTGGTTATCGCACATTTTGGGTTACATATGAAAAGCGAGTTACTGGATCTTACAAGTATCGAAGCCTGCAGCTTCATTGATACAATTTTCCCTACCTTAGGGTCCCCTGCACGTGCAATTTCAGAAACGCGCCGTAGACCTTGCAAGTCACTTGAAATACCTGCACCACCGCCAAGGATAAGTTTGCGAATCAAGTATTAACTCGTTATGTAGATAAGTGTACCGAGTATGTATATGCCAGACCCTTTCCAGTCCCCAGTACCGTCTTGCCGAATCAAGAAGAAACACCGCACACTGAAAAACCCAAAAACATACAGCTAAGAAAGGAGGAAAAGAGTTAAATCCAAAATCACGCAAAAAGCCACACGCCCTTTGCTGCTGGTCGCTAGACCTGCGATTTTCCAACGCTCATGGGAAAGATTTGTCCCAAAATAAACCCCTTGTGAAACACATGCACCGCCGAGATTCAAACACAGTTAGATCCGTACACCGGTGACCGCTCACATCATCTCCAGCTCCCTGTCAATCTGCTTGTCCATGAACGTCCGCCTCTCGCCCACAAGCTCCGTTTGCAACCTCTGCTCCACCAGCGCTCTCACTTGCTTCTTTGTTACTGTGTCGAGGTCTACTTCGGAGAGCACACCCTGGATCGCTTCGACGATAGCGCCGTCATCGGGACCGACGTTACCGCGCTGGAAGTCGAAAGAAGTGGTGGATTGCATGCCTTCACCCATGGGGGAGCGATGGCCCCCAGAGTAGCCCAAGGCGGAGTTGGAGCGGTTGCCACCTGCGAAAGCCCCGGCACCCATACCAGGTGACATGGTGGACTGGCGAAGACTCATGGTGCTACCGACACGATTGGCGGGGAAGTCTTGGTAAGGAGATTGGTTTTGTTGCCTGTCAGGAAGGGCACTGCCCATGGACATCATAGACTGCCTGTGACTCGCCATGGGCTGGTTTTGGAAGCCTGTCATGGTAGAAGCGCGAGTCATGTTGTTGAACGGAGCAGGCGACTGAGGCGGCATGAAGGTGTTGCGGCCCTGAAGGCCGGTCATGACAGAGCCTTGGGGACCCATGGAGTACACTGACTTCATCTCGTCCATTGCATCGTACTGGTCGCCATAGCCGTCCTGCTTCTCTTGACCGCCGCGGCGGCCAGGGAGGTTGTTCATGAGAGCGTAGTCGTCCCAACGCTGCAGAGGAATAGACCTCGGGTCGTAGCCCTCGTCTTCGACCGCCACAATTTGTTTGTTACCCTTCTCACCGACAACAACACGCGTGTTACCCCATGAGAAGTTGTCCTGGTTCCAGAAGGAATAGATGGGTAGGATGAAAGAGTAAATGGGGAACGCGATGATGTAGATGATCATCCATCCAATGTGCTGCCATTGGCGTTTCAGGATGAAGACAAGGGCCTGAAGGCCATACACTGCCGCCAGCATGACCAGGGAGATCAGTGGGAAAGGACCCGTGCCGGTAGCGATGACATAGATAAGGTATCCGAGGTAGACGCACGTAGCAGGCAGCATGATCGTTCCGAACAGGTCGATGAACACCACGAACCTCATGCCAAAGAAACAGAACCCGCACATCTCCTTCAGGCGCATCAGCTCCATGAGGTTGTGGATCGTAGAGTTGATCCATCGGCGACGTTGCGAAAGCAGAACACTCCATGACTCAGGGGCTGCGGTCTTGCACTGAGCATCGGCCATGAACTTGTAGGACATGGAAGGGAAGTGCTTGGTCATCAGTGTTGTGAGATAACGATCCTCACCGAGAGCCAAAAGGTTCTTCTTGTGGAGAGTGTCTACATCGCAGATGCTGTACTCCTTGATGACCTGATCAGAAATGATCAGGGGCTTACCCTTGTCTGCTGTGCGGATGCGATACATAGTGAAACTAGAAAACGTTAACTTCTGATCTGTATCTGATGAATGGGTGACTCACCATCCAGGAAGACATGTGACGCTGCCGAACAGAGATTCGAAAGCCTTAGCAAGGTGATGGGAGATGAAGTACTCGTAAACCTGGATCATAGTCCACCATGACTTTTCATCGTTCTCCAGACTTGTTTCGCCACAAATACCAGCAATCTTGGCATTGTGGGCGCAGGCGGACACAAGACGGTTAAGCGAGTCTTCCTCAACGGAGGTATCGGCATCGACCATGAAGAGATACTCGTAGAGCTCGGGATCCACGCCAATGATGTTGTTGATTTGGTGGAACATCTCGAGCTCAAGCGGGCTCATAGGGGAGCGGTGGTGAACACGATTCAGGAAGCTCATCAGAAGGATCTGTGAATCACGCTTTCCACGGTTACCAGGCTTCGCCTTTTGCTGCTCAGACTCCTTGCCAACCTTCACAACGACGAGGTAGGGTACAACATTGCCTTCGAACTCGTATAGGCCAGAGTAAACCTTGCCATAGTTCAGTTGTTCGCTGCCGGGACCAACAGACTTGAAAGGGAGAGCCGGAGGATCGATCTTGGGGTCAACACCGAGGATGTCGAGGACAATTTTGGGGGTAGGTCTATCGTTTCCTTGGCCAACAATAACACCATCACAGATAACACAGATGAGCTTGCGCTTGTTGTCGTACTGCAGTGCAGTGAGTGAGTCGAGGGCCTTGCGCAGCGAATCTTCACCCTCTGTGTAGGCAGGAACCTGGCAGATAACGAATTTGTCTTGGGGCGCGGGGCGGCGTTTGGACCCGAACTGCAGGGCAGCCAGAAACTTGACCAAGATGACAGCACAGAGGATGACGGCAAAGGCGAGTAGGATCCAATTGTTGACCTGGCATCTGGCGGTATCGCGGAAATCGGTGTACCCTTTGAAGCCAATGTTCTGGATACAAGTCCAGCTGTTGCGGATGCGCGGCTCTTTACTCGTGCCTCGGGCACTCTCAAGAATGTCGTCGAGCTGAGACTTGATGTCCTCACCAGGGTTGTTCGCCCAGAGGTCTGACACTTCCTCATCGAGGAACTCGTAGATGGCAACGTCAGGTTGCAAGTCCTGGGTGTTGAAGTAATTGGTAAGATCGTAAATCTCATTACCGTACCGTACCCATTTGCGCTGCTCTTCCTTGCCTTGACTCTTGACCGACTTCGTCTTGAAAACCAACTGGCCGGCATAGAACTCCTCGATTGCGGGTAGGAAATCATCCCAATACCAATTGTCGTTTTGCAGCTTCTTACTTGATCGATCGGCGTAGAAGCCCGAGGAGTGAACCGCGATATCGAACTCGGGAGTGTTGTTGGCGATGAGACGAGTCGTTTCCTTGATTCCAAGACCACGGCAAGCTCTGTTCAGCGGCTGAGGGAAATAATCGTCCATGTCAAATCCTGCCAGATCCATCATTCTCTCATTGGTGGTCTTAGTAGAGCTGTCACTGTGCTGACGTCTCCAGAAGTCAGACATGTCGTAGACCTTGCCGTGAACGCTGACGAAGTAGCTGTCATCTGAGGTATGCCCGGCGACCTCCTGGCTGTTCCAAGCCTTGTTCTTGTTGGGACAAAGCAGGTCACCGAAGAAGATGATCCAGAAGATGATGATAGCGTTGATAAGGAAAATGAAGAAGCAAAGCACCAGCTTCTCGCGCCATGCCATTCGAACATCAGGGCGTCTCATACGACCAATGAAACGAAGCAGAGGAGAGGGAATCCAGAACGTCAGAGCCCAGACGATAGCAACCCATATACGGCGGTCCATGCCGACTTGCTTTGTCTGAATGTGTTTGCCTTTGGCAAGATCGGGATCCATTGTGCCGGTGAAATCACCCTCTGCGGTGTAGAAGACGTCGTCCTTGTAGGTGTCGCCTTTGTTACCAAGACCATAATCGCCAGCACTAACATTGCGGGCTGCAGTCGGCGCGATAGATGGGGCCATCGCCCTGTTCTGACCCAAAGACATCTGGCTCACATTGCCTTGGCTCACATTGCGGTTATGTAGCTGATCGCTGCTCTCGTTGAACTGATCAGCGAAAGGCGTAGGGAAGTAGCCGCTGCCATTGGCCGAGTAGCCCGTGTCGAAGCCCGTGTCGAAAGGGTTCTGAGGAATGTTGGAACCGACATCGAGCATACTCTCAGCCTCCCACCACGCGCCCTCACGGATCCAAACACGCTCTTTGCCAATGAAGACCTCACCATTGCTCCAACCGCGCTCCAGCATCCAGGCCTCGATGCCTTCTCGACCTTCTTTACAGCCAAGGACGCCGTAGCGACGTACGAACTCGTCGACATCAAAGTCGGCAGTATAGTCGCACACTCTGTTCCGACGGTTGGCCCATTCCGGAAGTCTCCAAGATCGAAGCTGGCGGGACACAACGCCTGCAGACCATGCAGAAGTCACAGAAGGGAGCCCAGCAAGGTTGGCGGGTGAATCGTCGGTGGGATGGAGTGAAAAGTGGTACCAGACGCGACTGGATGCAAGCACATGAGTGAGATCGAAACGACCAGCTTGACCTAGATTGATGCCCTGTCCTTCGATCGGGAAAAGGAGTTTCTTCAGGAAGCCGTCTTCGTCTGCTGCGTACCCAATCTTTTCAAGAACGACCTCGCGCTTCTCAAGATCCCGCTGGCGATCTCTGCCAGCTGGGCCGGTCATGATGCCCAAGTCAGGGGCAACTTCGGCTATAGCTTGCTGAGCCTCTTTCATGACCGACGAGCCTGTTGGGGGGATCTCAATCCCATCGGCGATCATCTCTGCGTTAAGGCCCTGCGAGTCGTCGAAGACAGACTTCATGCTGATGGCCTTTCCAAGAGTCGGATCAGGGATGTCGATGACAGTTAGAGTAACGGTGTCACCATTGTCGTCGGCCGAGACGCTCCCACGAGTGCCGTGACCATCGAGAGACTCGACGCCGTCTCTGACGCGAGCCATCTGAAATTCAATGGCACTGTTGGCTTTAGAGATGACCCAGTCCACGAGTGCCTCGTATAGGCCTCCAACAAGTGTGTGACGATCCTCTGTGCTTGTTTGCCGGGCGAGAACCTCAGGGTCCATTCCCAGGAGCCCACCAACATCCTCACACATCTCCTCCAACGCTTCCGAATCCATATCGTAGTCAAGCGTGTTACCTAACTTCAGAAGACCCGCAAGGATAGAGATTAGGTTTCGGTGAGCAGAGCCCTTGATCCCAATATCCTTGAGAGCCTGCCGAAAATCGTCGGCAGCTGCAGCATCGTCGGCGGTAGGAAGATATGATGGAGGAAAGTAGGTGCCAGATCGTTCGAGTAGCGCGTAAGTTGAGGCAGATTTGAGACCAAGAAACTCCCTTTCGGCTGGCGTCGATGCCGAGGTGAGAAGGTAGTAAAAGACGTCAAATGCGCGGTACCCAGCCTCAGATGGGATGCTGAGCAGTCCATTTGCGGTATCAATTCCCCCTTGCGACAGCGCAAGTGAAGCTCCTTCCAGCTTGCCAGTGAGGCTAAGGGTCAACGTAGCACCTAGAGCGACATGTCTGGACATGGCAGGGTTGTAAGGCGTTGAACAACGGACGAACGGCTGAATGGCTTCTAAAGCCTTGTGGAGCATCGAGGGTGTCGAGAAAGGGAGTGTAGAGAGCATAGGTCCGAGGAGGGAAGGAGTCGAGCCATGAAGGGACCTGCAAATGGCAATTAGCATGGGAGGATCTGGCGAAGGGTTTGGCAAGGAACCTACCCAAGTACGATGCAGCCGTCTTCAGCGCGGCGACGGGCATGTTCGAAGGCTCGGGAAGCCAGAGATGCGTCTACGGCAACGCCCGAACGCGCAGCTGTAAGCCATGTGTTGACCACGAGGCTCGTACTGGCGTCTAGACCATGTGCCTGAGCGTTTAGATAGATGTTGTGTATGGCATTGAGAAGCGTGGTCGTAGAGACCTGGGCAGTCTGGGGACCAGCTGCCCTCGGCCCGCCAAGGCCTTCCGAGGCCATGGAGTACATGGACATGCGGTTCGCCATAGTAACTGCAGGATGAGGTCCAAGCCCTCCGAGGACCGATATCGTAGTGTCGACAGTCGAGTCGTGATCAGACGGAATCGGCGAGTGTATGGGGTAGTGTCTGCTGTCACGCAACCAGACTGATTAGAGAGCGACAGATACGGCGACAGATATGAATGCCGGCTCTAGGGGCCGATAGGTCGTTGAAGCGAATTTGTCGAGAGGAGGAGAATCGGTTGGCCGATGTTGGGCCTCTCTCCTATCCCAGGTGCTGCAAGGGACCAAAAAGTACGGCACTAGAATTAAAGGCTGTTACGGATGACGGGTTAAGTTAGAAGAGCAGAAGCAACGATCGGAAGGAAGCAGCCAGAGCGAGTGAGGCTAGCGACCGCAAGAAAGAGAATAAGTGAAGAGCAAAAGCATCAAGACAAGATTGTCGTTGATCGAAGTGAAGGTGGTGCGGGAGGAGCAGGAAATCGAGCAACGGCGAGACGGACGTGCCCAGCCTGGCCAGGGACCGAATGTGATGCTCTGGTGGCTCTGGGCACTGGTGTCGATGCTTGTCTTAGTGAGACCCGCGGTTGCTGTGGCCCCTTGCCATGTGCTGTGGCGTCCCCCGGGGTGCCTGAAAAGGTCGCTGGAACGGTTTCTCGGAGGGTGACAACCGGGGCTCCAGGCGCTGGTAGAGCGTTCGAGCCCCTGAGCACGCGCCAAAACTATGCGCACTGTACAGCCCGTTTTCGCACCGTCTACGCTAACGCGCCTCACCCTTGCACGGCAGACAAGCGATCGTCTTTCTTTTGCCTCCACCCACACTCCTTGACTGCACCATCAGCTAAACTTGGAACCGCGGCTGTGGCCGAAGGAGGGAGGGCCAGACTCCGTCCCAGCATGCCTCTCGACCCATTATACGAGCTTTTCCACAGTGAGGTCCCAGCACTCGTCATGCATCCTCGAAGGCTGTGCAAATGCCACTCACACAGCGCTCTCTATCACCCCAGTGCTTACGACTGGAGAATTCAGACGCTCGACTAGAGTGGCAGCATTTTCGTCACCATGAGGCTGGGACATGAGCAAGACATGGCGTTGAGGATTGCAAGCTAATCTCGAGAGAGGAGTTGTCTTTCTCTCCACATAGACGAATCAGCGGAACGGTATTGAGCGTGCCAGAAAATCAAAGTTGACTCTATTTTCAGGGGCATGGAATTCAGCAAGTCCCCATACGCTAGCATCGCCCACCACCGATGCGTTTTGAACGGACGGAGAGCTTAGCCTCCGGTGGAGGCGTCTGGCGTGCTTGAACACACGACAAGCTTGGCTCGCCTTGACGAGCACGCTGCTAGCGTCTTCAGTCAAAGTGATTCGAATCGATTTGTCGAGCATTCTTGGGGTGATTATGCCGACTGGTAATGCAGAACATGGTGTGCGTTAAAATGTTCCTGCTCATCTAGCATTCCGACGCTTAACACGTCTCGCTGTTTCGCCAGCCACGCTACGGAATACAACAACAAGACAAAAACAAAGACATCGCGCAGAGACGCAGCACACGCGCATGTGCCACGGTGGAGCTCGGTGTCTGGAGAGCAGGGGAATACGAGGGGATGGAGGCACTGCATGCCAACCATCCGTCAATTCCAACCGAACCACTAGTCGTCTGGCACTAATGAGGTGGGCTCAGGCTTGAAAGAAACCCTCGTGTTCTGCTGCGGCATTCAGTGCCCAGTGCCCAGTTTCTTGACCGAGATCATCTCGATTCCTGCCGTACGCTGGCGAAGGGCTTGACGATAAAATTCTATTTCAGGATTGATTCCCGCAGCAGGGGTTTTATATGGGCCAAGAAGGCCATGCTTTGGTGATGGAGGCTCCGGAGCATTTGTGCAGGTTTCGAGTGGTTTATGAGATAAGAAAATCCAGAGGATCGACCAAGACTACTCTGTACAGCAGCAAGCCATCATGTGCTCAGGAGATGATTCCACGTCCTAAGGTCTCAAGGGCAGTTGCCAAGAAGCAAAGAAGGCATTTGCCCACGCGAGGGTCCCAGGCTTCGTTGTAGGGGATCGACTATCCAGTAAGGGTTATACAGTGCGAGATTTCCAGCTAGTTCTCTAGTCGGTCTCACCCGGCACTTACAGGGCCCAGTTGGATTCGCTGTCAGGCGCATGCTGCCCTGCCTCCCGGACGGCCGAAACAGGTCCAGCTCGTACAGTGGGTGGCTGCTGGGCCCATGCTCAACCAAAACCACTCGGCCTCCTTTCCCTCCTATCGTCACTTCAGTATCTGCCATTTACAACTGCAGGGAGTCCTCTGGGAGACTATCTCTACTTTTCGGCTCTCATCTGTCGTTTCCTTCTATTCCTTTGTCCCTCGTTCACGACATTCGTTCAATCCCACCATTTGACCCTCGCTAAAGACGAAACCCGCTCGAGAAGCTACAAGAACACGCAATTCGGTCGGATCATCGTACCTTATCGCTGAGCCGACCTTGCCCTTCCAGATCAAGCCCAGGACGAACCAAGTGTTCCGGAATCCGTGCTTCCTTTTACCAAACAATAGGGCCGGGGGCTCACCGTCGGGAAAATGAGTCTTCCGCCTCTGGGGGCTGGCAATGGTGGTGCCCATACCCAACCCTCGCTGCCTTCTCTTCCTGCACATCTTCAGTCCGATACAAACCTTACAGCTCACCTGGCCAGTCGATTTCATGTGTCACATCCGACAGCAAGGCTTTCATCTCATGCCTTGATTTCTCTCAACACCTATACATCCTCTTCTAAGGGTCCGGATGGCGGCAAAGAGGGGAGTGCCCAAGCCGGGGCCGAGGACATGGCTGATCGTGCCTGGCTCAGGCTTGGCCACCGGTCCGAAAATCAAGCCATCGTCTTCCTGTAAGCCTGACACTTTATCCACGAGTATGGCTGCCCTTGATCTCAGACTGACTCGCAACAGTGGTGAATCGGGCTCCGGCAAGTCGACCATTCGATCGCATCTCCTAACTTCTATCCTCAACAAATCCTCTACACCGCTTTCGAACAAACTCTCTCTGGCTGCCTACGTCTTCGATACCCTCACGACCACCAAGACCGCGACAACTCCCACCGCTTCGAAGGCAGGTCTTTTCTATGAGCTACAATACGACACGGCTGCCACTACCAACCCTACCCTCCTGGGTGGCAAGCTCCTAGATCACCGCTTCGAACGCAGCCGGCTCACCGATGTACCAACAGGCGAACGGAACTTCCATGCCCTCTACTACCTGCTTGCGGGAACCAGCGACGCCGAGAAAGCGCACTTGGGACTTGAACCCCCCAGCGGCGTGACCTCAAAGCGATGGAAGTACTTGGGACATCCCACTCAGCTTAAAGTGGGAATCAACGATGCGGAGGGTTTCCAGGTCTTTAAAAACGCCCTCAAGAAGCTTGAGTTCCCCAGAAGTGAAATCGCAGAAATATGCCAGATTCTGGCCAGTATCCTCCACATTGGACAACTTGAGTTTGAGACATCGAACGATACGAGCGTTGCTGGAGACGACAGTGGAGGGTTTTCCCACGAGGGTGGCCATACTTTCACTGGGGTCAAGAACAAGGACGTTCTATCCATCGTGGCTGCTTTCCTGGGAGTGAGCGCAGGCGAACTCCAGCAGACACTTGGTTACAAGACCAAGATGATACACAAGGAGCGCGTGACAGTGATGCTTGATCCTGTGGGTGCTCGAGCTCACGCCAATGAGCTCGCCAGGACACTCTACTCTCTTCTTGTTGCATGGATCATGGAGAGCATGAACCAGAAGATCTGCGCCCACGAGGAGAGCATTGCCAACACCATATCCATTGTCGACTTCCCTGGTTTCGCGCAGCAGTCGTCCACAGGATCAACTCTGGACCAGCTGTTGAACAACGCTGCAACAGAAGCCATCTACAACTTCACGCTGCATAATTTCTTCGACCGTAAGGCAGAGGTACTCGAGTCCGAGGAAGTCAGCGTCGCACCAACAAGCTATTTCGACAACTCAGACGCTGTTCGTGGCCTTCTCAAATCAGGCAATGGTCTGCTTAGCATTCTCGATGATCAGACCCGCCGCAACAGGTCCGACATGCAGCTTCTCGAAAGCTTCCGTAAGCGATTTGAAGGCAAGAACGCAGCCATTGAAGTTGGTGCCGCTACCGCGAAGCTTCCTGGTAGTAACTTCATGACTGAGAACACTGCCGCTACTTTCACCGTACGACACTTCGCTGGTGAAGTGGACTACCCGATCAAGGGCCTTATTGAAGAGAATGGCGAGATTATCTCCGGTGACTTGCTGAACCTTGCCAATTCTAGCAAGAGCGAATTTGTGTCCAGACTCTTTGGGCAAGACGCTCTACAGACTGTCACTCATCCCAATGAGAAGAGTCAGCTCATGCAGGCGACTGTCAGTTCAAAGCCTACGCGCGCTCCAAGTGTCGTGTCGCGGAAGAACACCAAATCTAGATTCCCTGCTGCGTTCCGCCGCAAGCAATTGGAGGATGCTGGGGAACTTGTCGAACCAGCGAGCGATACTGCGTCAACTAAGAAGGGTGCAAGCAAGCTTGCCACCGAGCAAGGTGCTTCAGGACAGTATCTGGCCGCGCTTGATAATGTGCAGAAAGCTATTACGGATCCCAGTACCAACGCCTACTTCGTTTTCTGTCTCAAGCCAAACGACCGGAGGATCGCCAATCAATTCGATAGCAAGTGTGTTCGCATGCAGGTCCAGACATTTGGACTTGCTGAGATCAGCCAGCGGCTACGCTCTGCCGACTTCAGCATATTCTTACCGTTTGGAGAATTCCTTGGTCTCGCAGATGCCGAGACCATGCTCGTGGGCAGCGAGCGGGAGAGAGCAGAGATGGTCATCGAAGAGAAGCGGTGGCCTGGCAATGAGGTTCAAGTCGGTTCAACGGGCGTTTTCCTAAGCGAAAGGTGCTGGATGGAAGTTGCACAATTTGCGGATGCCTCGGTAACTGCTGGTCTCTATGGAGTGCCAACTCCAGGTGGCACTGGTCTAACACCCGGCGAGTCTCCCTTCGGCATGTCCCATGAGCGTGGCTCGAACGGCACAACCCCTTTGATGGCGGGAGAAAAGACACGCAGCGGCTACTTTGCCGGTGACGATGCCCGCTCTGAAGCAGGCGTCTCTGCCGTCGGCGGTGGCGATCTCTTCAAGAACCTGGACACTCGGGAGCACTTGGCAGAGCGTGGCAACGAGAAGTCACTCGTTGAAGTTGAAGAGTACCGAGATAGTGCTAGCCGCAAGCGCTGGCTCTTCCTCGTGTACTTCCTCACCTGGTTCATCCCCGACTTCCTCATCCGATGGCTGGGCAGAATGCCACGCAAGGATGTTCGAATGGCCTGGAGGGAGAAACTGGCCATCAACATGCTCATCTGGCTGATGTGCGGTGTGGCAATCTTTTTCATTGTTCTGATGCCCATTCTCATCTGCCCAACCCAGCACGTCTACAGTGGTGAAGAGCTCTCTTCTTTCGATGGGTCGAAGGGCAGCAAGGGAGCTTATGTGTCAATTCGCGGCTTTGTGTTCGACCTCGGCGAGTTTGCACCTCGCCACTATCCAACCTATATTGAACGCGATTCTTTGTTGGATTACGCTGGCAAGGACATTACCGACCTCTTTCCGGTCCAGGTCAGCGCCCTCTGCAACGGCACCAATGGCGAAATCAATCCTCGTGTCACTCTCGACTACAGGCAGACCAACTTTAGTGGAAGCCCCGACATCATCAACAGGGAAGATACCAACTGGAAGTACCACGACTTCCGTTTCTTCACCAGCACGACTGACAGGCGGCCAATGTGGTTCTACCAACAGATGGAAATTATGAAGTCTAATTGGCTGAAGGGCAATGTCGGTTACTCTCCACAATACGTCGCGTCGCTGGCCGACAAAGACCAAGCCATTGCCATCATCGACAGCAAAGTGTATGACATGACCACGTACATTACCGGTGGACGCAAAATAGTCCCTGCACCTGGCGAAAAGGACAAGAAACTGGATCAATCCGAGACAAATTTCATGGATCCTGCAGTGGTACAGCTCTTCCAGCTGAAGGCAGGAGGTGACATCACCAAACTCTGGAACTCTCTCGACATGAACCCGGCGAAGAAGCAGGACATGGCCAAGTGCCTGGAGTATCTATTCTACGTGGGCGATGTCGACACCAGAAACTCCGTCCGCTGTCAATTCGCCGAGTACCTCGTGCTGGCCATTTCTATCATCCTCGTTTCAGTCCTTGGCTTCAAGTTCCTGGCCGCACTTCAGTTCGGCGGCAAGAATGTTCCAGAAAATCTTGACAAGTTTGTCCTGTGCCAGATCCCAGCTTACACGGAAGACGAAGACTCTTTGCGCCGGGCTATCGACTCAGCTGCGAGAATGCGGTACGACGACAAGCGCAAACTGCTAGTGGTCATCTGTGACGGTATGATCATTGGCCAAGGCAATGACAGGCCAACGCCACGCATTGTTCTCGACATTCTCGGTGTTTCTGAAACGGTTGATCCTGAGCCCCTCAGCTTTGAATCCCTCGGTGAAGGTCTTAAGCAGCACAACATGGGCAAAGTCTACTCAGGCCTCTATGAGGTTCAGGGCCACATTGTTCCTTTCATGGTCGTTGTCAAGGTTGGCAAGCCATCTGAAGTCTCTCGGCCTGGAAACCGTGGTAAGCGTGACTCGCAGATGGTTATCATGCGTTTCCTCAACCGTGTGCATTACAACCTGGCCATGAGTCCCATGGAGCTGGAAATGTATCACCAGATTCGCAACATCATTGGTGTCAACCCAACATTCTACGAATTCACGCTTCAAATCGATGCCGATACAGTTGTCGCCCCCGATTCGGCGAGCCGCATGGTCTCAGCCTTCATCGATGATACGCGCTTGATTGCCGTTTGTGGTGAAACAGCACTGACGAACGCCAAATCGTCCTTCATTACCATGATTCAGGTCTACGAATACTGGATCTCACACAATCTCGCCAAAGCCTTCGAGTCTTTGTTCGGCTCAGTCACCTGCTTGCCTGGCTGTTTCACCATGTACCGAATTCGCGCCGCTGAGACCGGAAAGCCTCTGTTCGTCAGTCGCGAGGTTGTCGAGAATTACGCCGCCATCCGCGTGGATACATTGCACATGAAGAATCTTCTTCACCTTGGCGAGGATCGTTATTTGACGACTCTCCTGCTCAAGTTCCATTCCAAGTACAAGACGAAATATCTCTTCTCAGCGCAGGCCTGGACCGTGGCACCGGATTCCTGGCAGGTTTTCCTGTCTCAACGTCGGCGATGGATCAACTCGACTGTGCACAACTTGATCGAGCTTATCCCGATGAACCAGCTTTGCGGTTTCTGCTGTTTCTCTATGCGCTTCATCGTCTTCATCGACCTTCTCAGTACCATCGTTCAACCTGTCACGGTAGCATACATTGGCTACCTGATCTACCGCGTTGTCGAGAACCCTGCTGTCGTGCCTGTTACGGCTTTCATCCTCCTTGGTGCTATCTACGGTCTGCAGGCCATCATCTTCATCCTCCGACGCAAGTGGGAGATGATTGGCTGGATGATCCTGTACATCATTGCTATTCCGGTCTTCAGCTTCGGTCTTCCTCTGTACTCTTTCTGGCATATGGATGACTTCGCCTGGGGTAATACTCGTGTCGTCGCTGGTGAGAAGGGTAAGAAAGTCGTCGTCACAGATGAAGGCAAGTTTGACCCAAGCTCCATCCCTCACAAGAAATGGGAAGAGTATCAAGCCGAGCTCTGGGAGACGCAGACGTCGAAGGATGATGCATACTCCGAGGTGTCTGGCTACAGCTATGGCACCAAGGCACCCGCCGTCTACTCAGAATATGCCTACCCCAGCAGCCGCCCTGGCTCAACCACGGGCATGATTCCACCTTTCGACTCCCGGAACGCGTCGCGCATGTCCCTGGCCGCTTCAGAGATGGGTGGTGGTCTGAACCGCCAGAGCACGTACGGAGGCTCTCAATTCTTCTCCCAGGAGGACATGGTGGGCCTGCCAAGCGATGATGCCTTGCTCGCTGAAATCCGTGAGATCTTGAGGACAGCAGACCTCATGACTGTGACGAAGAAGGCCATCAAGCAAGAGCTTGAGCGTCGCTTCGGTGTTCCTCTTGATGCCAAGAAGGCATATATCAACAGTGGTACGTACTCCGATCAAATACATCTTCGCGGGACCTTATATAAAGTTTTAACACATATTTCCAGCGACCGAGGCGCTTTTGACAGGCCAGCTGTAGGACATGAGATTGTAGTTTGCTCGACATTTTGACGCACTTTGACGTGTGCATAATACTGGAATTACGGTGCATGGAAGGATAAAATCGTGGCGCACATACTGTTTCCTATTGGATAAAAGCACTTGCGGCTCTCGCAGACGGCCTTTTGGGAACTTGGAGG
This sequence comes from Sarocladiaceae sp. R1802, assembly GCA_023628655.1. Taxonomy (NCBI): domain Eukaryota; kingdom Fungi; phylum Ascomycota; class Sordariomycetes; order Hypocreales; family Sarocladiaceae; species Sarocladiaceae sp. R1802. The sequence continues at coordinate 1,102,990 of JAMAKF010000002.1, forward strand.
TGTTGAGGGTACTGCGTTGGACTTGCATGCGATCTCAGTCGTCTGATCTTATTGAGCGGTAGCAACAGTGTATAGGCCACTTTAATTATCATCAAGCTGTTTGACTTTACGATATTTCACCCAAAGTGTTGGGACTATTCGCCCTCCTGTTTAGAAAAATTCTTCTTTTTTTGATTTGTAAGACATCCGACTCCAGCTAGATCTTTGACACTCGCTCGACCAGCTGCTCGACACCTCCTTGGCTCCATGCCCTTACTCTATCCTGATCGCATGTCTCCCAGACCCTCCTCACCAGAGCATCGTAAACACCAGCCTCCTCCGCCACGTCACAGACCGCTCTCTGCGCACCCAGCCAACTGAACACGCCGAATCTTGTCGCCAAAGTCGTACTCCCACCCTCAATTTCCGTTGCACGATACACAATTCTGAGAATCTTCTGCCTGAGGTTCGTCCTGACGTACGGATTCGATGCCAAGGCGAGGATCTTTTCAAACCAGCGTCGACGGTGGAACACAGCCAGATCAACAGGTGTGCGTAACGCGTCCAGGAGGTAAGTTAGTAACCAAGCGAGCTCGGCATAGTACCGGTCGTCCTCTGATGGTTCGCCGTGGAGGACGTCAGGGGCGAGGGGGAGGCGATCCGGCGACCAGACTGGCCCGCGAGTCAGGAAGGTGTTGACTTTGGGGTAGAGAACATGGAGGGGGTTGCGGAGGACCTCGATGGCGTGTGTGGTGAAGGCGACAAAGGGGGACGGGACGGGGCCTGCCGAGACGAGGGTTGTGGAAGACTCGGCAAGCTCTGAAAGAAGTAGCCATATTTGGTCCTTCTCCTCGTACGAAGACTCTTTGACCTTGGCGGCGAGCTTGAGGAGGTTGGTAAGGGCTTCCTTGCGAATATGGACGTGAGGGGAGAGGAGGAGGTGGATGAGTCGGGCGGCCCAGTCGTCTTCGAGCAGGTCCTCCACGCTCTGATTCACCCATTTGATGAGCACAGTGTTGTCCTCAGAGGTGTGCTGTTCTACGTGGAGCGTTTCCGCAAGAGCTGTGGCGTCGACCGCTGCACCACTCGATCTGTCTGCGGACTTCGGCTCTGCTTCCACGCTGGCATCGTGCACTTCCACACTCCGTAGAAGTTCGACGTCTTCTGATGCACCAAGCTTTGATGCCTTGGCAGAAGCCTCCTTGAGATGATCACGAACCTGCTGATACACTGCGCGGAGGACAGGCTTCTTGCCATCGGCGAGATCCGCTGCACTGAAGTAAAGTGATAGGAATTTCGCAAGTAACGCTTTCTCAGGCTTGCTGGCGGATGCTGTGGCGAATGAGAGCTGCTCAGCCAGGGCGACACCCAGAAGCGAGAAAGACTGCCTTTCCTCCTGAGAACCAGCTTCTTGTATCTTGGCCTCCAGAAGCTCGACGTATTTGATCGGTGTAGATGCGCATCGTGTGATGCTGTTGTCGACATATTGCCAGACAGCATTCAAATCTTGATTGCTTGTGTTGCGCAAAGCTTGTAGTGCCCGATAAATGTCATTGAGCTTTGCAGCATCAGACACCACCTGATGTTCCACAGCGACTGTGTCCAGGACTTTCTTCAGATGAGTTGAGGACGCAACGGAGCTGCCTTGACATAGGAGACGCAGAAGCGCTGAGAAGGGCGATAATGCAGTACTATCACCTGACTTCGCTGGTCTTGTGAACCAGCGCATGCCAGGTGAATAGCTTGCTATCGAAACAAGGTTCTCCAGCTCGATCATACCAAACGAGACGGCTTCTGGCTCCGCATTGACATCGTCAGTCTTCTTTAGCATCTCGGCGAGAAACGGTGATACATCGAAGTTTGCGGCGAGGGCAACCCGCGGCACAACTTCATAGTACAGGCGCAGCAGACGACTTGCGAGAGTCCTGTGCAAAAAGTGCTCAGCTGGCACAGCCTTGTACGACCGAACGATTTCTACCATGTCCGGCACCCGTCGACAAAAGTCGTCGACAAGTTGCTTCGAACTATCTTTCCAAAGTGGTGAGGTGGAGCGGAAGCCGTCCTGGAGCAGCTCAAGCGCAGCTGTGAGCTTCTCGAGTGCGACAACCAAGATACGGGTAGCGAAAAACGAAGTGAGGTGAGACTCAGGGTTGAGGCACCGGCTGAGAACCTTTTGATTGACGGGAGGTGGTATAATGTTGTCAAGCAGTATGGAGACTGGAGGTGGAACGGTAGCGTAGAGGACGCGATCGCCGAACGAAGGGGGAAGGGGTATCATCATGGTGTTGAAGAGGAAGGCAGCATAGCCGATCCACGTCATCGTTAGCTTGGGCTCGAAGGTGAAAGATCTGCTGTTGTAGAAGTAGTCTGAGATGAGTTCAGGAGCCGACATGAACATGGACACAAGCAGCTCCGAATGCTTTGCGTTTGACCAAGGCCGCAGCTTCTGTGCTACCTCTGACAGGACAAAGTTGTAGACAGGGACCCCATCGTCCATTGTTCCAGCCCAAAGGTCGGAGCTACTTGCTGCGACAGTGCCGCGCGTCAATGAAGGCTGGTCTTCGTCCGCAGTCTTCGGGTACAGACCCGTCGCAGGGTACAGGATGCCGGCGCCTTGCGTCGTGGCGATGTAAGAAAGGAACTCATGAGCCTTATCACCAACAGTAACCTGGCTGGTGTCTGAGGTGGCACTATTGCTAGCGTACAGCGCAAGGACACGCATCAGCGTCTTGGTGTTGAACGCCCTAAGCTTGGACGGACGGTCAATCTTCTCATCCATCAAGATATTGGTCTTGAGTGAGTCCAAGATATCCAATGCGAGATATGGCGGGTCGCTTTTGATGGTGTAGGTGAGATGAGAGATCCATTCTCGCTGGGACAACAGCTCTTTTCGAGCTGCCGAGTGAAGGTATTTGACACAGCTTAAGAGAAACCTGACAGCGTTGGTCCTAATAGAAGCACGTTGCCTGTCCTCTTGACCGTCACCAACGTGTCCAAGCTCGAGATTCCGCCCGAGTGAGGCGAAAGTCGAGTCTCTTGCTCTGAAGATCCTCTTCGCGAAGGCCCCTCCATCAATGCAGACCGCTTCTGTGAGAACTCGTAGCGTCGGTGAGATGATGAAGCCACTGCCCTTTGGCGCCGACAAGTTCTTCGACAATGACTTCAGCTGCTGGTCCTGCAAAAGTGTTCGACATATGCCCAGGCCATGCGGCACGAGGTCGAGGGAACCAGAGACGATCTGCAGCAAGAGCGCAAGCGCGACAGCCACGGAGGATGCGACATTGTCATCATGGACCTGGACTGCGAAGGACCACATCTCCATGATATCGGACAGGTAGACAGCGTCATCATCGGTAGCATTCCTTGGCTTGACGTCTTCGAGGTATTCGGCAAGGATGTTGAGCTTTGCACGGCGGCTGTCGTCGTCGGATCGAATACAGTCGAGGAGATTTTTGAACGATTGAAGGCCTGGGAGTGATCGCAATCAGTACGAGATGTTCCAAGAGAGGTTCCCACGCTCTGTATTACCGTGTCTTGCTTTGCGCATATCCTGGTCAAATGACAAAAGCTGCCTTAGATGGGCAGTGTCTTGGACATCTTCTCCAACTGGAACTTCATGGGTGATCTTCTGGCGCTTGCGGAAGGCAGCTGCGCCGTCCGCGTCATGAGTCACTCGTTTGCCCATCCTTGATTGAACGGCAGAGGCCGAGTTTTAGCTCAATTGTCGTGGGCCTCCAGATTATTGTTCTGCAGCTTCGTGCCTCACGATGCATCACTGCTACGACGTCCAGAAGCCGGCGGCAGAATCCCAAAAAAGTTGGCTCACCGCTTTGCCTTTCCTGGAGATGCCTTGGAGGATTGATTATGTAATGGTCTTTCGCGACTCCAACTCGCATGCACCCTCCACTTGGGTCAGCAACCGCTTCTACACAGCCAGGCAGCCCTCCAATTGCCCGTGTTAGAAGAGGGTCGCGTATGACTGTGAAACTGAGACAGACATACGACAATCGCTCAGCATGATGGTCACTGCCACGCTGATTCGATCGACATGTTGGCCACAGTCAGAGACGGCTCGGCCTTGCTGCGGAGCCGTTGAAAGTCGAACCCATCCACCCATCACATGTCATGTTTCTATTTCTGAGCGCAAGGTCCAAGCGAGTCAAGCGTAAAGGGATCGCGAAAAATACACGATCAACTAGGTTGGCAAAAACGCAAAGCCCATGGTCCAACCCTGGGAGGCGAGCATAGAGGCCAGTGGCTCCGCTATGCAGCTACTCTCCTCTTTTTCGCCTCCAAACCGGGACTTAGGGGAACCCTTCTTACTGGAGGCGCGAACACCCTCCATCACAAACTTCCCTGGGCGGCAACGACGATGAAATCGGTGGGAGGCGCGTGGCTGTTGGATCCGCCCTGTGGCGTTGCATCCTGGCGCTCTTGCAGTCGGTTCTGATGCATGAGCGGGAGAGCGACAGCAAGGCGCGCTTCGCGACCGTGACAAGCTAAGTTGCTTCGTGGATGCTTCCGCAGACTCGTGTGCCGGCGTGTTTCGCGTTACGGTTCTTTCTGATTAAGGCACCAAGATGCTTCTTTGGGACGAAACATGACAAGATGGTCATCGTGTCAAAACCAGAGGGGCATCCAAAACGGTGCGGCGACAGCCACTCAGCAGTCGCGAGAAGCAAATGAAAGGGAGCCACAGCTGAGCCAATGCCGGCGAACCACGCAGCAGCGGGCGCGAACTTCTGTGGCAGAAGTGGTGATGGACAACACGGACGTTGTGTGGCATCCAGTGGCCTTCTGTGGCAAAGGACTGTTTCTGTGACTGCGCCAGGCTTCGACGCACGACATCGACTCGTTGTCAGTGGCCCGTCGTCTTACACCACCAGCGCGGACACACACCCCTGCAAGTGGGATCAACCCACAATGCAACTTTGTCGTCGTCGCATCCTAAGCGCCCGACTGGCTGGCGCTCGCTGGGGCTCAGCCTATCATGGGGTCGGTTTGGTGTCGCCATGCATTGTCCGGCGGCCTTGGGCTGTCATTCACTCGGCCTCGCGCATTACTTCTCGCCCAATAGCTGCACGCAATCTGGCACTGTTTGCTGCTGTGTCGTCTCGTCTGCGCCAGTAGCGGGAGAGCTGCGTGACGCCCATCTCACTGGATGGGCCGCGATGCGCGCCCAAACCCGATTCATCATCCGTGCCTAGTGGTGATGGATGGTCGGTGGTGCGTGATGGGGTGTGGGAACAGAAATCAAGCCCTTGACCGTCTTTAGAGAGGCGATGTGTGAGAGCCTTCTATACCGCCTTCTCCGGTCTCGTGGAGGTGTTGTTAATCGGCCTGTCTCTCTTCTCATCAGCTTCTTCAGACTTGCGCCTCCCTCCTCATCGTTCATTTATCTCAGTCGTCTGACTTCTTCTGCGTTATCTCTCCGCTGACATCTTCCGTCCCTTTGGCCGGGTTGCGGCTTATACAACTGACTCAACATCATTAACCCTTGAGCTGCTGGCTGCTCGCCCATCACTCGCTTCTCTGACAAACACTATTCTTATACGGCTTCAACTTGATCCTTTCAGCTTCATTGCTATCCCATCATATTTTCCGGCATGCACAAGTTTCCCTCTCTTCGAGCATGACGGTTTCGAGTGGCGCTGCTACTGGGGCTTACATGTCGTGGTTCTCTCCAGTCTCCCAGTGCTGCGCGCCATTGACTTCCTGTCTGCCACAGAGGTCGGGTCGTAGTAAGTCACTGTCTACTACTGTCACTTCATGGCCACTGGGCAGGACGAGCGACCAGGACTTGCTGATCGACCAAGACGACCCTTTGAACGAGAAGTCTACGCCACCAGTTGTTCACCAGCCGCGATTACAGCAACGACCAGAAGTCGGGTATGAGCAGGCTTACTCTCAGTTACACGGTCCGGGGGGCAAAGCTTCAAGGAAGAATTCTACGTCTAATCACACCATCGCATCCATGAGAAAGCGGTTTCGTTCAGATGCATCATCGCGCCGGCCGCTTATATCTGCACCCACGAACTTTCGTCATGTCCGCTCCGGGTCATTTCAGTTCCCGGCGCCTGTGCCACGGCAGTACAATCCGCAGGCGAGGCCAAACCCTCCTCGCCGACGACACTCGCTCGAAAGGCTGGAGTTGAGCATTTACATGCCCGAGAATCATATCTCGCCTCTTCTTCCACACTTCGAGTTCCCCATTCCACCCATGCCGCCTGCTGCTCATCTTCCTCCGCAACGAGCGGCAGCGATACTGCCTAGCGACCAGTCTCACGAGAGGAACTACTCTTCCATGTCGTTTCACGTGCCTCGAAAGGCTGGCCCCGACGGCACTCCATCTACGACATATGATGAGATTCCTCCTCTTATTCCACCCAAGTCCAAGGGTCGAGCCCGTGCCTACACTTCTCCGGAGGTCGATGTGATCAAGGAGAGGGTGGCCAGCGCCATGATTGAGGTGGAAAGACTGCAGAAGCAGATTGACGATGTGATCGAGAGGCAGAGTATATACGCTCCTAGCCGGCCATCGACCCCTGGCTCGATGGCTCGAACTATGCCTGGTATGTTGTGACTCTTGATCGTGGGTAGATGTAAAGCTGACATACCCAGATCTCGAAGAGCCTATGCCTGCGATCCCCGCTTTGCCGCCCGCTGCGCCTTCTTTCGCAGAACGTCTGAAAGAAGACATCATCGAGAGACCACAGACCGCTCCCATGAGGTCGCCTCTGCACATCCCGAATCGATCTAAGACATTCAACGAGGCTTCTGCCACCTTTACGACGCCTACGAGCGCCACATCGAGCAGCAATATCCCACTGCCACCCCCGCTACCCCTGGTCTTACGCCCGCCGTTGCGAAAGAAGAAGTCGTTCTCCCGCGTCTCGAACTGGCTGTCGATGAACCAGAGCCACACGCGTGAGCTGAGCCTTGAATCGGTCACCAACCAACCGCGACCAGTCAAAGGAACCGAAGGCTTCTACCAGTGCGTCCCGGCTGGACAGTGCACCTCGGGGCGTCAGAGCTTCGGTTCCGTCGGTTCTGTCTCGACCTGGGATACAGACGAGGAGGAGCGGACCGTGCCCACTACATGGTCGCCTGGCAGCACGCCTATCACCAAGACGGATGCACCGTCGATGGGCCGCATGGGCACTTTCGGCAGTGGAATCACTGTCCAGAGGAGCTTCGGTGTCACAGTATAGTTTTCACGAGGCGCATGGGGTGTGGGCGAGCCCCTCCCCGGCGTCTGTTTGTACATTCTCCTTACACAGTCTCATGTGATACCCGGACCGGATTGGATGCGTACAGGTGCGCATGGATAGAAAACGGGCGGCAATTGTTTGTTCTCGTCATTGTACATAACTTCGTCGCCAAGAAGTACTGGCCCAATAGCAGCTTGTGCCACAGGACTGAGAAAGCCATCAAGTATGCAGAGCAGGAAGATGCATTGATTTATCAACTATTAGTTGTGCATGTGAATCGCGATTAATGACACATGCAACATATATTGGCGATTGCCTGCAGTTGAACCCATGCCTGGTTTGGTCGGCAAGGTTGGGTGGCAAACGTTATGCGACAGGCAGCCTTGATCTTCGGCCACGTGCAGCGAGTCGCTACGCAACCAACCCAAACTCAACCTCATCAACGCACCACACCACAGCGACTCACAAACAAACAAACACTGTCAACAGCTGAGGACGACGATGAGGACTCAGGCTTCGTAACGTCCTGAAGAATTGCTGTCGGCAGCTTCCTCTGCAATCTGGTACGACTCAGACCATATCAACACTTGGGGATACGGCGTCGACGCATCGTGCCTCAAGTGGCTAGCTTGCGCAATGGGGCTTCAACAGGCCGTCGACTCAATAGGCGAAATGTTTTCCGGGCGAAAGCAACACAGATATAGCGCTTTACATGGTTCAGGGAGCAGCCGGAATGAGCGCCTCACAGCAGCGCAACGAGTCAAGGGCCGGCGATACTTCACACTCGGAATGATAGCCGTGGCGGTGTCGCTTCTGCTCCTATTCCTACCAAGCTGGCCGTATGTACCTCTATGACTCTGACCCCTCCGGACCGAGATGCTGATGATGATGCTGACGATGCTGACGAAAGGATGCCTAGTACTGATAGACAGCCACGGTGTGAATGGACTGCTAATTGCACCGACACATCGCCTCACTCATGGGGCCAGTACTCCTCTTTCTTTAGTGTACCGTCAGAAATCAGCCCAGACATTCCGGATGAGTGCGATGTGACGTTTGCGCTGGTCCTGTCAAGGCACGGCGCCCGGGATCCGACTTCGTCCAAGTCAGACCTCTACCGTGGCATTATCGAGCGGATTCAAAGCTCTGTCAGCGACTTCAGCCCTGGTTTCGAATTCCTGAAGGACTTTGAATATAAGCTTGGCTCTGAGCAGCTGACAGAGTTTGGTACGCAGCAAATGGTGGATTCTGGCGAGAGGTTTTACCAGCGTTACCAACATCTGGCCAAGCACGAAGAGCCCTTCGTGCGTGCTGCTGGGTCGCAGAGAGTCATTGATTCGGCGACCAATTTTACAAAGGGTTACTACGAAGCAAGAGGCAAAGGCGCGGTCGAGGATCCCCGCGACGTGCTAGTGGTTCCCGAGGGCAATGGGTCCAACAACACGATGGATCATGGCACCTGCACCGCCTTCGAGGAAGGGCCTGCGTCCAAGACCCGTGAGCGCATGCAGAGTGCTTGGAAGGCGATTTGGGTGCTTCCCATCACAGCGCGTCTTAATCACAAGCTTCCTGGCGCCAATTTGACGCTAGACGAGACGATATACATGATGGACCTTTGCCCATTCCACGTGGTGGCAAGCCCCAAGGGGGACAAACTGTCCCCGATCTGCAGCCTCTTTTCGAAGACAGAGTGGCGAAGCTACGATTACTTCATGTCACTGGACAAGTGGTACGGCTACGGGCAAGGTAACCCCCTTGGGCCGACGCAGGGGGTGGGCTACGTCAACGAGCTGATTGCACGGTTGACGGGAAAGCCTGTGGAGGACTCGACAAGCACGAATTCAACGCTAGACTCTTCGCCCGAGACGTTCCCACTGGACAGGAAGCTGTATGCGGACTTTAGCCACGACAACCTCATGGCATCCGTGCATGCCGCACTGGGGCTGTACAATCAGACAGCCAACCTACCAGTTGACAGGAAGGTTGCACCGGAAAAGGCGGGAGGGTTCTCTGCAGCGTGGACGGTGCCATTTGCGGGAAGGATGTATGTTGAGAAGATGCGGTGTGGGAAGAAGGAGGAGGAGTTCGTGAGGGTGTTGGTGAACGATAGGGTGGTGAAGTTGGAGGGGTGTGGTGGTGATGAGGAGGGACGGTGCGAGCTGGGGCGATTCGTGGAGAGTCTCGGGTTTGCCAGAGGAGGAGGGCGATGGGATGCGTGTTTCAGTTGAGTCATGTAAGGATGGCAGCGTGAGCAGTGTAGTCTGGCATGTGATGGTGATGGTGATGGTGTCAAGATATACATGGCCTGCACAGGGCGTGTAGATGAGGAGCTAAGAATAGACGGTCTTGTGATCCGATGACAAGTGGAATTCCCGATGATGAGGGGTTTAAAGAGTCATTTGAGAGGCGAGGAGGGCATTGGCGAGACATGCGAGAAGGATTCGCTGGGTTGGAGCAAGCTGGAGCCAGTGAGGTCGTGGAGTTTTGAGACTTGCAGAAGCGTGAGTGAACTGACGATACCTGAGAGTCCAATAACCGTTTGATGCTTCTAAGCGGGGCATCACTTTAGAACCTGATTAAACCTCGCTTACCTCGATCCTGGTCGCTCATACTCGTATGGTGCCATCTATGTGACTAAGTAAGGTAGTGTAAGCAAGCGTTCGAAAGAATGCATCTGCGTTGGCTGGTTTGATGTGGTTTGAGGGTGTCTGTCCGTACCGTATCCGGCCATTGTGTCTTCAAGTTGTCTTGATCCTTTCTTCAGCACCAGCCTGGCCTGAAACGGCGATCGGGGTGCCTAAAATTAGCACGCTCAACCCACTGAAGATTCGACACAACGCAGGGATTCCCCACTGAAGATTTTGGCCTGGAGCCTGGAGCCTGGAGCGCAGTGCATCATCACTTACGTAGACCACTAGAACAACAGCAGGTTAGTGCAACTGGTGTCGTCAGAACAGGGTCCAGCTCCAACAGTCAGACCGTCCAGATGCGGCGGACGAGCAGCACCAGTACCAGCACCGGCACCAGCACCAGCCAACTTGAAGCCTTGCCAGCCAACAGTCCATCCTCCAGCAACCTGCATCCCATCCTCTTCGACGCATGTCTCATCCAACTCATCGTCCCTCACGAATTGCCATCGCGAATTAGCCCAAGACCTCCTTATCTCGTTTTTGGTCTGGCCAATTGATTCATCGGCGACCGCGGCACACCACCTCCCACAGCTTCACGTCAGCCCCGGTAGCTGTGCGCGCGCGCAAACCTCGCGACAGGAGGCCAACTATCCTCAGCCAGTCATGGTCTCCACGGCCGGTGGCATCGTCATTGCCATCATTGTCATCGCTCTCGCCGCGGCTGTCGGCTGGGTCGTCTTCACACAGTTGCGCGCACGCAGACTTGGTGTATGTCTCTCTTACTTGCCAATCCCAAGTCCCCCAATTGCCAAGTGTCCATGCTAACGAGATCACACGCGCAAACAGCTCCCTCCTCCAAGCCTCTCGTCCTATCTACCCTGGAAATCCGACAGCAATTCCTACGGTCCGCCTCGTCCAGCGCCAGGTGGCGTCATCGGCTGGGTCAACGACCAGATCCGCAAGTTCAGGAACCGAAACAACCGCTCCGCCGCCGGTGCCTATGAGACGCCCCTCCACGGGTCCTCCGCCGCCGGACGTCGTGGCTTCGGACCACTCGATCCAGATGAGGCGTGGGACACGCGCGTCGGCGCTGAAGCGGACGGGTACGGGCCTTACGACGAGGCGGAGCTAGGGGGCGTGGGACGCGGGACGGAATATGCTGGCGCGAACAGCTATACGATGAACGTGCCGGAGGACAGCCCGTACGGAGGTGCGGACGAGCAGAGGGGAAGAACTGGCGCTGGCGCTGGAGGGTTGAACAACCCCTTCGATGATGATGCGGCGGCGAGTATGAGGGGAGTAAGCCCGAGGCCGTTGGATACCGCCGCAGCAGCAAGAAGCGGTGGTCAGAAACGGACAGAGGAGCCGGATAGCGCAGGGAGCAGCCCTACGGAGAGGCGGTCGGTCTTTAGGGAGAACGTCTGATCTCGCGGGATGCGGCAAGCCAGCTTTGCGAAGAGACTCCCACAGCTTGACCCTGTGGGATCTAAGGACTGACCGGGTGAGGCGGTCGAGCTCTTGTCTGGAAAGGTCTGGTGGGAGATTCTTGTACATTCACTGTCTATGATTTGGAGTCTGAGCAATGATGATCATTTTCTTGTACGTGACTACTGATATCGCTTCAACACGATGCTTGGCGTGGCGCTCTTCGATGCGTATGGAGCTCCAAGGCTGATTGATGCCTGCCCCTGTCAGACCCCGCCAACCGCCAACACGTGGGAAGGCAGAAGCAACGCTGCCCCTCCATCGACTTCATCTTGCATCTTTCAACATCTGCTTTTCTGCCATATCACACTCATCAATTGCTCTTGGAATTACTGTCAAGATGTCTGATCTCGATCTTGAGGCTGTGCGCGACACCATGATCGCCGTCGCGTACGAGGCTGGCGCCATGATGCTGGCTGCGAACCCGGCTGACATTGACCAAGGCACCAAGCTCAACTGTGAGATTCCTTGTGCACTGATATCTCCATTACTTTGAAGTTGAGACACGTTCTGACTGTTCTGTTTTTTTTTTTTTTTTTTCGTAGCTGTCGATATCGTCACAGAGGTAGATCAGGCAGTTGAGAAGATGGTGTCGACTCGCTTGTCCACAGCGTACCCAGACATTGCGTTCATGGGCGAGGAGACGTACAAGCCTGGCATGAGGGTTGGACCTGAGCCAACATTCATCGTCGATCCCATCGATGGTATGTTCTCAGGCTAGTCACGCTTCATGGGGTTCATTGAAATCTGACAGCTCCAGGAACAACCAACTTCATCCACCAGCTGCCAGACTTCTGCATCTCCCTCGGCCTCGCCATCAACCGCCAGCCCACCATCGGCGTCATCTACAACCCCTCCCAGGATCTCCTCTTCACCGCCATCAAGTCCCGCGGCGCGTACATGACCCGCAACCGCAACTCCACCCCCGCCCGCCTCCCCATATCCAAGAACCCCTCCGCCCTCACCGGTCTCGGCACCGCCCTCCTCGCCATCGAATGGGGTTCTGACCGGTCCGGCGCCAACTACGACCTCAAGACCGACGTGTTCCGCAAACTCGCTGCGAAGGATGGGGGCATGTGCCACAGCTTGAGGAGCTTTGGGTCGGCAGCGTTGAACATCGCGGCGGTGGCGGCGGGGTGGCTGGATGGGTACTGGGAAGGAGGCTGCTGGGCTTGGGATGTCTGTGCAGGCTGGTGCGTGTTGGAGGAGGCTGGAGGCAAGATGTACAGTGGGAATCCGGGAGGATGGGAGACCGAACTGGAGAGTAGAGTGTATCTTGCGATCCGTGGTGCGCCGAGTGGGCAGAAGGAGCTGGTGGAGGAGATTTGGGGGATGATTGGGGACAAGAAGCTGGAGTATTCGGTGTAAATTGGTCACTCGGCTCAAAAGCCAAGGCCACATGAACCAGATGGGGCGGATATATCAAAATAGACATGGGAAATGACAGTGTGGTAATTCTGCTTCACCGATCTGTTTGTGGAATATAGGTATGCAACATCGTCACAGGTGGAATGTTCAACCAGGATGGTCAATGTCGTTTGGGATGCATGCAGCAGATACATCGGGGCTTACGCGAAGATGAGCATCTGATATAATGTCAGATGCAGGCACTTGTTGCTGCAATGCATTTGCTGGGACTTGATATCTCTTGCGCCCTACATCTTCACCTCTAAGTAAGGTACCTTAGTCAGGCTACCGGAACCAGAGTCTTCAGGGTAGCCTTGCGTAACCCTTGCGCAACCCTCCCCTTGTCTCACTTTCATCTTTCTCTGGCCTACCGGCGTCAGCGTTGTTGACCAGGTGCAAGCAGAACCTCCTTGACGGGTAGGTAGCTTAAACTCAGACTCACATCCAGAAGCTCAAGTGTCAGAATAGGCTCAGCATTGGTCATCTAGCCTATGGGCAGCAGCGTAATTCTCTCACCATGAGTAATAGACGCCAAGGGGACCCATTCCCGACTAGTTTGGCTGACCATCCCGCGGAAATCGTCAAATACCTCGACCCCGGTTCGCTCAAGCCCAAGGGTCAAGAGCATCAGGGAGGAAAAAAAAAGGGACAGGGTTATAGGGTCTAGGTCTTTTGTTTCCAACGCCCATTATTAATTCAATTACCCCTCCATCATCATCATTGCGGGGTCTCTTTTCTGCCTTCTGCGCGCGCGCACTCTCAACTTCAACATCCCGCGGCTGCCTCCGATCGCGCTCCAGTCTCTCTGGCGCTTTTCTTATCAATCACAATCACCCCTCCCCAACTTTTTCTTCCCATCCTCAACTCCTCCATCGCCTTCATCACCACTTGTCTTTTCTCGTTCCTTCCCGCATCTTTTTGTCCTTCTACCTACGTATTCACAGCCTCCCCACCCATCGCGAACCAGACAAGCACCCAATCCCATCACTTCGCCACCAACCCAGCCCGCCGCCATGTCTCCCGCCATCGTCACCATCGACACCTCCGACGACCTCGACTTCTCTTCTCCCTCCTCCTCCGCTGACCGCACTCTTCTCCTCGCCCCTCCCTCCATCGCCGCTCATGAGGAGAAACTTCACGCCCTTTTCGCCACCCATGATCGCGCTACCACAGACCTGCAGATGCTCGACCGTCTCGCTGCCGGCTTTATCAAACTTCCTGCCTCGACCTACTCCACCATCCTCGTCCTCACCGATGCCTCCGATGCACCCGCCGCCCTCAGCCTGCTCGACCGCAAGGTCTTCGCTGCTATCGTTCCTGCCATGAAGGTTGGCGCGACCCTGAGGACGCAAGACGGCGGTGTCGGTGCTTTTGGCCCTGCTCAGGTCAAGGAGGCTGTCCTTGCTGGCCTGGTTCAAAAGGATGCCGGAGCTGCGTTCGAGAAGGTTGAGGAGGAGGAGGAGGTTGCCATCCCCATCAAGTTCGGCGCCAAGAAGAACAACGGAGTGGCCAACGGCAACGGCGCCGTGAGCCTCAATAAGCCCGTCACCATCGATCTTGACGACGCCATGGATGATGACGATATCATTGATGAGGATACCCTCCTTACGGATGCCGATCTCAAGAGGCCCATCGTCCAGCGTAAGTCTTCCTCACAATCAATCTTGTAACAATCACACAAAGATCTTGCTCTGACCCTCACATAGCGCCAGAGTGCCAGCCAAAGCCTGGTAAGCGTCGCCGTGCCTGCAAGGACTGCACCTGCGGTCTTGCCGAGCAGTTGCAATCAGAGGACGCCGCCAAGCGCGCCCAAGCCGACAAGGACCTCAACGCCCTCAAGCTCGACGCTGATGACCTCAATGAGCTCGACTTCACCGTTCAGGGTAAGACCGGATCCTGCGGCAACTGCTCGCTCGGTGATGCGTTCCGTTGCGACGGATGCCCTTACATCGGTCTTCCGGCCTTCAAGCCTGGCGAGGAGGTCAGGCTCCTCAATGATGTGGCCCAGTTCTGATGGAAGCATGGGCGAGAACGGCAAGGAAAGAGGAAGCTGGGAAATTCGAGAGCCACGGCCAAATGCGCATGTCTGCATGTGACTTCGGGCGTAATGCCCACCGTCATCCGCGGCCAGACCGCGTGGTACAACGACATGACGCAGGCCCCCCATGACAACCATACAAGGGCGGCCACCGGGTTCCTCCCGGCCTAGCACGCAGTATGCTGCGAAGACGTCCTACATCGTCGAGTCAGATAGACCATACCGGGCTGCACACGAACCCATGATGCACAGTCCGAAACGTCGATTGCGGATGAGGCCGAGGAGCTACAAGCCCTGGTTTTGGGGCACGCAGTTGAAGCAGACGGCCAGATACAGGATATGAATGCCACACAGACAAGTCTTAGGAAGGTTCGGGTGCATTCCATAGAATGGTTACAACCAATCTAGGTTCTCTATACATCGGTAACATCTGAGTTCCCAGCCTGATGATCATTTACGTCTCTCAATGAATGCTTTCACTTGCATTCTTTTTTCAAATGTGGCTCAATCTATGTAACGCTATATGCACGGGTATCACCTCGCAAACTTGCTCGCCGCCCTCATCTTGGCTCCATAAACCCACAGCACCGCCGGCGCCGGCCATCCCAACACGACCGCCATCCCAGCCAGCAAGGTACCTCCCCAGCCGTATCCCAGCTGATCATACATCTCGTGAGCAAACAACGGGAACCCGAAGCCAGCCAAACTCCTCATCACCGTCGCAGCACCGATGGCGCTCGCTGCGAACTTTGCGTACGTGTCGACGAGGTAGCCCTGGATGCACTGGAACCCGATGATAACGCCAGAGGCGTAGATGCAGGCCCCGATATTGGGTGCGATCCAGTGCGTATGCGCATCGGCCGTCCAGGCGTAGATGAGCAGGCCGGAGGGAACGAGGATCGCACCGGGAATCATCATGGGGACGCGGAACTCGGGAACGCCCGGCTCCCGGTCTGGGATGCCGCGTCTACGCTTGAGGCCTTTGTAGATCCTATCCTGGAGGGGCGCGCATATCTGGGTGCCGAGAAAGAAGCCGAGGCCGAGGGAGATGTAGTTGAGGCCCTGGATGCCGGGGCTCTCGTGGTAGACGGTGGAGAAGAGTGTTGGGAAGGTGGCGAGGACGAGGTACATGCTGCCATAGAGGTAGGTCATGTAGAGGGCGAGAAAGACGAGGATAGGCTGAGTGAAGAGAAGGCGGAAGGGGCGGGTGAGGGCGATGACGAGGGTGCGCAGGTGTGTGCGGTCCGGGTGATCGTGCTCGGTGTGCAGGTTCGTGTTGCCGGTTTCCTTGATGAGGCGCTTCTTCTTGCGGGAGAGGAGGATGGGGGCATATGTCTCATGAAGGAAAAACCAGGCAAGAGTCTGGATGAGACCGCAGACGATGGTAGTCGAGTAGAAGACCCAGCGCCAGGTGGTCAGCTGTGCGATCCAGCCGCCGGCGATGGGACCCAGAGCAGGACCCAAGAGCGGTGCGACAGAGTACACGGATATCGCTCTCCCTCTCTCCTCCGGCCTGAAGAGATCTGCAAGTACGCCACCGCCGCAAGCCATGGGAGCTGAACCTCCAATACCTGCGAAGAACCTGAGGACGATCATCTGGGTCTTTGTCTTTGCGAGTGCGCAGCCGAGGTTGAAGAGGAGGAACCAGAGATTTGAGATTTGGAGGATGGGGACTCGACCGTGGAGCTCAGAGAGGGGACCCCAAACTAGGGGGCCGAGGGCGTAGGCGGCGACGAAGATGGAGAGGGTGAGGACGAGTTCGAGTTCGGAGGTGATGTGGAGGGAGGCGCCGATGTTGGGGAGCGCGGGTGCGGCCATTGTAGAGGAGACGGGGGAGATGAGGGTGAAGAAGGAGACTGCAGGATGTTAGTGAGAGTAATTGGAGATGAAGATGAAGTTCTTTGGGAGTGATGGAAACGTGTGAGGATGAAGAACGATGGTGGATGAGTATGACGGTGATTGCGATAGTGGTGATGTGACGGGAGATGGACTTACCAGTAATGACAGCCGCCCATTTCTTCTTCCTGGGCCAGTTTTTCGGATTCAAAGGATCAGCCGGTCCCTCCCAATCGACCAGATTCTCATCTCTCTCATTCCTCGCCTCTTCTTGTCGTCCTCCTTTCTCTCCATCAGCTTCACCAGCCTCCTCATCCCTTTCGTCACCGAGCTCCCTCTGATTCAGGATTCCATCACGGACCTCTGAGACGGTTCTTGATAAGCCGCTACGAGCGAGGGATGCACTTCTCGCCGATCGAGTTGGTGGCTGTGTGGTGGTCGTGTTGTTGCTGGAGGATGAGGAGGATGAAGTTGATCTGTGTAGAGATGTCTTGTCTGGGAAGGAACCATCCTCTGAGGTTCTTGCCTTGGCATTTTGTTGCAGAGGCCCGTTTCCACTCATTGCCTTTTCTGGATCTGCCTGAGTCGTCATTTGAGTGACTGTGAGATCCTGGATGCACTTGGCACTTATACTTGGACCTGATTATATCGATGGTGGTGGTGGTGGTGAACAAAGTTCTAGTGTGATCAACAGCTTTCCATCAACGATCTTGGCATGGGCATTGGCAGCGGCAGCATCTTATAGAATCTCAGGATGAAAAAGAAAGTATGTCACCGTCACCGTTTCAACAAAAATTCCACCGTAAAAGGACATTGAGAAAAAAGGACAAAG
Organism: Sarocladiaceae sp. R1802; assembly: GCA_023628655.1. Classification (NCBI taxonomy): domain Eukaryota; kingdom Fungi; phylum Ascomycota; class Sordariomycetes; order Hypocreales; family Sarocladiaceae; species Sarocladiaceae sp. R1802. The sequence continues at coordinate 1,120,408 of JAMAKF010000002.1, forward strand.
AATTCCGCGTCTGTTCGGCCCTTGCTCCTTATTTCCGGTCCCTGTCGCTGCCGTCGCAAGTCCTTGATCCCCCACCACCACCCGACCTCAAGGGGAAACTTCTCGCCACAATTGTGCAGAGTGCAGTTGGATCAATAACAGGAAGGTCGCGTGCCCAAAAAGGGATCGATTCGATGCTAGCATCTCATCCTTGATCCGATAGCGGATCTATTGTCCGATTTGGTTCGTCTCAAGTGCAGCAGAAGGGCGTGGCTTCGGGCTCCTGAAGCCTCCATCGGGCGGTTCTATGGCCCGACAGGAGCCCAAACCTCGGTGCAGGAACCAACCAAGCTCCAGTCAATTCAGATTGTTGAGTGTCTCGTCTCTGATATCAATCTTGTAGCTCATTGTTCTAGTTCGAATCCAGATATTGCAACCTCAGATTTAATGATATACCTAAGTGCCTATTCTGGAAGTGTGCTTACTCCCATCCCTCCAACCAACTCGATCCTCTTACACCACAACCAAAGGAACACTCTTCTCCCAGTTCACGACCATCTATCCATCACAACGTAATTGCAATCGAAAGGCCTCCAAAATCGTCTTTTCGGCTGTTCGACGCCGATTTGTGGGGTAAGTGGTATCCGGCACCGGCACCGGCACCGGCAACGATGGACGACTTGCATACACCACTTAGACCCGGATATACCAGCTCGCGCTTCGGCGAAAACAAAATCACGAGCAGTCTCAAAACTCTGAGTCCGACGGAACTGGAGATTCTGACTGAGTAACACTTGGAATAGTGCAGTATTTTACTCAGATGACGAATACATATTACACCTCATCTCGAGAACCAAACTCAAGACCCAGACGCAGACAGACAGATATCCTTCATGCATCTCATAGCTAAGCAATAGAAAGAAAGATCCATTTGATACAGTGTTTCAGTAGACGCCGTTTGTAAAGTGCCACGTGCCACGTGCCACGTTTTGCCATGTTTTGCCTTGACCCTCTTCCCTCTCATACCATCATGTCCCGGCAGGAATCATGACTCCGCAGCCACCTCAGTCTTGGTGTCGACCTTCTTGGACGCCGGCTCCTCGCCAGCACCGCCATCGTCCTCGCGAGAGCGCTTGCTGCTCTCCTTGACCTCCTCCGCGGCCGCGTCCCGAGGAGCATCCTGATCACGGTCACGTCCACCACGATCCCGGTCACCACGTCCACGACCACCACGGCCGCGGCCACCTCGTCCACCACGACCACCGCCGCGACCCTTGAATCCGTTCTTCTGATCGTGGTCCCTTCGGTTCTTCCAGTCGTTGCTGTCGCCACGGAATCCGCCACGACCGCGGCCGCCCTTAGCGCCGCCACGCTCGACGCCCTCAAAGAACTTCTTAGGTTGTTGGCTGTTGGGCTCGAGCTTGCCCTGGCGGATCAGCTCGCTCTTCTCGTCGCAGTATGCCGTCTTGGACATGATCTTGAGGTCGTGTTCCTCCCACTTGGGCGCCGGGTCGAGCTCCAGGAACTTCTTGGCCGTCTCCTCGTCGGCGAAAGTGACAAACACGGAGCCCTTGAAGAGCCCATCGTTGGTACGACGCAGCTTCAGACCCTTGACCTCGCCGTAGTTGGCGAAGAAGCTCTCGAGGTCGAACTGAGTGTTGGGCTTCTCGTCGCCAAAACCCTTGACATAGACGGTCGCGGCCTCGTTCTTCGCGCGGCCAGCGCCCATGGGCTGGTAGGCCTGCTTGCGCTTGATCGTCTCCTCTCCCTCCTCGCCGCCGACCTCGAGGAAATCGCTGTCGCGCAGGGCGGCGACAACGGCTGTGTAGGGCTGGAAGGTGCGCATGCGCTTGAAGGAGTGGATGGACTTGACGGGGATGGGCTTGTTCTCAGAGCCGCCGCAGCTCTCCCACATGAACTTGTCCTGAGGGAAGTTCCAGTCACCAAAGTAGAACTCGACCTGTAGATAAAAAGTTAGTCTTAAGCTTGCGCAGTCGCATTTGATCCTTGGGTAGTGGGCACGAACCTGCTTGCGGATGGCGACAGGGTCATCAGTCACCTCGCGGGTGCTGGGATCGAATTTGCGGTTGTTACCCTTGTTCTCCTTGTCGTGCTTGGCCGTGGTCTTGAGGATGTTGGGCTTGCCGTCAGATGCCTCATCCTTGGACTCCGTGTTCTCCGTCTCGGGCTTGGTCTCTTCGGACTTGGTCTCCTCGGCCGTGGTGGACTCGGTGGGCTTCTCCTCGACCTGAGGAGCGGCAGCCTCGGTGGGCTTGGTGGCGTCGGCCTCGCTCATTGTGAAAGAGGATGTGCGGTGGAGGAGGAATTGGAGGGTGAGAATAGAAGCGCGAGGGTGCGCAGGTCTATACAAGTACTCTGTGACTCGTTGATTGACTGTTCAGAAAGTCAGTCAGCAATGCGGATGGACAATTGGTGGCGGGGTCCAAAGTCGAGTCACCGGTGAGGCGGGGAGCTCTGACTGGTGAGGGGAGTGCAAGAAATGTCTTACATTTGCCGAGTCTGGAAACAGCAGAGTAATGCGAATGAGAAGTTTCCAATTGGGTATGGCAGCAAGAAATATGAGGAGGAGGAATCCCAGTGTTGACCTTTGTCGATGGAAACTCTTAGCAGTAGGCCAAGCGCAAAAAGTCAGTCTAGCAGCAGATGCGCCAAAACGGAGACGAGTCGAGTCGCGGCAAAAGTTGCGGTGGTGGGCTCCGCTTTCAGACATTCTGCCAGCAGAGGCTGCGGGTGCTGTGGATGACTGAGGATGTGGCTGGGATATATGGCTCACCGCCTTTGCGCCTCAGATAGAGAGCCTGAGCCACGGCTGAGGTGGCCTCTAATCCTCCCTCAATCCTCCTCCACAGCGGGCAGCTGTCCCTGCTCCTCATCTCATCCTTGGTCTGTGGCTTGGTCGATCACCATAGACTTGGCACAGCTTTGCTACCACACTGTGGCTTAAAGCTTGATTCTAAGCCTAGACCTGCAACTGCATGTGAAGAAGAAGATGATGATTCAAGATCTATGGATGGTTGTCGCTCGACCACGGCTGCAACAGTCTCCTAGGTAATGAAAGCCTCCAACCGCTTGCTACGAGTCGTAAGCAGGTACGGTCCATATGATCCAAGTCCATTCATGACGCTTCGTCACATGTCGCAGAACATCGAAAACTGTGCTTCCAGTTCGAGTTCGAGTTCTCACCCGGCTGATCCCGGCCTTGATCGCCAGCCAACTTGCTCTCCATCCCTGCATTTATACTCTTGGCCGGAGCTTTTAGTACGAAGCCCCAGCAAACTCAGCCTTGATTAGGTGCCTGTGTTAGTGACTGCCAGTGCTACTAAGTAATGACATCAACACCAGGAACCTCGTTCCGTAGCGCGTTCAAACCTCCCCGCGCCTTTTTAACCTGCCTCAACGTTTTTTTCCTCTCCCTCGGGTTTGCTGAACAAACTATGCTTCTTCCGCTCCCTTGACCTCGAATTCTACATCGAATATACTTTCACATCTTTCCTTAAGCTATCTTCGTTCTAATTATGCTCAATCCCGTTCCTCAATGATCGACGAGTAGCTTCATCAGTCGCCCCAACAGCTTCGTCCCACTTCTTCCCCTCCGATAACTGCCACACCCTGCCCTCGCGACACGACTCAAGCTCGGCATGAGGCTTCCTCAAGCTTCCAAAACTGGTCTCAATGGCATTAGGCCATCCATCAGGCCTGCCGGACGCGCCAACTCGGTCATCCAGCATCACATCCGTCGCGCACTCTTCGGCCGAGCGACCAACACCTCCCGACGCCAACAACGCTCCACATTCCCTGTCGCGGTAATCTTCGGAGGTCTCTGCGTCTGGTGGCTTTATCCTTCTGACGACTTCGCCCAGCTTTCGCGCGCCAAGAGCTCAATCGCCAACAAGTCGCGGCGTGCCACCAATGAAGCCCAGAATGGTGCCGCGGTGGACAACGATGCTGACGACGATGGCTCGGCCTGGTCTAACTTCGCACGGCGCTTTGGGTCCGTCTCCTTCATGACGGACGTCGAGTGGAGTGCCGTGCCAGACAAGCTCGTCGGCTATATTGTTCCTGAGTGGTCCAAGCTTCTCCCGAGCTACATCAAAAAGCTTCAGCGAGAGCTGTCTATGTCTCCAGGCTCACTGGCAGACGACATCTGGAACGAAGCACACGATGCCGACATCAACCCGGAGATCCGCTACTCTGCCAATGTCCGTGTGTCCTCGGATTTGTGCCAAGAGGAGAAGGAGTTTCTAGCCCGGCGGAAGAAGGTCGCTCGCGTCGCCCTCGCAAAGTACCTCGAGATCCCAGAGAGCGAGATACACCCAGACGATGTGCCTACTATTGCCATGTGCGGCTCCGGCGGTGGTATACGTGCTTTGGTAGCAGGAACTGGCTCTATGCTTGCCACAGAGGAGGACGGTCTCTTCGACTGCGTTACCTACACCTCTGGCGTCAGTGGCACCTGTTGGCTTCAGGCTCTGTACCTTTCTTCATTCACGAAAGGTAGCATCAGCGCACTACTGGACCATCTCAAGGCTCGAGCTGGCACACATATCGCCTATCCTCCCACAGCCTTCCAGTCTCTGACAACACTGCCAACCAGCAAGTATTTACTCAGTGGTTTAGTTGAGAAGCTGAAGGGGGACCCTCACGCCGACCTCGGTCTCGTCGACTTATACGGTCTGCTACTTGGCGCCAGGTATCTCGTACCTAAGGGCGAGCTAGGCGTCAACGAGCGAGACTTCAAGCTCTCGAACCAACGCGAATATCTCAAATATGGACAAGTGCCGCTGCCGATTTACACCACAATCAGACATGAGATTCCGGGCCTCGAAGCAAGCGATTCAGGCATGGATCCAGAACAAGCAAAAGAGCAGGCCAAGAAGGAGGCATGGTTCCAGTGGTACGAAACAACGCCATATGAATTCTTTTGCGAAGAGTTCGGAGCCGGTATCCCAACATGGGCTCTTGGTCGCAAGTTCAAAGATGGTCGAGATATTCCTTTGGAGAGTGGGCTGCATCTACCTGAACTGAGAATGCCTCTTCTTATGGGCATCTTCGGCAGTGCGTTCTGTGCGACATTGAGCCACTACTGGCGAGAGGTCAAACCTCTCGTCACGGGAATGTCTGGCTTTGGCGCCGTTAATGACTTGATTGCTGGACGGAACGACGACCTCGAGAAGGTTCACCCCATCGATCCGGCCCGAATCCCCAATTTCTGCTACGGTATGCATGGAAAGCTGCACAAGACGACGCCCCAGAGTATCTACGACAACGAGTACATACAGCTCATGGATGCTGGCATGTCAAACAACATACCTATTTACCCGCTCCTACGGCCTGGACGTGATGTGGACATTCTCCTAGCCTTTGATAGCTCGGCAGATGTCAAGACGGACAACTGGCTCTCTGTTGCAGATGGATACGCACAACAGCGAGGAGTCAAGGGCTGGCCAGTGGGCATTGGATGGCCCCAGGGAGACGAGTCGGCGAAGCAGGTCGGCAAAGAGCTGGAACAAGCACAAGCAGAAACGGGCATCGACGCGGACCAGAAGGTTAGCGAGGCCAAAAAGGAGCAGGCTATAGCGCGCAAGAAGGCGAAGCAGCACGGCGAAGATGTCAAGACCAAGGGCGGCGATTCGCAATTCAGCCCCGGCAACACCGAGGCCGGGGACCTGGGGTACTGCACCGTCTGGGTCGGTTCGACGCAACAGCGTGCATCCGAGCCACCGCCCCCATCAAAGGCCATCACGGACTCAAACCATTGGCAGCTCATGGAGCCCGAGGCAGGCATCACCATCGTCTATCTGCCCTTCTTGGCCAATGAGAAGGTTCCCGACATCTCTCCAGGGACGACAGACTACCTCAGCACATGGAATTTCATCTACACTCCCGAGCAAATCGACAAGATTGTCGAGCTGGCGAAGGCGAACTACCAGGAGGGCCGGGCGCAGATCAGGGCAACAGTCAAGGCTGTGTACGAGAGAAAGAAGAAGATCAGGCTGGAAGGTGAGAAGAAAGTGCAGCTAGAGAGTCGCGAAGCTGCACTGCTTGGCGAAGGTGATCAGTTCAGCTAGACCTGATTGTTCCCTAGCGGTGACGATTTGTACCACAAGGGAAAAAGGGGTGTTTGTTTTGGTCTTGCATGGTGTTAGATATCTACATTATAGAAGCGCGGCGCGCGAGGTTACAATAGTTCATGGATTACAAACAATATCAAGACTCTAGGAGAACGTGAAAGTGACGGTGTAATGAAGTCCGTTTGTTCTACAGATGTATGGATATAGTACAAAAGTCATTTGGCCCCGGCGTGAGGCGTCTTTCTTACACCTGTTCTCCCTCTTCCACTCTATCCATGCGTACTTCTGTACATGCAACCGTGATGTTATACACATGACTCTCCTTCTGACCACTCGGACTCGGACCTCTTCAAGGAATCTCGAGCTTAAACAATCTCACCGATGTCGATGTGCGGCGGCGTCCAGGGCTGCGCGCCCTCCTCCATCATATCACTCGGCACGCGAACCTTGTTCCCGGGGCTGTACACGTACCACGCCTTGAGTGCGTTCATCGACGCCATCTTTCTTGCGGCGTTGAGGCTGGGACCCGCGCCCTCGCCGAGCTTGTCCTTGCCGCTGTAGATGCCGACGACGAAGACAGGCGTGCGCGACTTGCGGCCTGTCTCGCTCTCGAGGCGGGCGACGGGAGCCTCGAATCCTTCGCGCGCGCAGAGCATGGAGAGCTCGCGCGTAGGCTGCTTGAACTGGAAGAGCTCGGATGGATCGAGGTGGCGGGAGAGGAGGTGAGATGTGACGAATGCCTTGGCCGATTCGCGACCACAGTGGGCGTAGATGGCGCCGACGACGGCCTGGACGAAGGAGCTGTGTGCGACGGACTGGCCTTGAGTGTCTTGGCTCGTGGCTGGTTGGGTGGACATGCCGTCGCCAAAGGCATCGTCGAGGACGACGCGGCTGCTCAGACCACGGCGGTACTCGAAGTTGATGGGAAATTGGGTCTCGGAGCGAACGTGCGCCCACTCTGCGTCCACAGCGTCGCTCTTCTTATCCGACCACTGCAACAATCCAGGGTCGACCTCCCTGCCAGGAGCCGCAGCCTCCTCAACACCCCATCGCTTCGAGACCTGTGTGAGCGATTCCTTGCCGGCGTAAGCGCCAAGGGCCTGGAAGAGAACACTCTGAGGCAAACGAGGCCACTTGCAGATGATGTACTCGAAGGCGTGGTAGTTGACAATTGTAGAGCCGAGAAGCGCGAGGTTTGCGTTATTGAAGCGGCGGTCGATATCGGCGGAGGGGTGAACTAGACAGCGCGCGAGGGTCTGAGGAGGAATTGTCTTTGGGAGAGCGAGACGGGCGTGGAGAGCGGAGAGTTTGGCGGATGAGAGAGCAAGAGAGGGCGCTGGGGATGTGGCGTGCTCGGAGAGGTGGTGCACTGGAGAGGGGATCGTGGTATCGGGGAGGATGGATGCTTCGTTGATGGTTGATGAAGGCGTCGACTCGGTGGTGAGACAGCGACGTCTTGAGGCATTACAGAGCGAGAGTCCGAGACGAGGTTGCTGGGATTGAAGACGTTGTGCGCTCCATCGCGAGGCAGTTGTGGAAAGCCGTAATCTCTTCATCGTGAGATGGCTGTGTGGATGTCGAGACAGGGGAAGGAAAGGAACGACGGCGTGGACGAGGACAAGTCGATGCCTGTCCGAAGGATGCAAAGTCTCCCAATGAGAGAGGAGAAAGACTGTAGCACCACGTAGGAGGTGGAGGAGAAGCGTGGATAGTCGCAGGCTAATCGACGTAGTTAAGGGTCGTAATGTCGAGAGGACGACACCTTGAATCGCGGAAAAAATGTTCGGAGAGTCGTGGAGTCGTGTGAGCGCAGCTTTCCAGCGCGTCTTGCAGTGGTGGAGCTCCCCTGAGAGTGCTGCTGCAGTGCGTGCCAGTGAGAGAGTGAGAGACCCGCTCAGTATGGGGGACGGAACAAGTATCGGGCCGACGAGCTACCAGCGACCGGGGAATGGGTGTGGTGAGGCATCACTTCGGCTTGCTGGACGACTCTTTCCGACTACGCAATTGCGACCCGACAAAACACTCCCTACAGACGTCCATTGAGATCGAGAATTCAATATGGTACGTTCGAGGCATCCAGCTCGCTCAATTGATGCTTGTCGCACTCTCCATAGCGCGCATACTGACTAGAATTCTACAGGGCGGTGGTGGAAAGATCCCGTGAGCCAACACCCTCCTCCTTCCCCTACGACGACCGAACGATCATCCCCGATTGTCGAAACACGCCAAGGATTGATTGCTAATTAGAATCTGAACGATCCAGCTACCCCAAGCACGTCTGGTCGCCTGCCGGTGGCTGGTACGGACAACCCGCCAACTGGAGGGCCAACACGGTCATTGCCGGCCTCGCCATTACAGGCCTCGTAGCAGCGACATGGAAGTTCAGCGCGAACAGGGAGACATGGGCAAGGAAGCCTGAGCCGTGGGAGTGGCACCCCAGCCGATTGTGCGTACAGACACCCCGAAGCTGGTCCTGGTCACCACGATGAAGGAAGGAAATCAGGGATGGCAGGAAAGTTGCTAACGTGTGTGGGATCACAGGTGGTCAAAACAGCTCATCGAGTTCGACAAGGAAGACAAGAAGCAGTGAAAGTGGACATGAGGGGTGACGGGGTGGATTGGGGAGCAGGCGTGTTGCGCCTCGTGTATACAACTGGCGGGAAGCTGATCGAGGCGAACATCGACATAGATGCAATGTGACAACAGCATTGAGTTCTTTCTCTTCTACTTTGACACCATATCTCACGTCGTGAAGAATGCGATCACAAGAGTGGGGTGGTTTCCATGTGAGACGAAGTCAAGGTGAGGCAAGGCGAGGTAGTCGGCAGCTGTTGACACTTGCAGGGCTACACTTGTCTGGCGGCATTGGACGATTGAGCCGCACAATAGCGCGCCTTCCTGTTCTGGTAATACATTCAGATGCAGTCGAGCTATTATCAAGTCGAGATTGTTGGGGAAGAGGGGGGGCTGGAAGACAGCTTGATGGACTTTTCGTCATGTCCTGTCGTGTGGATAGGAGGGAGTCTGGCCCAACGAATCTAGGGCTCACGATTCTTGGCGATAGAAATTGACAGGATGTTCTTTTATTGAGCGATCATTTGCGTCTCGTGAGCCGCACTTTTTCTCCATGGCGTGTAAGCCTGAGTATGTACCCTTCGAGGGCCTTGGTGCATCATCCTGTCGAGGCCGGACTCCAGTGATATGGTCTGATTGGGGGTCGAGGCACGTGGAGCAGCGATGAGGTGCATCGACCTAGACCAGATTGTTTAAATCAGATATGTTTTATCAAAGTGATAGTAGGGCAACTTTTTCCTCAAAGTCTTGCTGTCCTCCGTCTCGTGCTGAGAATCGTAGCTAGGTAGATGGTGCAAGACAGCGTGACAGCCAGCCTGTTCCTGTGTCACACTTCAGGACATATCCGCCAATGCAGCATTGAGCGGAACAGAAACATGTATGCGAGAATAGTCTTGAGATGAGGGGTAGTTGATTGTCCGGATTTATTTGTGGATGCATCTTGGCCACACGTCTTTTGATTGTGCAGGTGTTGAATAACGTCCTTCTAGGGTGGCTCGTCCTGCGATGTTGGGGATATGGTCGTCACTCAATGCGTCAATGGACGTATCAATGGCCCCACTCCGCACGACTGTCAACGGGCACAACGGGCAGGCGTGGCCATGTCTGTCCCCCGGGCGCTCTTACCTCATCGACGACATTTATCATTCTTATATAAAGGCACCTTCCTCACCACCTCTTCTGCCCCTTTCGATCGTGCTCGAACTGCCTCACAGCTTGTTTCTCTTATTTCTCCTGCATTTTTGGCCTTCTGTACCTCGAAATCCCCAAACCCCAGTCCTTTCGTTTCGACGTTCCTGTCCGGCTGTCCTCCACTTGGACGCCGTTGGACTTCGTCCACTTCCCAGCACCGTCTGCACGTCATCTGGCGACCGAGCTTCCTGCACAAGCACGACACGTATCCTACCAGACTGCAGCCTCTCGTTTGGAATATCTGTACTGAATACTGCAGCGCCCAGTATGTTGGTCTACCTCTCCTGCAGCATCTGTCAAGCAGTGCGCCGAGATGCAGTCCCAGCCTGATATGCAGTGTAGCCATGTTCTAACACCACTTCCAGATCATTCTGCCTTGCCCCTCAACAAGTGATTCACATACCTGTCATCAGACGAGAGTATCAAGATCCTACCCTCCCTCTGATTCACTGCATTCTCGTCGCCAGTGTTGAGCATCGTCGAGCGACATACCCTGTCCCACCACCTCTCTTGGTTAGAGGATCTGCGCCTCCAACCTCATCTCGACAATAGCCTCATGCAGCTGTGACCGGCGTCCGACACCGACACTCCGCCCCGAAACTCCCCGGCCGAGACCCTGCATACTTCCAACACCCGTGAAAGTGGCGTCCCGGGCCCTTCGTCTTGCCGGCCTTGTTGTTGGCCTTGGACTGAGCGCCGCTGCCGCTGCCTACCGGCGTGACCAGGCGCCCATGTCTGCCTCTATGGAAGGTGATCGCCAGCATCTCGATGCCACGGCTGATCGTGAGGTCGTCTTTTGTCACAGCTGCAGTTTTGAGTGGTACAACCAAGACCATGGCCTGCAGTGTCCGCGCTGTCATAGCGAGATCACCGAGGTGGTGAGTAACCTTGTTTCTGATTGTCAACTGTTGCCTCTTCGTCATATCTTTGTTCTGAGCTCAAGTGTACTGATTCTGCCGTCCAGATCAACCCGTCAGAGGATCCGCGAAATTTGGCACAGCCCATACCCCCATACCACCCAACTTCGATGCCTGGCTTTCAGACATATGCCAGCCATGGTCATGGTCAAAATGATGATTCCGACCCCGAGGAGGCAGATATAGAAGAGCACCTTGGGTCCTACAACTCTCCCTTTCACCCAGCTGGAAGAGCAGGAGGATCCGCTGCTCGCCACTGGGGCTTTGATCCCCACGGCGCTCACACCGACTCCAATCCTCCGGGCCACGATCACTTCCATCATCACGCCCATACTCATGAGCCTTCCAATAACACACCAGTTGATCCCGTCTTGCAACGGTTCGCCGACATGCTCCAAGGATTCGGCCCACCTACAAGGTCTAGAGGTTCGCCTATGCCCCTATTTCCAGGCAACTCACATGCAGTCCAACGAACCACCTTCACCTCGAGGACAAGCAGTGGGGGAACCGCGTCGGTGACCATCTTCAGAGGCCCAGCCCCAGGCTTCAGGCGTCCCAACCCGGAAGCCAGTGATCCTTTCCACAGGTAAGCACATGAAGTAGTTGTGATGTGACCAAGTAACATCTGCTGACGTCACGAACAGCTTCTTTCACGATGCGCTGCAAGATATGGATGACCCGCCAGGCACTCAAGGACCAGGAAACAATGAGCAAGGTGCGCCTTTTGGTTTCGCTCAGAGCCTGCAGGAAATTCTCAACCTGTTCAACCCTTCTAATGCTGCCATCGGGGATGCTGTATACTCCCAGGAGGCCCTGGACCGCATTATCACGAATCTTATGGAGCAAAACCCCCAGTCCAATGCTGCCCCCCCAGCCTCGGATGAAGCTCTTCAGAAGCTTGATCGAAGGCCCTTCACGAAGGATATGCTCGGCGAGGACGGGAAAGCGGAGTGTGCCATCTGCCTTGACGACTTTGAAGAAGGCCAGACGGCGGCTTTCTTGCCTTGCAAGCATTGGTTCCATGAGCCGTGTGTTGTACTGTGGCTGAAAGAGCACAACACGTGTCCAGTCTGTCGCACTCCGATGGAGTCCAGAGGATCGCGTACCGCGGGCGGCACAGGCGCAGGCAACAGCGACTCTCGGCAACGTCCCTCTGCAGGAGATGGCCACGGCGCTCAGTCGTCCGAGGATCAACCTGATCATTCAGCGCCCACTCCCCAGCTGCAGCCTGAGTCGGGATCTTGGGGAGGCAACACCTGGCACTCGCCCGGCGCAAGGTTCACGTTCTACCGCGTAGAAACACCGCGCGCACCTGAAAGACCATCAACACTCTCACGACCTCCCAGTCATAGCCAGACGCCTCTCAACCAGATCATTCGCGGCATCTCCTCCTCTCAACGCGAGCAGCGCAACCGAGATCGCCAGGCAGCAGCCGAACAAAGCTACGACACCTCCCGTTTCCAACAGCGACGCACCTCTCTCTCGCCGACCGCACCTAGGGCGTACGATCCAGCGGAATTGAGGTCTCGAGTCAGACAGCGCAGCCCCTCGAGTAGTGAGCGACGACGCACCCCTCCTGAACGTGAAGACAGCAACTCGCAGTCGTCAGGTGGTGCCTTCGGCTGGCTCAGGGACAGGTTCGGTGGCTCCAGCCGCGAGGGGCGTGGATCATAGGCACCGCCAACAAAAAGAAGCCAAGGTTGTTCAGTCTGATAGCGACTCCGATGGGTCCCGGCCTGAGCGACAAATCTTCCCTCTGATGATGATGTTGAGAAAGGCACATTGTCTACTGCTATCTCCGACTTCGGGACATGCTCATGCAGGTGTTATATTGTTTCGCATTCCACGCCACGACTGCCCCGATATACCCTCGCAAGTCACGAAACAGCTTTTAGAACCCACATCCTTCAAGCGATAGCTTTGCATGACGAGCGGACATAAAGAAGGTTGCTGTACCTTTACCATGGGCTGGCGGCTCACATCATTCTGGTTCTGCACCATTGGCGGCTGATTCGGCATTTCAACTTCAAGATCCATTGCTACCCCGGCGGTTCTTCCCATCCGATAGCTCTTGATTCCTGCTTGATGCTTACTCTGGGCTCCTGACATTGGCAAATGGGTCCACATATCCTCTCCTGGTGTTGCCCGCAGTCGTCGCGCGCACTGCATGGACAGCGACCACTGCCAGAGCAGCAGTACGTGCCACAATTCACCTATTGTATCCGCGCCCATCTTCTTCACCACCAGTCTCTCCTATATGGAACGTCACATGGCTCACGTCAGGGCCCGGAGAATCCGCTACCGCTACGATGCATTTGCCACACATGTTGCACATCTTCTGCTACTTCATTGTCGTTGGCCTTGAATGAGAGGCCTCACTCAAACATAACACATCATGACCCCTTGCCGAGGGCTGTTGATCATCTTTCATGGACAGAGTACCCGCTGGTCAGCGTCTCTGACTATAGCCGAAGTTGCAGAGGTCGGAGGGCTGCACAACAGACAGTGACATCTCCGGAGTGTGGTATTAGGGCCAAAAAGGAGCCGGGAGGTTTTGATATCGAGCAGGTCCATCCTTCAGCGTGCACCATGAAGGTGAACGAAAGGGAGGACTCAGCCTCTGTAGGTAAGAAGATCGGAGCGTGAAGCATGGCATCAGTCTGAGAGGATTTGTCCGCACGGCTCTTCCCCTTCGGTACTTTTTGCGTATTTGTGGCAAAGCCATGAAGTGTATGGATTGGGAAGAGGCTGGACCTCTATCCAGACCAGGTATCACCACACAGGGATGCATCAACCCGAAGCCTGAGGATGTCAGCTGGATGGCATGTCGGGGCACGCCGCACGAAGTCAGACGGGACCGGATACCTTCATTTACCATACGCCTGGAAGCCTCGTCGATTTCCACCAAACGAGCATGTAGCGAATGACCCCTGAGGGGCCAAGTATCAGCCAGTATGTTATCTAGATTACGAAGCCGAGGGAAGGCACAGCATGCACAATATACCTTCTGTTCCCGTTGACGTTATTGTCGCTACCTCGAGCATTAAAGTCGCCCGGACTTCCATCTCATTTTCCTCATAGTATTGCCCTGATTATCGTCCTTCGCGCCTTCGAGCGTCTGCCGTACAGGCCGAAGATGCGAGGGTGATGCATCTTCAAGCATTAGCACCAGGCTGGTTCGAGAGACAGTCACATGACACAATCAAGCAAGACACAGACGAAGTTTCATCATCAACTCGTTTGTAATCGCCGACTAATGCATACAAAACAAGGAAAGCAACTAAACATCCGAAGAATGACAAACAGAGGGCTAGAGCCAGCTAGTCAACTTTCCCTCCCTCAATGATCAAACGTGAAAAGAGAATGCAGCAAGCCCGCGCGTGACCAAGAACAACGTCCGGATCTCTGCACATCATCCAGTGGTATCTTCCAATCCTCCGCTCTGAATCTGTCCAAGCTTTGACTCTCCATTGCCTTTCCCCGCATCTTAGTACTGGTATTTTGTGATTTGTGTATCTTCGTGGCCGTTAAAATGTTTCGTGCCCAATGCTCTTCGTCCTTGCACGAGGATGAAATTTAGGCGGGTATCGAATTAGCGCTTCGTTCTAATATGGTCTTTCCAATATCCTGTCTTCCTGTCCATTCCGGTTCAATGCTCGCCGGCACTCTGTCGAATTATCTCTCGGTAGCATCTTAGTCCTGGAAGAACTTGATGATCTGCTGTAGGTCGCGCATGCCGACACCATGCTTTGGGTAGCAGATGTATACCGACTCGCCAAGCGCGCCGAACTTGCTGCGGAAGTCTGCCTTCTTGCGGAGGCCGAGCGTGTCAACAATGGAGCTGTATGTCGTGGCCAAGAATTTGGCACGAATGCCGTGAAGGTGCTCGCCGGCCGTCAGCTTCTCGGAAACACCAACACCAAAGGTGACCTTGCCAGTGACGCTCGACAAAGCGTAATCGATCAGAACCTCGATAGCCCCATTGACCGAGCCGGGGAAGTCGAGCGCCCACTTGACCTGCCATCCGTAGCGGGGAGCAAGCTTGTGCAGCACAACCAGAGACTGCACCTTGCCATCCTTCTCAGCGGCAAAGAAGCGGCGATGCTCAAGGTCGATCCAGGGGCGCACCTCGGTGAGATGCATCTGTTTGCCCTTACGGGACGACTTCCATGCGTCAACAGCCTCCTGTGCCCGCTTGATGAAGTCCTCATCGGGCTTCACCTCGTGGATCTTCACACCCTCGCGTTCCACGCGACGGGCCTTGGGCCCGGCAGTCTGGCTCTTGTGCTTATCAGCATCCACGCGTTGCTCCTCAGTGCAAGACAGCGTACGCCAGGCCAGGTCATGCGCCAGGAAGCGCTGGACCTCGTATGAGACGAGCATCCAGACAGGTGTGAGACGGAGCTCCTGTGTGACGAAGTTGACAAAGGCACGGGAGACATCCTTGAACTGGCTTCTGTCGCAGAGAGGATCACCAGTGATCATGGCGAACTTATCCTGCTTGACATACCCTACTATGGCGCCAGTCGGATGCTGCCAAATGTCGAAGCGCTCGTCGAGCCAAGAAGTGTTCGTGGCATCACCGTAGTTGGCAATCAGCTTCTCCAAAGGCGGCAGCTGGTTCGGGAGGTGCGGCTTCGTCGTGTCGGCATCTGGGTGGGGAAGACCTGGGAGGCGCTCGGGAAGCGACTTCGGATCACGGTGGAAGAGCGAAGCGTAACGCACATCACCGAGTTCCAGCATCCAGGCCACAATACGCTCGAGACCAAGGCCGGCACCGGCGTGTGGGGGCGCACCAAGCTCGAAAGCCGAGAGGTAATCCTCCATGCCAGTTTCGTCCATGCCGGCGGCCGCCATGTTGGCACGCAGCTCAGTGACATTGTGGATACGCTGACCACCAGAGCAAATCTCCTGTCCGCGAATGAAAATATCGAATGAGCGGGTGAAGTTGGGGTTCTCGGGATCCTTGTGCGTGTAGAAGGGACGGGCGTTGGCGGGGAACTTGTCCAGAACGTAGTAGTCAGTGTCATACTGCTCACGGACGAGCTGACCGAGCCTCATCTCATCGGGGGTGGACAAGTCCTCCATCTCGACATCGCGGCCATCATCCCGGAGCATTTGGATACCCTGCTCGAAGGGCAGGATCAAGGTCTCGTCGAGCCACTTGAACTCCTTGCTTGGCCAGCGCTTCTGCAGGACCTGAACCTCGGGCAAGGCGTAAACGCTTTCGAAGACGGACTTGAGGAAGACATCAAGCACGTCAATGACCTCGTGGTAGTCATTCTCAATAGCCATCTCAATATCGAGGCCAGTGTACTCCGTCAAATGGCGATGGGTGTTGGAGTTTTCGGCACGGAAAACGGGGCCAACCTCGAAGACACGACCGAAGTCGGCGGACACAGCCATCTGCTTGGCGAGCTGCGGACTCTGGGCGAGGAACGCGCGACGGCCGAAGTAGTTGACCTTGAAGACGGCAGCGCCAGATTCTGTGGCGGCAGGCTGGAGCTTGGGAGTGTTGATCTCGACGAAGCCTCTCTCCTCGAGAGTCTCACGGAATTTGCGTGTGACGAGAGATCGGATGCGGAAGACAGCCTGGTTGGAAGGATGACGCAAGTCCAGGATGCGAGAGGCCATGCGGTTGCGCAGCGACTCCGGGGGCTTGTAGTTGCTGAAGGGGGCGTTGGACGCGCTGTTGACCAGGAAGATGGTCTGAATATCAATCTCAATCTTGGACTGAGTAGCAGAGCGGACAGGTTGGGGAGGCTCCTTGATGAGACCGGAGACCTCGACGAGAGACTCAGGGTGTAGCTTCTGAACCCACTTCACCATGTCCATGTTCTCCCTAGACAGGACACCCTGAACGGAGTGAGTCTGGTCACGAAGAAGTAGGAAATCGAGAGCCTTTGAAAGCTGGCGCTGGGTCTCAATACGTGCTCGAAAGTTGACTTCAGTGCCAACAGGGAAGCGGTCGAGCTGCGCGATAGTGTTGATCTCATTGGGATGAACGGCCCAGTCAGCACTTCCGCCAGTTCGCCCGCTATCAAGAGATGTGCGCGAAGCAGCCATGACATCCAGACTGCTGCGCTGAATGTCCAAGCTAGAGCGTGGCGAGCTTCGTCCGCTGTTGGTGCCAGTGCCCCGGCCTGAGCCGTTGAAGTCGACCCCACTGTCGTTCATCTTGCTGAGCATGCGGCGATGATCAGGGAGAACGGCCGTGTAGGGAGGGGTGGTGGGAGCCGAAGAGACGGCGGAGGATTCTGGGTTATCGCGATGCATGATGCTGCTGGTGCTGCTTGCCTCGCTGGGAAAAGGTTGGTCGACGGCCACAGCAGAGGCCCGTTTGCTGCGTGGTGATGAGGGTGAGTCTGAACGGCCGAAGGCTGAGGCGAAGGGAGCCAATATGTTGGATGGCATGGCTTCCTTTGCACTTGAGGGAAAAGAGTGAAAGGGAGGAGATAAGAGGGAAGAGAAGAGCAGAGACTTAAAAAAGAGGGCGGAGGAAAGGAGGAAAAAGAGGTTTCTGGGTGTTGACGTTATGGGCAGTAATCAGAATGATGGAGGGGTGGACGGATGTCGTAATGGTGTGAAGGGGCCTTGAACAGTACCAGAGCAGTGGCTCTAGCCGTGCAGTGCCAGTGGCCCGCGAAGTGGTGGTGGCCGCAGCGGGATGCCGGTGATGCACAGAAGCGCGCGGCGACAGTGTCAGTGGGTGTGCGCTGTCAGGTGCAGTGAACGTAGCGAATGCCCCACTGTGAGGTTGGGTCCCGGTGTTTGTGAGGTGCTGCAAGACGAGCACTGGCAGCCGTAGCTCAGAGTACTGAAGCGGGCCTTCCACTCCCTGGAATTCTAGCGGCACACTCCCCAGTCGTCGCTTGTCCGGCACCACGGCAGAGCGCTTTGGTGGGGTGCGGATGATGGTTGCAGAGAGCCCGCGTCTCGAGTGTGACGGTTGTGGAAGTGCTGGTGCTTGGTGCTGAATCTGGTCGGCGTCCGGGCCTTGATTTGGATTGAATGGCGATCCTCGGCAGGCAATCTCAAGTATCGACGTTCGTGAAGGGTCCGAGCCAGGGTCGGATCAGGTCTTTGGAGATGAGCAGTGACGCTGGTTCGAGCTGCCAGGGTCAGGCTGAGACGTGTAAGGCTGGCTGGACAGTCGTCGTCTTGGCGGCGGATAGATGCCCGGAGGTAACTCGTTTCGCGTCGCTGGGGGTTTCCCGGCTTTCGCGGGACAAGGGTGGGAGGATCTCGATGTAGAGCGAGAGTGAGGTACCGATGCAGGTCAAGGATGGACGGCTTGCTCTTTTTCGTCTATCGTTGTTGTTCGCGTCGTGATGCTGTTGTAGGAAGATGCGAGAAGATAGAGTAGAGTCGAGGGTAAGACGCGAGCAGACGATTCGGATAGATTGATTAGGTAGAGTCTAAAGCGAGCAGGAGGAGGCAAGCTTGGAGGGAGGGGGACCTTATTAAGGTACGGAGATATTGAGGAAACAATCGGGATTGGGGACGATGAGAAAGGTAGGGTTCAGAGAAGGGGCGTGTGACGGAGTTCAGGATGTGGATTAGCAAAGCAAACCAAGACTCGGACTGGAGTTGTAGAGAGAAGTGCAGGACTCGGGAACGAGGAGACGCCCGTTCCGATCGTAGGCACGGAGTAGGAATTGGCAACTATCGCGAGCCTGTCTGTCTCCAGCGTCCGGTACGGGAATGCTGCCACTGGCAGGTACCTTGTAGTGGCGGCAGGGGTCTTTGGTTGGCCTGACCTTTGGTGTTGAGAGCCACTGCCGTCTTGGTGTCACTGTCAGCATCAGACTTTAGTGCTTCAGCCCTGTGGTGGCTCTTAGACTCAGTCAGATCCTCGACCACTGCATTGCTTCCACTTGCCTCCAGTGCCAGTGCATCATCAGCATCGTGACCTCACTCCGCACAATTCCTCCGCGACGCAGCAAATCAATCCGCATTCGTCCGCATCACCTCTCCCTCAGCAGCAGGGGTCAAGTGCCGTCCGATCCCCGGCTCCTCCGGCCACATCGCTCCGTCGTCCAAAACTTCTAGTTGCGTTCCATCCCCAACGCGGCAAAGACCCGTTGCATCGGGCGCTCGCGCTTTCGACTACGCAAACTTTCCGCCCTTCGCCCTCCTCTCGCCCCTCCGCTGTATTCCTTCGTGTATGCATCTCCCGCACCGTCACTTGCAGGTCATACAACTTAGTAACCATGACAGATGGTGGGTGAAAACTTGAAGCCACAGGTAGTGGTCGTGAGTAAGCTGCAACGCGACAAGAGCCGAAACGCCGACAACGGAAGACCCTGAGAAACCTAAGAGGCTTCAGGGTGTCAGCTGCACCTTTCTTTCTCGCCTTTTCTGGCTGGTTCTGTGACCGCAAAGCGGGATGCGACCTCTACCCGAGGCGCCGCGATTACTGAGCAACGACCGGGATGCTGCAGTGTCCCGACTGTCGCCGACCGACACAGCGACTATAACGATTCACACATGCTAATCCATTCGGCACAAGCTTCAAATTTAGGTCAATCCCGTCTCCCAGTAGTCTCCTCTGGATGAGCTTTGATACAACAGATAGTCTCTCTAGAGGCACACCCCTCTTTGGCTCGTCTCTCGTCTCTTTTGTCTCTGGCTCGCGTCCAGATTTGGTCCGGTGCGTCATGAATGCCCCCGCTGTTCCTTGATTTTCCTCACCCCGCGCCGAGCCTGAGGGAGCGATTGACAAGCAAATGCCAAACGATTCCGCCCAGCCGCCGAGGTCTTGTCTCACTTCTGCCTCATGAGGAGCGAGGATCGAGAGTTGAATCCCAAGCCGGGAACTCGGCGACGCCAAATGCAGAATGTCAATCTGTCTCGTCTTGGCGGCACTGTGGGAGGCTCCTACAATGACGCGCTCCCGTGCTCGGCGTGCAGTTGGCGCTGTGGAACCAAGTTTGACAATCTGCTATCTTTGGTCTTTGGGTCATGGCACTGACGGGATCTGATCAAGTTAATGCTCGGCTCCGGGAGAGAAGCTCCGGGGAGTTCCAGGTACGCGCGGATAGAACCAAGATGATGGCGGTGACACCCTGGCGGCGATCGCTTGTCAAAGCAGGGACAGGTCATCTCGATGACTGGCGAGTACTGGTGTGTGTATCACGTTGGGCGTAGCGACGTGGCTGGAGCTGCGAGCACCAGTGGCAGCCACGTGAAGGGGACTGGGATTCATTACGTCGTCGGTGCCTGAACGTGGCTAGGATCGGATCAAGGCAGTGGATGTCTCATCTCGCCTTGGTACTTCCGATCGGCTTTTGGTGTATAGTTCGACGGGGTGATCGTGTCTATTGCTTGAAAGACTGGCAACTATCTGTGGCCGCCGTTCAAATACAACAGGCCTCACCCATCTGTGATGACGTCAGCGTCCCTGATCACCAGCCAGATCATGCTCGGCTTCGTTCGCGCAAGACGCATTTCCTCCTGGACCTCTGCTCTCCATCTGCCAGTGGGCTTAGTGAGAGGTCCGAGTGCAACCTGACTGGGGTCTATCTCTAAGTAGACTGAATCCTGCCAACGGACGTCTGGACCGTGGGCTTGACCCTTTCTCATAAGTCCCGCCCAGGCAAGTCTACTGACTGGCAGTATTTCCAGGCTACCTACTAGGCAATGCTCAGCCACTTGCTGAGGCCATCCACCCTCAAGACCATTGCCAACATTCGTCCGGTCGTTGATAGAAACCGCCAATTGTCTGTTCTGTGCAGCTTATTCATGTATCGCATCGTCGCCGGAGTCAACGTTGATTTCCAACAAGCTTATCTTGTCACTCAAACCCTGTGTGGCCTCCGCCTCCTTTGCCGCGTGTACAGACACCATCACAGTTGCCGCCGTCTTGATAAATCGCCTTCTCCCATCCACTTCTTACAGGCTAATAAGGAACAGTACCTCGAGTCGGCCTTTCGGGGATCCAGCCTTTAAGCCGTAGAGCACATCATTGTCACCTTATCGACAGCCCACACACACCATCGCCTTGACGCTCTCCCCACCAGTTAGTTCAGTTGCTTGTACAAGTTGTTCCAGACCACCCGACACCAGCGCCAGTCCTCCCCCCCGTTCGCGCTACCTTAGATCGACATCGACTTGGCTTTCGGATCCCTTCCCTTTTGACTTCCAACGTCGCGTGTTTGTGCCTCAAACACCCACAAACCTTCTTTTTCTACTGTTCCTTTCCCGACAATTACCTTAATTGCCTTAAGGCAAGGTGCCAGCAAAGTAATCTGCTGCACTTTTTTTTTCTCTCTCTTTGCGAATACATTCGACCGCAGTCGCTCGTTCTTCGACGCATCCAGCCAACCCTATCAATCGCCTCCGCTACGTCACGGCTGCCTCCCGTCCTCCTCACATCGTCACCACCTCCACCTTCTCTCTCGACCTCAACGTACACTCTTCTCGCTGTACCGGTGCAGCATCGACCTCAACCTCTGCCTCCCCCTTTCTCGCCCTCTCGCTTACCGATGGAGGAGGAATTCAGCATCCCTGGCAAGCCCACTACCCCCGAGCCGCCAGACTACGTCAACCCCCTCGAATCGTCTTCGAGATGGTACCTCACCGCCCGCGCGCAAGCCGTCCGCTACGCAGCCAGCCTCGGCTTCGGTATCGCAAATCGTAGCCAGCCCGCAGCACCTGTCCCGACTCGGGAGATATGGCTCAATGCTACCCTCTCAGAGTGGAAGGCCCAGAACGCCCTCAAGGTCGAGATATGGAAGCCTCCGAGACTCAATACCAGGCCGCGCATGGCCGTCATCAACTTCCACGGAGGAGGCTGGATACTCGGCGCCGGGACAGATGATGCTCGATGGGCTGCCTCCGTCATGGGCGCACTGGACGCCGTCGTCTTCTCCGTCAACTACCGCCTCGCTCCCAGCTATCCCTTTCCTAGTCCTGTCGAGGACTGTCTAGATAGTATTATCCAGATCGTCATGCGCAGTGCAGAGTTCGGCATCGACCCAGAACGCATCATGCTCTCTGGCTTCTCCGCCGGCGGCAACATGGCTCTCTCCACTTGGATCGCCCTCCAGAACCCTGAGCGCTGGGGGTATGAGCTCCCCATCCCGCCCCCCCATATCGCCGGTCTCGCACTTTTCTACCCGCTACTCGACTGGACCATCTCCCGCCCTGAGAAGCGCCAGACGTGCGCGAGACCGGATCTCACATTATCAAAGGGTATGACGGACCTTATCGACGCCTGCTATGTCTATCCGCCTATCCCTCGTGAGCAGCGAACCGACCTCCGCCTGTCACCTGGTCTCATGCCCGATGAGCTCCTGGAACAGCTTCCCCCGATCCACCTCTGTCTTTGCGAGTATGACATGCTCCTAGCAGAAGGTTTGCGCTTCTCGAAACGCCTCGAAGCCTTCAACAAACGGTTCACGCTGAGCCTGGTGGAAGGACAGAAACACGGCTGGGACAAGCCCCCCGGTGCGGACATTGACGGCATAACACACCAATACGATATCGCAACCGAGTCCATGGCGGATTGGGTAGGCCGAACTTGTGAGTCGGACCGGGAGTCGATTAATTCAATGAAAACCAAGAGGCCAAGGTTGGTGAGGCCGAAGTACATGTCTTTCCGATCAAAAACCACGAGCTAGCAACGTCCGACGGCTGCTGGTGGGAAAGACTAGACGTCGAAGGAATGGATCTTGCATGCAGCCTTTACTTTGTTAACGATCGGATATACGAAGGAGGCCATATACGTGCGAGCAGAAGAACAAGAGGAGCATCGAGGAGGGAAGCTGCTTTGTTTTTGTATCATAAGAGAGCGCGGTGTTCGGGGTGTCATAAAGTCCCTTTCGGCAATTGATATTTGCACAACAAATTCCCTTAGCTGACCTCGACACGTTCTGCATCTGCAACGAATAGCATCAAGTCATGTCTTTCAGCTCGGCAAGAGCCGCAGCTGGGGCATCTGACTTCCGACCGCGTGACCCTGACCACGTTGCAGACACCTTGGCCTACGAGGTACCCGAGTCGGTTACTTCTTGCCAGGACATCCACTCGACCATCTTATCAATAGCCTGGTCCGCAAGATGTAACTCAATGGGCGGGAGGGGTGTATGACACGCCACCATGCACGACCTTGATGTGCCTACGGTACCTGGTGGGCTGACGCCGGATGTGCCGGGCGCTAGCATCGCCGAACCCACGGGGACGACTACGGGGACCGTGCAAATGGCAGCTTGGAGATGGAAGGGTGCGTGACGGTGCATAGCTTCCTTTGTTGTCTTCTGCATGTGATTGCTTTGTCTCCGCTATGACGCCCTTACCCGAGCATGAGAGGAAAACTTAGAATACTTGTTCGGCGTATATGTCCCTCGGTGTCGAAGACCACCGAGATAAGACGAAGGCCGATCGAATGTCTCCGATGTAGACGAGGGTGTCTCATCTCCAAGCACAACGCGGTGAGCCGTAGTGGGCAACTTGACATCAAGTAAAAAGAAGTACCCTCTCGGAGAGATCTTGAATATCGCTTACACCACCACCACCTCAAGCCATGGGTCCAACCTCAGCATAACCATACACCCCCTCGGACAAGACAGTCCCACGTGGATGCCGAGTCCTGGGCGGTAGACATATGCTTGTCGAAAGGCCAAGCGAAAGCTTCTAAACGCCCAGGCGAATGGGTATGGTCAGGACGTGGCAAGGCCAGACGGGCACAAGCTTGACTCGGGAACGGGGTTCGGTACGGGATTTGAATGGGAACAACAGAAAGTTTCCGGGGTTCACGCAAGCGCTGAGTCAAGGAAAGTATCGTGTGAGTGTCTGATCTGGGGAGGAGGAGAGGAGGGAAAACCTTGTTGATATTGGTTGAAGCAGAGGCATGAAGAGCTGGTGATAGCTAGTGTCGGTGGTATAGGGTAGGCGTTAGTGCTGACGGGGATTCGTAGATGAAAGTGTACATGCGCCCTTGCAGGTATGTCGTTCGTCACGGACATGCAGAGGATGAACGTGTCAAGATTATCTGACATGTCTACGAGGAACAAAGGTTGGCTACTTTAGCGGTCAAATCTAGTTGAACGTGTGCCGGTTCGCTGAATGATTTTGTCCTCGAAGAGGAGGGGACGACTGCCATCAAGGCCGGTTACAGTCCCACGAACCTCACGAGCACGTATGAAGTCAGTGTAAGCAGAAATGGCTTTCATGAATTGCTCGTGTACCATCAAATACGTTTTCGAGATAGATCACCATGCTTTTCTCCCATCAAATGCTACGCTGACTGCTACTGCAGCTATATGTCTCTCCACGCATGAGGTGCTCTTCTTTACCACTTGGCGTCCTTGGTCTCGAGGAAACCCTTGAGGATACCGACAATCTTCTCAAGAGAGGCGAGGTAGGCGCGGAGCTCGGTGGTCACCTTCTCCTCGTTGTCACCAAGCTTAGCGTAGAAGTCCTTGCGGTAGGGGCAGGCGCTCATGGCAGCGCTGAAGATGGGCTTGACGAGGAAGCTGTGGTGGGGCTTGAGGGTGGTGCCGTAGGCGTTGCGGAAGGAGTCGGCAAGCTCTTCGGAGCTCTTTGCGATATTCTGGCTGAGGGCGATGCAGGTGAACTCGAGACCACTGAAGATTCTGTCAGTTCTTGAAGTCTCGTGGGGAGGACAGGAAGGACGGGGGAGGAACATACCGGACGAGCCAGAGGAGACCCTCGGTGGCGGTGTGCTTCTTGGTCTTGATCTCGTTGCGGCAGAGATCCTGGATGTTCTCGGATTCGGTAGGGGCAGCAAGCTGGCGATCACGGATCTTCTATGTTGGGGGAGATGGGTGTCAGACTCGATTTGGCGGTTAATTGATAGGAATGCAGGGGACCCGGGAGCTTCGAACCTTGACGTTGCCGAGCATGTCAGACTTGACGGGGGAGAAGGCGACAGAGCCCAGAGCATCTATCGTTGCATGTTAGCCTGGCTTAATATCAAGCATGAACTTGAGCTGTCTATACCAAAGATGGTGGTCAGGGACTCGGCGGCATCGAGGAACTGGGTGGTGGCAATAGCATTGTCCTTCTC
The DNA here is from genome assembly GCA_023628655.1 of Sarocladiaceae sp. R1802. Taxonomy (NCBI): domain Eukaryota; kingdom Fungi; phylum Ascomycota; class Sordariomycetes; order Hypocreales; family Sarocladiaceae; species Sarocladiaceae sp. R1802. Next base: position 1,145,193 of record JAMAKF010000002.1, read on the forward strand.
AGCATCGACTGGGACGGTGGTGAAAGACTGCTTGAAGGTCTCGACAATGGTGCCGCCGGGGGGAATGACAGGGGCAGACATGATGACTGATATACTCGGGATGAATTGCAGAAGCTTTAATAAGTTGATGGGATGAGGTGAGTTGCGAGAGTCGAAAAGGGGTAGCTTGGAAGCGGTCTGGACACGACGACGGTGGTTGCGTGGTCGTGGTGGGGGAGGGGTTCGCGAGAGACGGCGTCAGGGTCCAGAACAGTGCGAGGGCAGATGCTTGCAGTATAATGACAGTGTGTAGCACGGTAGACCTGCCAGCCCCTCACATCGGACGCCGGAGGGTTGGAGGCCCGGGGACCCCACTAAATTCCATGGGAGATGCCGCTATCGACAGCTACCTTACTAGACCAAGGCAAAGTTGGTAGGTTACTGGTGTTGACCAGGTCTCTTGCATCATGCCACTTGCATCGTTCTCAACGTATCTCTAGTTGCTCGACGAGTCTGAAGCCTAAGTCAGGCTTTCCATGTACTAGGATTTGGACTTGAGAGATATCAGGCTCAGAAGTTGGTGGCTGTTCATGCTGAGCTTAGGACGATATAGCACATTCAGCCCCGTGTCACATAATGCGGCAACTGAAGTTATGCCCCCCTCCCACCGTGACGTCACCCCCCTCGAGCCCCTCCAAGACCAGGTTTCCCGGGCGTTCAAGCAACAGGCAGAGCTACTCTCCTCAGCGCTGTGGCTCTTAGCTGTTAGGATCTCGGGATTTGTGGAGTGCATGACACGTCGGATCCGGCTCCGCGCGTCTCACATATTTTGTGCCGTCTTTTCCAGCTTCGTCAAGTCCAGACGTGCACTGCAGCCTCATGACGCGGCTCGCTGGCCAGAGCAAGTTTCTGCAATGACTTCACCAGTTTGCAGACACTTTCGCTGGTAATGTGAACTGAAGCTTGAATCGATACTTTTCGATTGACCTTTACTGGAACCAGAGCTGAGGGAACGATATTCTCTCAATGGCAGGCATGGTACAAAGCGCCCACACACGGCCTTGGCAGTAGTCACTAGTGGCCTCGTCAACCGTCTCACGTCTCGATTGATGCCTGTCATCGGCGCGACAGATGGAGTCCATCGACATTTTCACAGCTTAGACACACGCGGCTGGCTGACTCTTAGATGAGGCTTGTCGGAACTTGGCTGTGTGGCTCCCAGTCGCGTGCTTCCTAGCGGCCCCAGAAACTCAGCCAGCACCCTCAGCATGCCCGCCAACAGGCACTTTCGTTCGTTCCATGCACATCATCTCCGCCCATCACCTACTGTCCCGATCCCTGTCGTGTCCGTTGCCTGTTTCGTTGATCCCTCACATTGCCCGCTTGACTACCTATGCAGCATTGAGCCCCTCCCCCAGCTGCCTGTCGCCCTATGACATCGCTGCCGTGCGACAGACCTCTCCCGTTCCTATAACCTTGCGATCTCTCACCTCTGCCATCTTTTCGTCCCACCCGCCGCCAGCCGTAGATTGTCTGCTCCTCGCCTCTGTCCCATTCCTGTCTTTCCCGCTTGGTGCGAATATTTCTACGAACATAAGCATTGATACCCTCAGATACCCCTCAGTCTCTTCCGGCGACGACTTCATCCTGTGTCTCGACCCATCGCACCCAATAGTACGACATCGCCCCACGCCGAGCCACCATGCCCGGCTCACACTCGGGAGAGAAGGAGAAGAGCGGTGGCCTTCATGGCATGCTCGATGACCTTAAGGAGAAACTCCACGATACCAAGCTTCATGATGCCAAGATCGCTCTCCACCACAAAAAGTATGCTTCCCACAGGTCCTGGCTTGTCCCGATCGGTTACGAGCTCGGCATGACTAACAACCGTACGCAGGAACCAAATTGGCAAGCTGGGCAACTTGGTGAGTCCTTGACCCTTCACTCGAATCCGGGAGATAGCGATGGTTGCTGACAAGGATCGTCACATAGTTCAATTCGAATCACAGACATGACGAAGAGCACGAACAACGCTGCGACGAAAAGCGCAGTGCAATTTGCGAGTCCCATCGATTCAAGTCATACTTCCCTGAGCGCGAAGGCAACCACGTCAAGTGGTATGTTGATGGACGCGATTACTTCTGGGCCGTGTCCGTTGCGCTCGAGCAGGCACAAGAGTCCATCTATATCGCCGATTGGTGGCTGTCGCCAGAGCTCTTCCTTCGCCGACCCCCGTACCACAGGCAAGAGTACCGTCTCGATTACCTGTTGAAGAAAAAGGCCGAGGCAGGAGTCAAAATCTATGTCATTGTGTATAAGGAGGTCGAGGCTGCTTTGACTTGCAACTCCCTTCATACCAAGCATGCTCTCCAGGCTCTATGTCCAGAGGGCACGCCAGGCCACGGAAACATCCGAACGCTCCGCCATCCTGATCACAACCCTTTCGAGAATGCTGCCGACGCAACCATGTTCTGGGCGCATCACGAGAAGTTCATCATTGTCGACTATGCTCTAGCGTTCATTGGCGGCCTTGATCTGTGTTTCGGCCGTTGGGACTCGCATCAGCATCAGCTGGCCGATGTCCACCCTGAGGGTATCTCGGAAGAGGTCTTCCCCGGACAGGACTTCAACAACAACCGTATCATGGACTTCCATAAGGTGCAGGACTGGCAGCAAAATGAGCTCAGTAAGGCAGAGTATGGTCGCATGCCGTGGCACGATGTTTCCATGGCTGTGGTTGGCCCTTGCGTCTACGATATTGCCGAGCACTTTGTTCTGCGATGGAACTTCGTCAAGCGAGACAAGTACAAACGTGACGCGCGCTACGACTGGCTTGTGCTTGAGGGGCGTGAAGGCGAGGATGAAGACCTTGTTGGTGTGCAACGTCCCAAGCACCCGGTTGGAGACTACGTCAAGCATCCTCTGACGCCATTGAGCACTAAGAATCTTGAAAACCGCGGCTCTATCAAGGCGCAAATTGTTCGCTCAAGTGCAGATTGGTCCAGCGGTATTCTTGTGGATCGCTCAATCCAGACCGCCTATTCAGAGATCATCAGGAAGGCTGAACATTTCGTCTACATCGAGAACCAATTCTTCATCACTGCCACTGGCGAGAACCAGGCTCCCGTCCGCAACACCATCGGCCGAGCCATTGTGGACGCCGTGGTGCGTGCTGCTGAGGAGGGCCGCAAGTTCAAGGTCATCATAATCATTCCTGCGATCCCCGGTTTCGCCGGAGACCTGCGTGATGATGCTGCCAAGGGTACCCGGGCCATCATGGACTATCAGTATAAGTCCATCTGCAGAGGCGAGCATTCCATCTTCGGACAGGTCAAGGCAGCTGGCTACGTTCCCGAAGATTACATCTTCTTCTTCAACCTGCGTTCTTACGATCGTCTGAACAAGACACCAAATATCCGCGACACCGAAAAGAAGACCGGGATTAGCTACCAGCAGGTGCAGCGCGCAGAGGCCGAAGAGATCATGGCAGAGGGCATTCATGGAAATTATGATTCCGAAGATAGCGAGAGGGACGCACACATGGGCACCGCCAAGCAGAACAAGCGGACGAACGACAACGAGGCCGTTCGGAGTGCAATGGAGGCTCGTAGGATATTCGAGGAGGCTATGCCCAAAGAGGAGGTCATTACCGCGTCGACAGTGGCTCACCACGCAATGGCCGGCCAGGGATCGCTCGTGGACGAGCCGTGGGACGACCGCGACACGGAGATGGAGGTGCAGAACTGGATCCAGGAAGAGCTGTACATCCACTCAAAGCTACTCATTGTGGACGATCGTATCGTTGTCTGCGGATCCAGTAACCTGAACGATCGCAGCCAGCAGGGCGATCACGACAGCGAGTTGAGTATCGTGATGGAAGACACGCGCATGGTGGAGAGTACCATGAACGGACAGCCTTACCAGGCAGGTTATCATGCCACAACGCTGCGAAGAATGCTCTGGAGAGAACACTTGGGTCTTCTGCCGCCGCAGCCCCTGGACGCCGCCGATGATATCAACGCTCTACCACCGAACGTGGAGCCAGAGAACAACGTGCTGGCAGACGACGAGAGCTGGCACATTGTGGAGGATGCGCTGAGTGATAAGCTCTGGGAGACGTGGACGTCGCAGGCGACGAAAAACACCGAGACCTTCCGCCACTTGTTCCACTCGGATCCCGATGATCATAGTAAGTTTCGCTATGCCACTGAACAAGGGAGAAGTAGCAACGCATGACTGACCCACGCAACTGTAGTCAAGAACTTTGATGACTACGACCGCTACCTCCCACCTCGTGGCGTCAAGTCTGGGCATATCTTTGACCAGTTCATGCCGCCTGAGGACGTGCGTAGGAAGCTGGACGAGGTAAAGGGCCACCTGGTGTGGATGCCGATGGAGTTCTTACAGGATGCGGAGATGGCAGAGAAGGGCTTGCAGGTGAACTCGTGGACCGAGAGTGTTTACACCTAGGCCTTTGGATCATCTTGGATCCCAGCTCGTCGGTGGATGTGACTGGGCTATGGGAATAAAGTGGCTGGAGGGATGGCCTTTGCAGCTTTAGCTGTCATTTCGTATATCACGATTAATACTATGCTTTTTTCTTCCAGTCTCGCAATGGCCGCGATTCGCAAGTAGGAGACCAATGGGGTCCAGATTCCGCGCGAGCTTGATACTGGCGACAGCCCCCTTTTGTGACCGCTTGTGGGTGGTAGCATCTGTTAGCCGCCGTCATGGAGCATGGTGCCGGGAGGCATTCGGCCAATGACCATTCGCATCTAGCACTCGAGCTGTCTCTGACGTCCCTGGAACCCCCCTCATCGCAGCTGCAAGGTGATGGTCTAGGTAGGCTGGAGTTGACGATTGGATGAGCTGAGGGAGTGGTGCTTCGGGGCGAGCCGACGATTGGTGTTGGGTGGTTGGGCGGTCTGATGCTCCGATGCGGGTGATGTGACTACCGGTAGTGCAGTGAGTAGCAAGGAAGGGATACCCTGGGTGATGAGTTTGACTATTGTGGTATTATGTTTGCTGCCGATTGATTGCTCAAAGCGCTGACGAGTCGTGGTGACGTGAGCGAGCAGTGAAATCCGGGCAGCGGATGGATGATTGTGAGTGAAGACGTCGTCACCTTCGTGGCCCATCTGCCTGGTGCCTGGGACTGGAGTCGCCAGTGGAGTTACTTACAGGGAGTTATAGTGTGCGTGGAGCCCTGACGTTCGCTATGGAACCCCCCCCTGCGCACACTGTCCGCTGAAGTGCACAGGCCCCTCGGGCAGCGTCTCCCTCCCCCGCCTGGTGAGCTCTAGGACGAGCTCCAGGACGAGCTCCAGCTCCAGCTCCAACTTCCACCTGTCTGGCCTCCCTCATCTTCAAACTCCTACAACCATTCGCATCACCGATCTTCGGCACTCTCGAGCCACCAAGTGAAGAGCCTTACTACCAGACTTCAAACTTGTTCAGCACTGCGTCATCTCCAGCACACCTGCTGCATCGGTCCTGCGAACCGCTCACCCCGCTTCCATCCTGGGCTTGGGCTCCAACCGCCGACTTGCATTTGCCCGCACCGCACCACACCAGGCCGCAGAAGACGCGACCTACTCTTCCTTAGAGCCTCGTCTTGTCTCCTCTGCCGCTACTTTTGCGAAACAAGCCAAACTAACAGAGGCCCTTTCGACCTACCGCAGCCTCGCAGCTCGTCCCAATACGGCAGCACTTTAGGCTCACGCCCCTGTCTTGCTGCCCGTCGTGCAGCTCACCATCCACCATCTCGACGACCATCTACATCCTAGCCAGCCAGCCTTCTCAACCCCGCCATCGCATGCGAACCTGCCGCTTGTCTCGACATACAGTCGGGCTGCTGTCTCTCCTTGCACAAGGCTGAACTGTCCGATCTAGCCTGCTCACCGAGATCATCCCTACGAGCACGGCGCCCGTGCGCAACACTGCCGAACCCCTCCACCGGGTCTCATCTCGGCTGGTCTCGTCGCACAGAATCGTCAATCTTTCCGACTGGCACTGCCAAACTTAAGGGCTCAGTACATAAATATCAGCGTTCGCAACCGCCCGCCATGTCGCAGTCACCGATGATCTCCGTGCCTCTCAAGGCCACAGACGAGATAGACTGGGTGGCCCCTCTCAAAGCCTATATTCGCGACACCTACGGAGACGACCCCGAGCGCTATGCTGAAGAATGCCAAACACTCAATCGCCTACGACAGGATATGCGCGGCGCGGGCAAGGAGACTGCTTCCGGGAGAGATATGCTCTACCGCTACTATGGCCAGCTGGAACTACTGGACCTTAGGTTTCCGGTTGATGAGCAGCATATCAAGATCTCCTTCACATGGTAAGAAACCCTAGATAGCAAACAGCTTGCCTTGTTGCGACCTTGAGTGTGCAGACGAGCAGGGACACTAGCTGACTGATTCTCTCATAGGTTCGACGCCTTCACACAAAAGTCCACGTCCCAATACTCGTTAGCCTTCGAAAAGGCATCCATCATATTCAATATGGCCGCTGTTCTGTCCTGCGCCGCCGCCAACCAGAACCGTGCATCCGATGAGTCTGCGCTCAAGTCGGCCTACCACTCCTTCCAAGCATCTGCCGGCATGTTCACCTATATCAACGAGAACTTCCTCCACGCCCCGTCCACCGATCTGAGCAGAGAAACAGTAAAGACTCTGATCTCCGTCACCCTGGCACAAGCGCAGGAGATCTTTCTCGAGAAGCAAGTGGCCGATCAGAAGAAGGTGGGACTGTTGGCCAAGCTCGCTGCGCAAGCCGGATACTTCTATACCCAAGCAGTCGAAGGCGTACAGGAGAACGTGCAAAAGTCTATCTTTGAGCGGGTATGGCTGTTGGTAGTTCAGGTAAGGTGAAACCACATGTTGTTGAAAAGGACATCCACTGATGGCTAGACAGGTCAAGGCGAACCTGCTCAACTCCATGGCCATGTATTACCAGGCGGTTGCTGATGACGACGCAAACTCGCATGGTAGCGCCGTCGCCCGCCTACAGGCCGCAGAAGGTCTCGCGAAGGAGGCTGAGAAGACCTGCCGGGGCTTCCCCACGACGATGCCTCCCATGTCTAACCTCAGCGCTGAGTGCGGTAGCATTCTGCAAGACATGACAAAGCGCCACTTGTCAATGGTGCGAGACAAGCTTACTGAGGCGATCAAGGATAACGACTACATTTACCACCAGCCTGTACCTGCTGAGGCCAGCTTGCCAGCGATTCCCAAGCTGCCCGCGGCGAAGCCTATTCCGGTAAGCGAACTGTACGCCGGCCAGGATATCCAGCGCATCACGGGTCCGGATCTGTTCTCCAAGATTGTACCGCTTGCCGTCACGGAGTCGGCAAGTCTGTACGATGAGGAGAAAGCAAAGCTTGTGAGGGCGGCCACCGAGAGAGTTGAGACAGCCAATGGCGAGATGGCTGCCAGCCTCGACTACTTGCGGTTACCGGGGGCCCTGCAGGTTTTGAAAGGCGGTTTTGACCGGGACATTCTGCCAGATGAGGACTTTCGCCAGTGGTGTGATGATGTGGCAAATCACGAGAACCCTGGTTCTGTGTTCGACTTCTTGAGAACGGAGAAGGAATCAGTGGTGAACATTCTGGACAAGAGTTCGAAGCAGCTGGATATGGAGGAAAGCGTTTGCGAGAAGATGCGATCCAAGTACGAAAACGTGTGGACGCAGCAACCGAGCTCGAGATTGACCTCGACTCTGCGTGGCGACATTCGGACCTATCGCGAGGCCTTGGAGGAGGCAGCTCGCAGCGACAACCAATTAGCAGCGAAGCTACGACAGAACGAGGGTGAATTCGACGAGATGCGGCGGGCTGCTCAGGAGGGCGAGGTAGACCAGCTCTTCCAGAAGGCCGTGGCGCATGCACGCAGAACAGGGAGCAACGCCACTAGTCCCATGGGCATAGAGGCAAATCTCCTGGACGCCGACCTCGACGAGGGCGAGCCAAGTGTGGTGGCGCAGATCGAGCACGTGGAGGAGCTCTTGAAGAAGCTGAACTTGGTCAAGCGAGAGCGAAATCATATCTTGAAGGACCTGAAGGAGAAGGTATGTAGAGACGGTGAACGACAACTAGGACGCCACTGACATGAAGACAGGTCCGTAAGGATGATATCTCGCAGATTCTGATCCTCAACAAGAAGTCAATAGCCAACTATGAGGAGCAGCTATTCCAGCAGGAGCTTGAGAAGTATCGGAAACATAACGACAGGTTCATGCAGGCCCACCACAAGCAGACAGCCCTGCTCAAGGATCTGAGCAGTACCTTCAACACACTCTTGCAGGACAAGAGAGTGCGCTCTGAGCAGAGCAAATACGAGGCCATTCAGCGGCAGCGATCCTCGGTTATCAACCGGTACAAGCGGGCCTACCACGAATTCCTCGACCTGACTTCAGGCCTTCAGAGTGCGAAGAACTGGTACGCGGAGATGAGGGACACCGTGGCGAGTCTGGAGAAGAACGTGGAGACGTTTGTGAACAACCGGAGGTCGGAGGGTGCTCAGCTACTGAACCAGATCGAGCAAGACCGCTCGTCGAACAAGAGTGCGCAGGCGGAGCTTGAGCAAGAACGGCTCCGGGGACTGATGGACCGAATGTCGATGGGACCAGGGACGGCAACGTCTCCCTCGCAACAGACACCGCCAGCGCAGCATGCAAGCGCACGACCAACACCGTCGCCTCTGTTCCAGCCTGGCCAGGGTCCACGATATCCCCAGATGAACACGCAGACGAGCTACCAGGGACAGTACGGGGCACCGACGTCACCACCGCCGACGCAGACGCAGCACTCGATGCAGCAGCAAAGCTATGGAGGGTACTCAAGCCCAGCACCAAACAGCTATGGCGGACAGCAGCAACAGCAGCAGTCGACGTACAACCCAAGTATGTATGGACGCCCACCAGGCCCGACATCACCGCCCGCGACACAAACGTCATTCAACTTGCGCAGCGCTGGACCCCAGTCGCCTCCTGCGCATCAAACGTCGTTCGGCATGGGACCAGCGTCACCACCGCCTACGCAGACAACGTTCGGGCACCCGCACTCGACTTACGGAAACCCACAGGCTCAGCAGCAGCAGCAGCAGCAGCAGCAGCAGCAAGCGCAGCAAGGATATGGAGGCTATGTGCCACCACCGCCTCCCCCCGGGCCGCCACCGTTGGGACCGCAGCAGACGATTCACTATGGGCAGCTGGAGTTCACGCCGACGCAGCAAAGGGCGAGTCAGCTACCTCAGCCGCATCAGCACCAGCAGCAACAACACTACCAGCAGATGCCTCAGCAACAGCAACAGCCACCGCCACAATCGCAGCAGCCGCATGATCCATGGGCGGGGCTGAGTGCATGGAAGTGATGTTCGGTAGGATGGAGGCAGAGCAGAGAAGACCGGGAAAGGGGAATGAATAATTGTACATGACTGATGCATGATGGTGCGTGATGGGATTTGCATGGGATAACAGAGGGTATATAGTGGTGATGGAAATCGGATGCATTTCAGAAGACACTTAGCAGTGGTCTGTTCACGACGAGGACCTCTGCATGACACGCGAGACTGATGTTTGGGTGAGAATAGTCTCGGCATTTGAAGAAGCAACCTACCAGCATACGGCGACCTGTCATGAGGAAAGATGACTGCCGACGATGGAAATACGATAAGGTGCTTATTTGGCGAGTCAGCGTTGCGGAATGGGTGCTCGGTCGAGCGGGCTTGGGTACGTGCCGGTGCCGCTATGGTCACCCGAGGGAGGACGGGGGAAGAGTGGGACTCGCCTCGGTGTGAGATGCAGCGAGAGTCGTTTGAGTCTACAGGGATCATCTATTAGATTTATTAGATACATGCGGACGGTGAGTGGCTAGGCTGCATCTCTGAAAGCCGATGGTCGGCGCTGTGGATCTGGATCTGGGACCACTGGCAGTGTCTGTGTGGAGGTGGCGGTGGGAAGAAGAGGATGATGAACGCCTCGGGTGCTGGGGAAACCTGCTATTTTGCGTGGGAGGCGGGGTTGGTCTCGTCTCTGGTTTCTGTCTCCAGATCCAGTTCATTTATTGGGTAATCGATAGATACTACCTACTCATAGTCAGTCTTGTTCGAGTCAATGGTAGGGAATCTGAGCGTGTCCGTTGAGCCGATCGGAGGTGGGACCGGACCAGGAAGTACCGACTCGAATCGCATAACCGCGGCGAACCTCCAACTTGCATCTTCGTTGACCTCATCGGACGTCCACTACCACCACCACCATCATCATCATCATCATCATCACTGACTACATTCTTCCATTCACACATCGGCGTCAGTATCTACATACTCAATACCGTACATCCGACGATTGCATCTTCGACCACAAGACACTTCAGAGCTGCGCATCCCGCTCACGAAGCCTTTCTTCACACATCCTTCCGTTCACCCGGCTGAAGGCGAAGCAACCTCACCATGCCTCTTACCGGTGGTGAAGTCGCCGAGCATAGCTCTGCCGAGAGCTGCTGGGTCATTGTTCACGTACGAGAAACTCGAGTCCATGAACTGAGGAGCCCGAGAAGGAGAAACTAATCATACATCTCGTGTAGGGCAAGGCATACGACGTCACAGAGTTCCTCCCAGGTTAGTGTCCATCGCCGAATCTCATCAGAACGACCAAGCTGACAACATCGCAGAGCACCCAGGTGGCCCCAAAATCATTCTGAAATATGCCGTAAGCCTCTATCCCTCGACCATCACAAGGCCCTTATCTCAGACTCACACCCATACCAGGGCAAAGACGCCACAGAAGAATATGAGCCCATCCATCCTCCAGACACCCTCGACAAGTACCTCCCCAAGGACAAGCACCTTGGCCCCGTCGACATGGCTACTGTCGAGCGTGAGCGCAAGGAGGATGACCCCGACGAGAAGGACCGCCTGCAACGCCTTGAGCAGAAACCCCTGCTATCCCAGTGCTACAACCTCCACGACTTTGAGGCTGTCGCAAGAAGGGTCATGAAGAAGACGGCATGGGGATACTACTCGAGCGCGGCTGACGACGAGATTGTAAGTCATGCTCTGAAGCTGTGACTTTGCGATGTAAGGAGGCTGACCACCGCTTCAACAGACAATGCGCGAGAACCACAGCGCCTACCACCGTATCTGGTTCCGTCCTCAGGTTCTCGTGGACGTCGAACACATCGACCTCTCGACCACAATGCTCTCAACGCAAGTCTCTATGCCCTTCTACGTCACTGCCACCGCCCTCGGCAAGCTCGGCCACCCAGAAGGCGAGGTCGTCCTCACGCGCGCCGCCAAAACCCACGACGTCATCCAGATGATCCCCACTCTCGCCTCCTGCTCCTTCGACGAGATCTGTGACGCCAGGCAGGGTGACCAGGTCCAGTGGATGCAACTCTACGTGAATAAGGACCGGGACATCACGAAGAAACTGGTCCAGCACGCGGAGAAGAGGGGATGCAAGGGCCTGTTCATTACAGTGGACGCGCCACAGCTCGGTAGGAGAGAGAAGGATATGCGGTCCAAGTTCGAGGACCCGGGCAGCAACGTTCAGTCCGGCACCCAGACAGACAACACCCAGGGCGCCGCCCGAGCCATCTCCTCCTTCATCGACCCTTCCCTTTCCTGGGCCGATATTCCCTGGTTCCTGTCTATCACCAAAATGCCCATTATCCTCAAGGGTGTCCAACGCGTCGAGGATGTCCTTCGCGCGGCCGAGATTGGTGTCCACGGCGTTGTCCTCTCAAATCACGGTGGTCGCCAGCTCGACTTCTCCCGCTCAGCAGTAGAGGTCCTCGCCGAGACAATGCCCGTTCTTCGCGAGAGAGGTCTCGACCGCAAGCTCGAGGTCTACGTCGATGGCGGAGTTCGTCGTGCCACAGATATCCTCAAAGCTCTGTGTCTCGGCGCAAAGGGCGTGGGTATCGGCAGACCGTTCTTGTATGCAATGAGCGCGTACGGGCAGGAGGGTGTGGAGAGGGCGATGCAGTTGCTGAGGGAGGAGATGGAGATGAATATGCGCTTGATCGGCTGCTCGAAGATCGAAGACCTGCATCCTGGCTTGGTGGATGCAAGGGCGCTCAGCCAGCATGGGAACCCTGTGCCTTCTGACAACCTCTCGACGGCCGTCTATGATCCATTGGCGGTCCCGGAGCAAAGGCCCAAGTCGAAGCTGTAAGGTTGCCAAGGGTTAGCGAGGAAGTGAATGAAGTGGCGAAACTTTGGATACAAGACATCCCGTTGGGGTCGTCTGGCTGTATATCTGTACATGTACATACGATTTCGTTTCACATCATGGGCAATATAGAAACATACAATGCCGACTCATGCATTTGAACCAAAGGTGAAATGAAGAATGCTATGCATCATCTATGCGCCGGTACCCAATGATCGTCATCATGAATCTTCTTTCCCTCCCATACTGAGCCATGGCCTCGAAAAACAGACGACACCCCCTCTACAAGCTCCCCAGAAATTCCTGTAACGAGAGTGGCTTCCTCACCGCATTATTCAATCCTTCATGATACGTCACCCAGACCTTCCCGCCTGGTCCATCCTTCTTCTCCCTCTCCCTCCTCGCCGCCAGAGCATTCGCATCCAACTCCGCCAATGGCTTAACCTCCACGACCCGGCCAAAGAAGTCGCGTTTGATCGCAACAGCTGGCTTGTCCAAGCCGCGGTTCTCTTGACCGGAGAGGCTGCGGATCGGGGCGATGGGCAGAGTCGATGTGGGCGCGACGCCACCGCCGCCGGCCTGGAAGCGTGCTTGCCGAGCGTGGGCTTCGCGTTGGGCGATGGTACGTTGGAGTTCTTGGTCGAGGACCTGGCGAACGGCGTATCGGGTTGGGGCGCTGGATGGGAGGAAGAGTGTTGCTGCTGTTTCAAACGTCGCGAGCGTGTCGAGATCACTGTGGTGGCTGTCAGTCTCTTTCCCTGGCGGAACGTCATGTGGCATGACAGTAGTATCAGAACTTACGGCTCCAAGCGGTAGACAAATTGCGCGTTCGTCCCTGGGCTGTCACTCTCAATCTTGCCCTTGACAACCGCCACACCCACCTCGGCGAGCACCTCGGCCGCCCGCTTGACCATCTGCCTCTCGCTGTCCTTCCTCACGCTCGCCGTCGACCCCTGACTCCCACCCACAACGACGGGCTTCACATCTGGCGACACAAGCCGCACGAGATAAGGTAGAAAGTCCGTCGCCATGTCCTCCGCGCTGCGGAAGAGACGCATCATTGTGGGGTTCAGTTGGCTTTGCATGCTCTGCAGCTGTGCACGATTTTGCTTCTCAGCTTCGAAAGCTTGATAATCGCCTCGGGCGCCAGAGAAAGGCAGAGGTGCCGCCTCCTCGTCGGTGCTGTCAGCGGCCCAACGCTTCTCGTAGGCAGGAGGGGCAACATAGTGACGCTTCGGTGAGGCGAATAGATGATGCCAGGCCAGAACCGGCTGGGAAAGGTACGCCGCGAGCTCCCATTCCTGATTTGCGTACAGACGAGACTGACATTCGTCGTGGAAGTGTAGCCACTCGTACGCCTCGTTCGGCTTGGTGAGGTAGAGATCATCGTTGTAGTCCCGGTTCGGGTACTCCGCGAAGATCTCCGTTACGATATGGCTGATCTCGCCGCTCGTGTCGATCATCTCTCGCAGTCGCTGCATGGCGTGTTTCTTCCGCTGTTCTCCAAGCCCGAGCTCCGTCTTGGGTTGCTCATGTGTTGTCTTGCTTTCTGACAGATCCAGGGCCTGTTTCGGGAAGCCACCGCCTTCTTGAAAGAGGCGGGATACAATATCCTTGACATTGCCTCTGCCCAGGCCACGCGAACCGGACGCACCACTCGTCAGGTCGTGCAGAACATTTCTTTCGATCCACTGTTTGGTCAACGAGGCATTGCCAGCTAGGGAGGCAGCTCTGAAGCGTCCAGCCACCCACTCGCCGACAACCATGACACCGCGCAGGTCGCCCTCCACGGTACTCTCGGCACCACGTTTGGCATCAATGCCACTGCTCATACCCCAAGCTGCCTCGCACAGCTTTCTGGCGGCGTCTTTCTCGCAAGGAATGCCTTCTTTCTCAAACACGCTCTTCAGTCTGCCCACAACAGCATCCATCTGTGGGCGACCAATGTGGACAATCTCCGCGAGATTCGATTGTCGAAGCGGTCGTAATGAAGGGTGATAGACATCGTTGCAGATGAGAATCAGGGGTCGCATGAGACGAAAGTCATCGCCCTTCTTCTTGCGACCATAGTTCGCAGTTGTCCCTGCCGCAGAGGCATTCTTCTGATCAGTCAGGACGAGATCAATCAAGGCTTTGATGAAACCGCCTTCCCCGGAACCACCAGAGCCGGAGACAACACCATCAACCTCATCAACCACCACACAAGCCGGTTTGGCAGCTTTCTGAGGACCATCTTCGCTCTTCCGATTGCTCACCGTCTTCACGGATTCTGTTCCGAGACTCGTGCGGATCCGGTTCTTTACGACGTCCCGGCTACGATCATCACTCGCATTGACTTCCATGACCTCGTAGCCTGCTTGCCTTGCGCAGACGTGAGCAAGTGTCGTCTTGCCGAGTCCCGGAGGACCAGTGAGCATGAGGATCTTCTTATGAGGTTTCTCTTCTTCGGTTCCTTCTTTCGCTGGTCTCCGATTGATGACAGGTCTGGACTTGACCCTGCCTGGGAAGACCACAGGGTCCCATTTCTTCAGCCACCTTAAGACCAGTCGGTTCGTGCCGTCGTCGCCGCAGAGATCCATGAAATTCCGTGCACGATACTTCTCAGTCCAGAGCAGCGCCTTCTTGGTTTTCTTGCCCAGCGCTGGAATCTCCACGGTAGGCAGCGGTTTGTCCTGATCGACCTGCGGGGCCGCGGTCTTCTCTGCAAGCTCTTTCTTGGCCTTGTCAACCAACTCATGAACCTCGATGCCATAGTAGCTACGTTTGGCACGGCCCTCCTTGGTCTTTGATCTCGCCGCGACCATTGTCTCGTACGAAACCGCCTGAGCTGCTTCACGCTGCTGTACGGCCGTCGACTTTCCGCGGCAGGTCGTGATCTTGTAGGAGGACGGTGACATCGCATCGAGCACAGAGCTGGAGAAGACCGGTCGATTAGGAGCCCACGAAGGGAGGGCCGGCTGTGACGCCTCTGTAGTCTTGCCAGCCAAGGTTGCATCCAGAGTCGTGTCCGCGTCCTGTGCTGGCTCGCTGGCCTTCGAGATTGCTTCGGGGATCGGTGCAATGTCTCTTGGATCGTGGATCATGCGCCTCTTGGGAGACGGCCCGCTCGGGTAGTCTTCTCTGCCCATAGCATGATCATTGTCGTCGTCAGGTCCGCCAGGGACCTGGGCGTCTTCTTCGTCATCCTCCTCAAGTATAAAGGGGCCTGCAGTTCGTGACCGGGCTTTGGTGGGCAGCTGCACACTCGGGTTTGGTCGCTTGACTGGAGGTGGTGGTGATGAGCTCTCGGGAAAGCGTATAGGTGACGAAGCGGAGAGCATGGTCGCAAAATACTTCTACTTGAAGTCTGAATGAGATGGCGACCTGGTGAACATTGCCGAGATCTCGTTCAAGTTTCAACAATTTGTGGTTGCCACGAGCTGTCCCGTAGCCAGGGACTTGATGAAGCGCGTCGCGTAGTCGGAGAGCGCGTCAAGTGGTTCTTGCATATCCCAAAGAGGAAAGTGGGTTTCTGCACAATTGGGTGCACAATTAGCTGCACAAGGCAGAGCACTTGTGCATGCATAATGGTGGGCATAAAGTCATGACTAAGCCGAGATCTCATCGGAAAATCCATCCACCGGTCGCGCCCGAAAATTGTAGCAAACGCGTTGAGCTCCATATCGAAGACAATCAGTCCTCAGGAGCTGCGCACAGTCACCTGGATCGCAAGGTGACCACACATTCAAGATGCGGAAACCTGCACGGTATTTCAGCCTTCAGAGGCCGGTACGTTCTGTCTGCAGGATTGTCATTGGATCTTCCGCCTAGCAAAGACTGACCACCGTATGCTCGGCAGAAACTCCGTCTGTCATGGAACAAGCACAACCTCTACAACCTCGCGCGCAAGGTTGGCTTAGACAAATCTCTCCAGGATCGTCCGACCTTCTTCCAGATGAAATGGGCTGCCAAAGCCAACACTCGAGCTTACCACGGTGAACACATCGCCGAGAAGAAGTGGAAACGCATGTTCTCGCATCGTCTCATGTCTGCTGTCGACCTCCCGCCCAAATACCTAGCAGAGAACGATGGCTCTGAGCAAGCAGCCGGCCGAGGTTCAGGAACTAGCACGAACCAGATCAGCGCCGAACAGTACTCTGGCCTTCCGCCATTGTCCACCTATGAGCGATTCACACACCCTACACAGAGGCCCAGGAAGAGATTCGGCAATACCGACCTCACCCTGGCGGCATCCCAGAAGAACATGACACCTTATATGCAGATGTCTTTTGCGCCTCTCGAGAGGAGACTAGACATGGCCTTGTTCCGCGCCATGTTTGCAAGTAGTGTGCGGCAGGCTCGTCAATTCATCATCCACGGAGCTGTGGAGGTGAACGGGAAGAAGGTAGGTTTATTGGAGTTGGCTACCACCCTTAGGACACGCAGCTGACCTTTCCCAGATGGTTTATCCTGCATACCAGCTCAACCCTGGCGACATGTTCCAGGTTCAGGTCGAGAAAGTCTTGTACGGCACCGGCAAGCAGGCCCCAAAGCGACTTTCGAAAGAAACGCCGGACTCTGAGGCCGACAAGGCCCGCAAACTACGAAACCGAGTTCAATCGCGATCCGCCAAGTGGAACAAAACCCATCAAGACCCCGAGGAGGAGCGCCCTCTGGAGCAATTCTCGGAGGAGCTTCGGCAATACAAGCTGCATCCGAAGTTCAAGGAGATCGAGGGACTCACCAACGCACCTCACACCATTCTGCGCAAAATCAGACAGCTAGAGGAACGAGTCAAGAAGGAGGGAAAGCTCGACCTGGCCGGCTCCGAAATGCTGGAGGACATCAGGGAACGAGTCCGAAAGGCCCTTGGCGATCTCCCGGAAGATACAAAGTTGGAGTCAATGATTGAAGACTTCAAGCTGCTTCTTGCGAACAGAGACGCACTGTTCGATGAGCTTGTGGAGGAGACGCCGGAGGACGGACTTGCCCTTACCGAGAAGGCGACTGAGGCTGCCACTTCTGCACCACCCACGGAGGAAACGGCTGAGGATTCCGAGGCACCAAAGCAAGTTAATCGGGTCGCTAAGGTCGCCTCCACACTCACGAAGGCGCAGGCCGCCCGCTTCAAGGCTGCGCTCGAGAATGACCAGTTCAAGCTATCAAACGAGGCCATGCGCAACCTCGCCAACTTCATCCGACAGGACGAGGAGAACCCCTACGACCCGTCTAAGCCCTACCTCACACCCTGGCAGCCGCGCGACTACATGTCTGCCTTTGCTTTCATCCCCCGCTACCTTGAGGTCAACCATGACATCTGCGCCGCCGTGTACCTACGCCACCCCGTCGCCAGGAAAGGCATCGCCGAGGTGCCAACACCTTTCAGCTACCTCACGAACCAGCTGGCGCACAACTGGTACCTGCAACGCGGTCCGAGACAAAGGTCATAGGGAGGGTGCCGGAGACACTCGGGGAGTTTGTGACGATTTTGTAAGATGGGCATAGTGTACAGCATATCCACTGATAGAAAGCATTGTATATTTACTGTCTATTAGTCATTCCAAAGAGAGGACGGGGTGTGAAACACGCTCATCACTTTCCGAAAGGCAAGGCTTGCTCGATCTCGTGGACCCTCTCATATGTTTTATGCACAGCTCGCTGGTCTGCTTCCTCTGGTATTTCTTTCACCCACTCCCTAGCGCTGCCACATCATTTCGCCTTGCTCCGTGTTGAGCAATCGGATCGGCAACGAGGTCGTCTCCTCCGCCTCATCGGCCATCTCCTTCCTCTTTGCTATCCTCTCCACCTTCCTCTTCGCCAGTATCTCGTCCATCAGCGCCACTATCCTCGTTGCCTTCCTCCTCTTTGCCAAGTCATAGCCGTTCCCCGCCGAATCCCAAGCCAACGGGTCCGCCCCGGCTTTGAGGAGGACCTCAGCTGCCTCCCAGTTGCGCCTCCAGACGGCGACGAAGAGCGGCGTCGAGGCGAATCGCCCACCTCGCTGCTCTATATCGATACCGAGCTCTGGTCGCACGAGGATGCGTAGGATAGCGACCATGTTGAAAGATGCGGCGTAGTACAGGGGCTGTGTAGAGCGGATGGCATCGAGGGACGTGTCTTCAAGCAGGCATTGCACCCATGAGTCGAAGCTGGAGCCATTGGGGCCCCGTGTCTTCGTTCCAAAGAAGTCAAGAATGAGGCGCTCGTCCTGAGGTTGGAGGATACAACTCTCAGAGTGGACCGGCCAGCTGAAGGTGGCGTAGGGTGCAAGAGGATGCTCGTCAAGGCGGGTGTCGTACTCTTCGTGGGATGTAACTGGGCCGCCAGCGAAATCATCCAGTTGAAGGTACAGGAGACAGCGACTCATAATATGGGCGTTGGCTCTATCTGCATCGAGAGCAAAGAATGCAGCGGTACTTCCCTTGATGTGCTGCCCTGTGAGGAAGCTCCGTACAGAGTCATGTGCCAATGTGATGTGTAAGTCATTGCGTACAACCAAGCCGTGGCAGATGTCCAATAAGATAGTTGTGTCTGTCAATCGTGCATCGTCTTCAATACTGGTGTCTCCATCACGGAGGATGACTGCCTCCGCCAGCTCGCTGAGTCTGAGGGGGCGAACTGAGAAACAGAGCCATAGCAGTGTCTCGCGCGCTAAACGCCGGTCATGAGGTGCGATGCGGTTGAGGATGCTGCAGTATGTCTCGTTTAATGTTGGCGGCATGTCCGCAAGAGCATCGCGTATATCACGCCCTGTCCGAAGAGCGCTCAAACGGTCGAGGCAGAGCTTTGCCCAGCGGAACCTGCAGTACAGAGACTGGCGTCAACGCGAATTCTCCCTGTACAGTAGCGGTAGCTGGACAGAGGTCTAACTTACATTCCTTGAGCATAAGCGATGATCCGATTCAGGATCTGTTCTCGGATTTTGGGGCTGAGATTCGCCAACCCACGCTCCGTCTCGAGTCTACGCCGCGCGTACAAAACAATGTCCGAGTTGACACTCAAAGTGTTCATGGGCCGATAACGAATAAGCCCACTCTGCTTCCCTGCCTCACCTGTGCATGTTACGAGGACTCTCACGCTCGCAAAGTCTCTGCACATCGTCTCGAGGAATTCAACCAGCGCATCCTTCACCGCCGGCGCCTCGTTCACTGCATCCACTAGGATGTAAAAGCGTCGTGCAGAAGCTGCAACATGATCGAAGACGGACTTGAGCTCCTGGATGGTCAGGTCATTTTGAGGCACGAGGCGAGGTGAAGCCCGTTGGCGCTGGGCGATCTTCTCGAGAAGGGCGGGTTGGACTGCCCCGACATGAGCAAGGACGGACCCGAGGATGTTGGGCAGCTGCTGCGAGGCAGCTTCATCGAGTGAACAACAGTGATAGCCGAGCAAAGAGGAAGAGTAGGGATCCTGGGCGCACATTGCGCTGATCTTATCCACGATGGTGGAGCTTTAGAGGTGTCAGTGATGAACAAGGGAGGCAGTGGTCTCTGCAAAAGGCGCCGCTTACAACAACACTGTCTTTCCAGATCCAGCTGCTGCCAAGTCAGTAAGAGAGGCCTCAGACACGTCAAGGGTATGTACTGACACATGCCCGAGATCCATACGAACGGGCGGTCGACTTCATCCACATTCAGCCATGCCTGGAACTCCTTGCCGAGTACCCACTGGCCAGTACCGGGCGTCTTGCCTCTTGTCGCCTTTTCCAGCTGTGCTCTCGAGTCAAATGGTGCGAGCCAGCTCAGCATCATGCTTGTCTCCCTGACCAACGCACTCTCCTTTCTGTCCATGATATCACGCTCCACGAGCTGCACAAGACCTCTGAGCTCTTCAACCACCCTCTGCGTTGCATCAGTAGAGTCCCTCAGGATCACCATGACGAACCAAGACTTGGCACGTTCGATGCTCTCGATATGCTTCTTGACCTCTCCAGCCTGAAAGGGCCATTTTGCAGCCTCGACAGCGCTACGAAGACGGCTGGTACTGGATCGTTCGAGGCGAGAAGTAATGCCCTCGAGGGTTTCCGAAGTCAATGTGAGGACATCTGTAGCCTGAGAAGCCAGCTCTGGCGGTAGATCTGCGCGAGAGTGAAGATCGAAGTGGTCAAGAGCTGCCTTCAAGGCGAAGAGCTCCTGGGCGAGCGTGTGGATGTCATTCTTTGCGTGCTTGACGGAACGTGCGTAGGTGAAGAGGCTGTTGATGATTCCAGTGATGGCAAGGCCAATCTCGATTGCTGACAGAACCTCGGCCATGTCTAACGGAGAGTAAAACTCTCGGATGGCCTGCTGAGCAGGAATGAGCTCGACAGAGTCTTGGCTGAGCCGAAGCGGGGGCGGAGGTCGGAGGAGAGGCGGAAGGTATCTCGGACGGGGTGGGGCCGGGCGGAGAGAGGACGAAGGAGGGAGGAGCTCTGCCTTGCCTTAGGCACAGGCTGGGCGACACTGTACAGTTTGCGCGAGAGAATGGACGACGGGAAGGCGGGTTTCTGATTTAGGAGCGGCCTGGGGAAATGTCCAGTTTCTGATGCAGGTATCACATCGTTGGCCAGCTACGTTTTGCCCCGCGACTGAAGTACCATGTGGTACAAACCAGGGATGCAATACACCAAATTATCAAAAGGTTTGGTGCATATACAGTAGACATTCTATAGCGGATACGATAAAATTTTATCTTTGTTTCCGCCCTGCCCACTACTATTGTCATCTTCTTTGCTGCTCTATGTGGCGATCTGTCCCAGCCTTGAGCATGGACGTCAACCCCGAGGACCAAATACTTCCTCTCCTCCTACCCTGTAACCCACGAATTGCTTCCGGCTGCCTCGCCCACTCTCTCTTAGGTTGCCGGCTACCAAGGCTTACCATCCATCCATCCATCCATCCGCCCATTCCGTTTCAGACCATCCGTGCGCTATGACCAGATCGACCTCGACCCCTGCGCTCTTTTGACGTGCAAGGCCTGACCTACCTATCGCTTGGCCCTCATCCATCACCGTCATCAGCCTTGACCACTATCTCGGCCTTATCATCAATCCCATCCTGTTTCTCCTCGCTTTGGTAAACCCCGGACAAACATCCACTTCCCCATATCCCCCTAGCTGACCCTAAATCGGTAGGTTAAATCCTCCGTGCGCTTCATACGAGAGAGAGGCACATTGCTTATTGCTGGAAACGCCATATGCTCATACATCTCGGCACCCAGCTTGGCAGGCATTACCAATCAGGGCGTCGCTTTTCCTTATCGAAACGCCCTTGGGCTGGTCAGCGCCACCCGCTCACGTCGCATGAGGTGCACCTCCAGGTTGTCATAGATAAGGTATGCGACATTAGCAGCAGATGAGCTCATCGCTGTTCGCTCATCGCATCTCAATCGCAGCAACCCCTCGCCGGATAGGAACTATCGTCTAGAGCCTCTACCTATAAGCTCGGACTCCTCGGGTCGGATCCGAACCTGGCCCTCACTCCCTTCCGGTCTCAAACATCTCGACGACTGCACCAGCACGCCACCAATGGATGCTTTTGCCGGCTCGCAGCCTTTCGGGGATCTCTCGTCTGGATTCAACGCAGAGTCTCGCAGCACCACCATCCCAGACCCGTCCACCGGGTCTCAACCGAATTCTGATGCCGCCAGACCACCCAAGAAGAAGACTACTACCCGTCGCCGAGCCGGGTCCGGCTCAGGGAAGCGCAGATGCATCAGCACCGCATGCATAGCCTGTCGGAAGCGCAAATCAAAGTGTGACGGCGCTCTGCCGAGTTGCGCTGCATGTGCCAGTGTCTATGGCACAGAATGCATCTATGATCCGAACTCGGATCATCGGCGTAAGGGTGTCTATCGAGAAAAGGTCGATAGCATGAAGGCTCGCAGCTCGACCCTGCAGATCTTGATTGAGGCTATTCTCAATGCTGCCGAGGATGACGTGCCAGGCATTGTAGCCAGGATAAGAACCTGTGACAGCCTCGATGCAGTAGCCGAGCATATCATCAATCAGCAACAGGAGGCTGAGAGAGAAGCTGAGGCTGCTGCTGCGGGCATTCGTCGAGAGGAGCAGCCCGATAGAGGCGATCTGACTGACGAGGGTGAGAGAGAGCTCGCGAGGAAGATGGGGGAGCTGAGGGTGGAGAACGGTAATGTTCGCTTCATCGGTGGCACCTCACATCTCATCTACTTAGGTGAACCGGCTGATACACTCAGCCAGGAGCTCGATACAGCCGACTACTCTGCTACCGATGATCCCATCACGACATGGACGCGTGTCACCAAAGACGCCCGAGTCATCAAGCACCTCATGCAGATGTATCTCAACTACCATTACCCTTATTTTACCACGCTCTCCAAGACCATGTTCTTGCGGGACTACACAAAGGGCAAAGCTGGCCTTGCAGGGCATACGGGGACCATATACTGCTCCTCCCTGCTTGTGAATGCCATGCTGGCTCTGGGTTGTCATTTCACAGACATCCCTGAAGCTTGTGCTGTCCCGGGCGACAATCGTACCAAAGGCGACCATTTCTTCGCAGAGGCCAAGCGCTTGATACTTGAGAACGATGAATTCGCTCGCCCACGTCTCGTAACTGTGCAAGCTCTCGCCCTCATGTCTGTGCATGAGGCGGGCTGTGCTCGCGAGGCCAAGGGCTGGGTCTATAGTGGCATGAGCTTTCGAATGGCACAGGACATTGGACTGAACCTTGAAGTGGGCGGTATGGACAAGGAGAGGATGACAGAACACGAGATCGATGCTCGAAAAATCACATTCTGGGGTTGCTTCTTGTTCGACAAATGCTGGTCAAACTATCTGGGTCGCCTGCCCCAGCTGCCAGGAAACTCATACAGCGTGTCGAAGCTTGATGTGTTTCCTCAAGAAGACTCCGAGCCCTGGCAACATTACACAGACAACGGATACGAGAACAAAGAGCAGCAACCCCCGCAACCAGCTCGAACTCGCGCTGCAGCACTACAGCTCTCAGCGCTCTGCGAGATCAGCAGTGACTTGCTCATCTTCTTCTATCACCCGAATCACATAGGCAGGTCGAGCGGCAAGGCAGTCGAGCTAAAGAAGCTGAGTGAGCTGCATCGAAGACTAGAAGAATGGCGCAAGAACCTGCCCGCTGAGTTTGAGCCTCGCGACGGCCAGCTTCCCAATGTTATCCTCATGCAGTATGTACTCTCTGACACTTTCTGACACCCAGCTTACTGCTGCGACCAGTACTGACAACGAGAAAAGCATGTTCTTCCACCTTCAATACATCCACCTCTTCCGCCCCTTCCTCAAATACCATCCTTCGTCCTCGCCACTTCCTTCCCACGTCTCGCCCCGCCGCATATGTACCGCCAATGCCGGCGCAATCTCCAAGCTCGCACGACTCTACAAGAAGTCCTGGGATCTACGTCAAATATGCAACATTGCCGTCTACATGCTTCACAGCGCCTGCACCATTCATCTCCTGAATCTCAACATAGAGAAGACGGCTCGAAGGGACATCACGCATGGAGTGAGGCATCTTGAGGAGATTGCGGAGGACTGGCCTTGCGCGCGAAGAACTCTCGCCATACTGAGTGTGCTGGCGAGGAAGTGGAAGTGTGAACTTCCGGCAGAGGCTGCAGTTGTCCTCACGAGGGCAGATGAGAAGTTCGGCGAGTACACTCTGTCAGAAGTGCCGTCACCGCATTCGCAATCTCTGCCATCGCCGACCGCGTCCGATAAAGCCAACACCACCCAGAATGGCCATCGCGAGAGCAGCCCCTTGATGCAGTACGCCCAGTCGCAACTAACCCGACCGCAAGAACCGTCATCCATAGGAGACCGCCTGTCGAATGCCGATTCCATCCAAAATTTCTCTACCTTCCCCAACGCATCCCCCTCAGCAGCGTTGGGGACCATGTCTCCGGACTGGCGCTCACAACCACCCCAACAACAAATGCAGGACTTCCCAGTCTCTTACGCACAGCATCAAATACTACCTCAGGCCTCACAACAACAAGGGCAACAGAGACAGCCGGTAACCGAACCGCAACAGCAGCGTCAGCAACCAGAACCCCAACTGCCGCAGCAACCCACGCCCCTCGGTTTCCCAATGGATGGGCAGGACTGGTTCCTCAACGACAGCGCCCGCTGGCACCAGAGCTTCGAGGCCTGGCCGGGACCAGGTCCCAACAGTCCCCCCGTCTTTATGTTCAATGGCAACGACCGCGTCGCGAGCGCAAGTCCCGCGTCTTCGGGAGCTGGCGCTCAAGCTCTGTCGGGGCAAGGCACGGGCGCTGGGACATCGGCAGGTCCGACGGCAGCAGCAGCAGCAGCTGGCGCCGACCCTTCGATAGGAGGATATGGATTCGAAGGGCTGGGAATGTCATTGCAAGAAGGCGGGTGGCTCCCTGGCCTAGACTAGGTTCATCGAAGACCAATAGGATCAAGAATTGATGTACGGACACCTGTATACGCTACCTGAGCCATTAACAAAGCAACACACAAGCCAATCACTCTCGAGATACGAAAAGTATTAGGGAAATGACAGCTCACTTGAAACCACAGAGAGGCCTGAATGTACGTTGGTCTCACCAGAGTGCAGAAGCCAAGACAGCGTATCTCCTGATATCGAAGAAATTGTCACTCATCGTTACCCAATGTTCATCATGAAGGTGTTTCAGTTCGAGGCCAAGGAAAAAGAGTCAAAGTCAGATTGCCTTGCTAGAATGTAGGCCTCTTGTCGCCTGTCCCCCAACCATCCCTGTTGTTACATTGCACTTCCTTGCTGCCACCCGCATGAATCTGTTCCTGCCGCACATCGCCACCAGCTTCTTTTTTGAGTCCCAGCCGCGGGATTACGAAAGAAAGATAAAATAAAGACCCTGACAATACCTGCCAGAGGTACTGAGGCCGTGTACTAGAAGACCAACCAAGCAGAGTAGCCGATATCTCCATGCTCTTTGGCATCTGTAAGTTTCTGCCATCCCACCCCGTATCAAAACACCCTCTCATAATTTGATTTTTTTTCCAATGATCCCCAAATATTCAGTCGGGTATCTTTCGCTCGCTATAATCTCCTTCATATTCTCAAGTGCGCCAGTTCGTCGTAATCATTACCCTCGTGCTTCAAGACGTCTATAGGGCTAAACCGGTGCCGTCACCAGTCCACCTATACAGAGCGAGGAGCTCTCGTCGTCGTTGATGCTGTTCGTGAAGGTCTTCGGGGACACGGCCGCGGACCTGTGCTAGAGCGCTGCGCATAACTTTGCTGAAGTTCCTCTGCCATATCCGTTAATGCGGTGTCGATGGTGGGCCAAAGTCGCTGGAACATACCTGGTATTCTGTGCTAAGTGTAACGACGCAAGCTTCGTGAGCTCGGACGATCGTCTCGCACGCGCGAACCACACTCGGGGATGCTTCGAATTGAAGCTTATCAGCAATAAGGAGAAGCAAGAAAGATCCCTGCAGCAAATAAATGCCAAAGAAGAAAGGCATAAACTCAAGACCCGGATCGTACTCAAGGATCTGGCTGATGGCCTCAGCAGCCGACACAGCATGGCTAGTGGAGGTCAGGAAGCCCTCCGAAGAGATCCAAAGGTCATTATCATCGAGGAGGTTGATCGGATCCCACTTTCCAGCAAGAAGAATGTGCAGGACGTGCATCACATGCGTTCCATATGCGATGACAATCCTGGTCTGGATATCACTCTCGGTCATACGGTTCGACGAATTGGTGTGAACGGAATGCACAGAGGGTGTCCCAATGTCCGTCGCGTTCCCATGAAGCTCGCCCTCATTGTGGGCCTGGTCATTCTTCTCTTCGGTGTTCTTGGGCAAATGCTGCTGCTCGAATCTCTTCAAGCTCTGTTCGTAGGCTTCCAAATGTCTCGTGATCTCAGCAGCTTGATCATCCCATTCGCGGGCAGAGCGGAAACCCAGTCCGAAGCGAGGGTGGTTCCGTGCATGATGAAGGTCGACGATCTCACCTAAGATCGTCATGAGTGGCAGGAAGTAGCCGAAAATACTATGGCCTAGACACTCGAAGTGCAGTCCCCTCACGCGACCATCAGTTGTGATCGCCCCCTCTGGAACGGAGTTTAGCACGTTGGGATCAGTGTTCGCCGGTTCAGAAGTGCCAAAGTCGCCACTCTGCCAAGCTGTGTCGTCGACTGGTTGAAGTAGGCCATCGCATTCCACATCCAGGAGAAACAGTGGACGATTATAGCAGAGAGCCAGGTGGCGATCCACGATGTACACCAACCACCAAATGCGGCGGCGCTCCTCGCGCTCCTCTTCAGTGACAAAGTCCGGGCTGTTGCGATGGCGGTCGTGTTCGTCAAGCCCTTCGGTTTCCATATCTTGCGAGTCCTGGTTCGCATGGGGCCCGTTTGGTGGTAGCTCACGACCGAGCTTCAGCTCTCGTGCGAGTGACCAAGCAGCGTTCCACCAGCGGATACTTGCGCCCTTGTACTCACTAGCAGACACAACGGTCGCTAGGTGTATGTAAGTAATCACGTCATCGAGGCTACCAGCGGCGCCGAAAGCACCGCTTTCACCAGTTAGGGCATCCATGCTAATGGTGCCAGGAAGCGCAACGCCCAAACCACCAAGAGCGACTCCGTCAGCCGCTGGACTTGCGGCAGGCGACGTCTCGCCGGATGGTGTGTGAATTAGTGGCCTGAGAAGTCCGACAGTAAGCTCAAGCAGCTTCTGGCAAGTCTTGCTGCGAGCAGACGGCACGCTCGTTAGGAGAGAGGCATCACTCGTTTGTGCCGCGACCCATAGCATGCTTGCCAACAAAGCAGGTTGGCAGCGACGGGGCTTCGTCTGGTGAAGGAAAGCTCGCTTCCTAAAGACGAACCCGAGGACGTAGGGCGACATTGGATGCATCTGAGCAGAAGAGGAAGACGCGAAGTACAAGTCGATGAGATCACATGCCAGAGAGATGGGCATGA
This sequence comes from Sarocladiaceae sp. R1802, assembly GCA_023628655.1. Classification (NCBI taxonomy): domain Eukaryota; kingdom Fungi; phylum Ascomycota; class Sordariomycetes; order Hypocreales; family Sarocladiaceae; species Sarocladiaceae sp. R1802. The sequence continues at coordinate 1,172,238 of JAMAKF010000002.1, forward strand.
TGTTGCCAAGATGAGGGATCAGTGGCTCAAGTACTGGGTACCGAAGCTGGCCAGGATTGAAGTTCGGCTGTGCCACAGGGCCTGTTTGAAACTGTCCTGGCGGCGACGACATTGACACGCCCCATCCAGGTGATGTAGCGCTCGCTCCCAGGCCATAGCCACCGAGCGGGCTGTTGCCCATTTGGAAGCCCCCGGGGTTGTTGTATGTGCCGGTGCCTCCTTGATTCTGCATGCCATACGGAAGCTCTGGGTAGTTGGACATGGTCGATCCATTAGGTCCATATGGCGGGTGGTTGATCATATGACCTGCCGACATTGGCGGCCTGTCATATCCAGGTGTCGCGCCGCCATATCCATTGAGCTCGAGACCTGCGGATCCATTCAAGTCGTCTCTCTCTAGACTCGTTTGTCCGGACACATGTGGTGGCTGACTTTGAATATCCTCGATACTCCCCAGCGATTCATCTCCAGGATGTTGTGACACAGTATCATCCCGAAGTTCAGATGCCGACTTTTCGCTTACGGTTCCAGTCTGCGACTCGGGCTTGATGTGGATCGACTTCGGGTTGGACGGCTTGCTGTTCGATCCTTCTGAAGGACCATCGGTGCCCATGCTACTCTCGGCCCCGGAGTCGGATTTGGGCCCTGATCCTGCAGCTGCAGCCTGAGCCGCCGCTTGTTGAGCCAGGTCCTTACGTGACGCTTTGCCACGCTTCTTGCGCTCTCGGATGTACTCGCAGCCTAGCCCGAATTCTGATATTGTCAGCTTTGACATGTCCAGCTGTCGTTATGGTGAGCATGTGCTGTTTGCATACCGATACAATGGGCGCAAGGATGTTGCCCGTCACACTTTGTTCTCAACTGATTGCACTGATCGCATGCTCGACTGATCCGTCTCCTGACAGGCCCAGAGGTTCCTGAACTTCTGCCAGTAGGGCCATAAGGATGTTGCCTCTGTCGAGGTTGAGGTGCGGATCGGGCGAGGTGCGGGTTGGCTACACCAACGTGCTGAAGTTGTTGCATACCGTAATGGGCGTTATGGCTCATCGGATCCATGCCGTTGGAATGCATTGGTGCTGGCGGCACGTGCCCGTTGGACATGAGCGTGGAGGTAGGAAGATTATGGTAAGGAGAGAAGCGTTGCAGCGGGTTAGACAACATCGCGATGTCCTGGTAAAAGGTCGTGCTGAAACGATGAAAACTCGTCTGCTAGTCTACTGTCGCCAAGTGGGAGGCGCGTGCTTCTTCCTGCTACTTCAAGCAAGACTTGACTTTGACGGGCCTCGAGACGAAGCGTCTGTTAGAAGACTTGGCTGCCTGCGCTCTGGCTCTTGACTAGAGTGCGGAACATCAGTAAGTGGCTGTACGATTGGTGCACATAATGAGACAGCTGGGGAGGGGGGTTGCCCGAAAAGCACTACAGCTTATAGCAGCAGTTTAGGGGCCGATGCTGGCCCAGATCTGAATGCACAAGACTCGGGCTCTTCAGAAGCGCGGCGACTAACAACAGTTGACGAGGTGAGACAAGCCGAGGGCCGAGACGGCCATCCGTCGATGAACGCGATGCTCGTCCCACCTGGTCGTTGTTGAAGTTGCGGGCCTGACCTTTCCGCAGGACGTGGAACGAGTCCGAAATCTGACTTGTGAGAGAGAACAAAACTGACCTTAAGGTCGCCAATTAGCGAAGTTCGTGAGGCGGAAAAAGCCAAGCCTGGTCCTTGACGTGGATGAATGAGCTGGGTATTGGGGCTTGTCGTTATGCCCTCAACCTCGGAGGTCAGACCCGGGTTCAGAACAGTTCAGAATGCATCCAGCTGATGGTGTTTTGAGGTGCTGCTTAAAGCTGTCGTCGGTAGACGTAAACTGGCGATGAGAGGCGTTGTTGCTCGTTCACGTAGGCGTGAGCGAAGGCGGGTTCCGACAGTGAAGCGTGATCAATCGGGCCAAAGGGAAGAACAGGCGTTACTCATAAGGATCTGGAGGCGTGTACGAGGTGGCGAAAGCGAGAAGATGGAGAGTTGAACAGTATATGGCGGCGATCGATGTATGTATGTAGGGGAGGTAATGATGAGGGGAAAGCGAGGCCAGCAAAATCCGGGGGAGCAAAAGCAACGCACGGCAGCATGTGGTCGACAAATAAGGGTTCCAGTCAGGGATCGAGAGAGGAAACCGGGCGCTGGCGACTGGATTCGCTTATTCCAGAACAAGTCTGGTGTGCCCGTCTCCGCAGTGCTGGGGGTGTGTGATGATACACTCGTGGTCAGGCTGGTCGCGCCGCAAGGCCAACGCTCAGAGGTGTGGCTGCCCGCCCCCCCGAGGTTGTTGTAGTGGGCCGCCTGTGAGTGCTCAAGATGAAGAGGAGGAACTGACAGAGAATGTGTAATGCATCATGGTTGGTCGGTCTCGTTGCTAGCTCAGGGTCGAGCCATCGACACGTTCAACGCTTGACGGACTCGTGGTGACTTAATTGTCTTGACACATGACGATTGAGGACCTCGCTCAGCCCATGCCAGAGTATCACCGCTAGTAGACACCGTCCCAGGTGCTCATCATCGTGGTGAACGGCTTGACTCTTCGGCAAGAAGACACGTCTGTGATGGTCCTAGTCTTGATGCCTACCAAGCCTTGTCGCAGGATCCCCCGACGCTTGAGATCGGCCAGTCGCTCCCGCACAATGAGCTGTACTCCAAAGTTGGAGGGTATACCGGGCACGGCGTGGCTGCAGACTTTGCCTGCGCACCGTAGATGAGGCGGGAATGCACCGCCAGGACACCTACAGCTACGAGACCACTCTCTCATGGTCCCAGCGGCAAGTAACCTTTGTTTTCCGGTGCTATGTCGGGGGTGCATCTCCAACTTCCTGCTGTTGGGGGTGTGTGGAGATCGTAACGAGTGTGTGCCGGTGTCGCGGCTTCGACTTCCCGCCAACCACAGGCCCCTATAGCACGAGGAGGCCGCAATAGCAGCCACTTTCTCCGCATCATTGATGCGCATACGAGCTCCATCCAGGCGCGGTCGTTGCGTGCGACCGCCTCCTCCCTCGCAATGATGAACATCATACTGAACTCTGGCGGGCGGCGCCTCTCACCGAACCTGGGTGCACTCACGAGATACAGGTTGTAACAGAGCGTGGCATCCTCTCGAACAAGTCAGCTGCAAGGCCTTCTGTTGGTACGGAATGGGCGCCCCAGAGAGTCAAAGTGGGTACAACGTCGCTCATCACCTCGGTAGGTCACCTGCCATCCGGGCATGGCAGATCTGCTTTGTTATAGTTTGGGGATTCGGCCGGATCCTTCGCGCAGTCATTGGAAGGAGGCGTATTCATCGACAAGGCGATCGGGTCTTGCAGCGCTCTGGTTCTTCGCAAGCGGGCGTTTACCGACATTACGATAGTCTCGTGCATGTAGTACGCATGATGTCCGCGGGACCGTGAAGCTGTTGCACAATTGCGAGATACTTCCACACAAAGCCCTGAGTGGGGAGGCGAAATAAACTGAAAGATGGCAGATCAGTAGAGTCTAGCCATGGCGATGGCGCATACACAGCTGGAGCTTCGAGATGCGCCGACCGAAAAGGCATTGGTCATTAGCGTGGCCAGGGAAGGAGACCAGATCCGAGCAAGACAATATGGTCCCTGGGCATGCCGTTGCGAAGAGCCGGGCTTTTTTTTCAGTCGATGGTGCCTCGCCGGCATTCCTCGCCGGGAGGGCCACCATCTCCAAGCCTGTCAGATCGGGCTAGCTATTTGAGGTGCGTGAAGCGGTGGCTTACCTTGGTGTCTACTTCGTGAAGCGCTCCAAGACTGGTTGTGCCACTGACCGTAATAGCACATCGCCACCAATATACTGGACTGCTAAGGGACGACTTGCGTTGTATGCAGAGCCCTTGGTTGCGGATTACGATGCAAGCGTCATCGACACTTCCACACACAGTGTCTCGGTGAGATGGCAGTGAAGCATGGGATTTCAGCTTCCTCGCAGCCCAAGTCCATTCACCGGTCAGATCGACGACCAGGGTGATCATGCCAAAAGAAGCCACCGTCGATTGGTGGGTTCGCCTCGTGGACCGGCCTCGGTGTGTCAAGCACCTCAGAGACCTGGCGGAAGGGAAGTGGATGAGCCGAAACATATGCCGCGAGTGCTTTCGTCGTTCGGTCACGTCAGGACAAGGCAACATGAAACGCGCTGCGCAGATGAATCTCACTCACCATAGGAGCTCTGCAAGCACGAGACGATGGAGCTCACATAGCGCCAGAGGCTGGCGCGCAGCAGCCCAATAGGGTGGACACCCATCATTGAGCAGCTGCGAGACACGCTGACTTAACCGATGATAGGGAGCACGGGATCAGCTACTACACACCGACGGGCCGCTGCCGAAAACCTGGAGAAGCCTTGGTAGCCCAGGCCCCCAGGTTTGCGTTTGAGATTCACGAGGGCGCGCGCCTCTAATGGTGTTATAGGCATGGGTACTGGCACTAAAAGTCTGCTGATGATCTTCTGCAATTTGCTTCTGCTGTTGTACCGACTCTTCGAGAAACTCGAGATGAGATTCGGGGTAAAGCGTTGGAATTTGCAACGTGGACACAAAGATCGGCTGTGAATGCGGCCTTTGAAGAGAGTCGAAGACGAAAGGAAGTCGACGGCCACTTTTGAGACCGCCTCTATCGATTCCCGATGCCTGGAGATGTGTTTTTGCGTCACGTTCGTGCTCACGTGCTTTGCTCGCAGAAGGCATTTTTGCTAACTTGACCACCCCTTCCTCAACAGAGAACACAAAACTACCGCGCTTCCTCGGCCCATCCTGCACCTCATCTCGAAGTCCAGGTAGCCCACCTCCTGCGATGCGTCAAGGTGAGGACAAAATCCAAGCCACCGAGCATCTCGTCCTGTCCTTGTTCGTGTCTCGCACCGCGTTGGGTCAAGCGCTGGCGCATCTCAGATCATGCCAGCGAGATCTCTAGTGCCCCTAGACCGACGCCGTCGCCGGTTGAATTGACTAGCGGGCCATGTGAATGGCGCGGCAGTTTTTTTTGGAGAAGGCCCGCAACTATTAAGGTACGGTCGGAGATGGATGGTCTACATTTAGACTGGCCCTGTCATCCCCTCGTCCTCCATCGCAAACCAAGCTTGGCTGTCCGCTGTCAAACCCTAACGAGTCGGCAGACAGACGCTCTCGAAACGCTGCTGGATCTCCATGTCGACCCCGGTGAGCGACAGGCACAAGGAGGGCGAGCATGGCCGATTGCAATCAGGAGCCGGCCATGTCGAATGATCACTGGCAAATGCAATAACAGGGCGCGGCCAGGGCATTCTGGGAGTGCTGCAGCATTGGGCTTCAGGCGTCTTAACAGAAGCTCCACTGTAGCCCGCCGTCTGAGTTCGCTGCACCTTAGGGACCGTTTTGTGACGCGAATACCGCCGACCCTGAGCCTCGGATTCTAGAACTCGAAGCCAAAGGACCTGGATCTCCCTCATCCATCCCTTTCAGGGGCCCATGATGAACTGCAACCGCCCTTGGGCACCTCTGAGAAACACGGATGCATAGTGGGATTCTGCTTCGCTGGTCAGGACCACTACTTTGCAGTGCTTCTGCCCTCGCTCATCTCACAATCGATGGAACTGACCCCAAGCTGAATTAGTGTAAACTCAGTCTCCCCCCTGTCTGGCAATCTATTGCACCGGCGCGGTTCTTCGCAGCTTTACTCTGCACAGCTCAAACGCTCGACTACAAAAAGGGGAAGGCATCTGGAGGAGGACGCCATCGCGGACCATGAACCCTAGAACCCTGACCTTGTTTCCAGGGCTTCGACGCTTACTGTAGCGACTGGCTCACGACAGGATCATGCATGATTACGTACGGTGTTTCCTCCAGATCCTGGACGAGCTCGACGTCGGCTCGACGGACCGTCACTACCACCGTCTCAACGCTCCGTGAACCGGCATCGCGCCCTGGTCACAACAAACAACGCTAGCGCCAGGGCGGCCAGTGGCTTGTCGTCCACGCACACCCGATGTTTGATGTAACCCCTTCAACATCCTCACCGTGGTTCTCTGTGTCCCAAAATGAAGCAAGCAATTTTCTTGAGTATCTCAAGTCTCAATGAAGAGGGAGAACACTGCCATCAGTCCCTATACCTATATCTGTAGAAAAGCAGTCGGCAGCGCTAGCGTTAGTCCGGGATTGACGTCTGTTGTTGGAGGTTTTAGCAAGCTGTGTCGAGTTGAAGGTGATCCGAAAGCTTTTGCTTGGATCATTTGAGAGTCAGGTAGTTGATGGTGCCCAGGAACATGATGCCAACACTGCAAGGGCCAATCTTCTGTCACAGGATATATGTGCAGGGACTTGAGTCGCCGCGAACAATTTGGTTTTCCGCTACGACTTGCGTTGACGTTTCGTGGAGGACTTATCAGATATTTGAAAGGGGCGCCACTCTCATTACTGAGAAACAAGCGAAGGATCATCAACCACGTGGTGGAAGCGGAATCTCCCCGGAGTACGCCGTCGGCACCGACGGCCTCATGGTATATGCTGCAGACACAAACATGTATTGTGGATGGCCACACTCAAACTCAGACCTCAAGCACAAGCATCTGTCTGTATGGCCTTGCCTCCAGGCTCGCTCACACTCGTGGCCAGAAAATCGCTCCAGTGTCCGGTGTCAAGGTCTCGATGTCTGAAGTCAGCAAATGAGATTGGTGGCTGATCCTGTCCATGCACGGTTGTGATGTTGACCAGTAGTATAGTCAGGGCCGCCTAGCAACAGCGAGGGAAAAAGCTTTGCAACGGGCTGCGAGGTCATGAGCATCACTGCCGTTCAACAATATGCAAGCTCAGAGGCGATCTGGTCATGCTTGGCCGTCAGGGGCACGGTCATAAACCTCACCGGCGACCCTAGACGGCATTCGTGCTCACCCGAGCTTGATATGGCGGTCGCGGACCAGGAACCGATTCACCGGCCATGTATGCAAGCAGTCGACCGAGAGGATGTAGAATCCTCGGGAATCACATAAGCTAACTTGTGCGATGTGCAAAGTCGCAAAGTGTCGATGCAAACGTGGCTCCGAAGCTTGTCATCTTCCTGCGCCAAAGCGTACAACATGTCTTGCAGCGAGGCACAAGGATACGGCGGGAGTCGCCGCATCGCTACGCGACGTACAAGTCCTTGCATCGTTCGGTGCAGTTCTGTGGTTGATGCCAATGGTTCACGCGGACGGGAGCTCGAACTTGCCACACGATCGTGGGGAAGACGATCTAGACTCCGAACGCTCATGAGTAACAGGGCCAAACTGTCTACACCGTGATCGCACACGAGGATTTGTTTCTAGCGTATGTTTAGCACCCACCCCCCTCACCCCCTGACTTCTCCAATTTCTAGTGTCTTGGCTTTCTACGCGTTTCGTGCGCCTTTCCTGCTCTCCGGCAAAATGCAGCCTGGGTGGCTCCGAACCACGTGGGCGGTTAAATTCGACTTCGTTCTGACTCCACCTTGGCCGACGTGCGAAGATCTCCAGCACCCTCCAAGAGAGCCGGATGGACCTGTGGCGCGCACAGATGTATCAAATGATCCCCCGTCTCGGTACAAGCACGGCCACGGTCGGCTCTTCGTGAGCCGAATGAGGTGCATTGTCCGTTGAGCTAGATCAAGCCAGCTCTCGAACTTCAGCTAGGGCAAGATGAAGAACGTCACATGGCGGATCAGAGTGCTGGCATGCACACCGCTTTGCGGAGGCAGTCTTCTTATGCGCCACTCGCGCTTGGATCCATGTTGGATTCCAGACCTCAACCATAAGTCTTCCCAAACTTAGTTTGTTCGAGGAGCCAGGGGCAGGTGCGTAGCGGGAGGGAGGGTTCATTCCACTTCAACGGGGACCTGCATCGCAGCTGCATGCACTACAGTATGAGTCTACTCATGGCTCCCAATGACACTGGTCAGGTGAGGCCTGCCTTTCGACCGAAAGGGTGTGTACTAAATCCTGTTCATGGCCACCTCGCATTCCTTTCGCATAGTGGCTTGGGGAGCAGAAGAGAAGACTGCACGACCAGACCCTGGCCGGCTTCGGGCAGCGGTACTCAAACGGGATTTCCAAACTGACTGTGCCACTATAAATTTGATTGCCAGGAAGCAGCCTCATGGCACAGCTGGCACCAGAATTGGCGAAGATGATCATTGGGGACCCTTGGTGGCGAAGAGTATCTCAGATCGCCGCTAAGTAGATGCCTGGGGAAAGAAGCCGTCCATCAGCAGGCTCTCGCCCTTAATGGCCTTCTCAAAGCACTCAGCCGTACCGCCCTCTCGGGCGAGATCAGTATTCGGGGTCAGAAACGTGTGACCCCCCTAATTGTCAGTACTTATTAATGGTCGTGGCGACGACCTCGACGCGTAGCTCATGCGTTGTGGACGTATGAGAGCTGTGCACTGTACATAAGACAGTGGAAAGTTCGATCCAACCAGGTATCGATCGACGGAATCCACTGCCTCCGGAGCATTCGTCTCCAACTGGAAATCGCGGGGGCGGGCGACGGACGGCGGCAGCTTTTGGAGAGAGCCCAGTGAAGAAGGGGTGGTCGAATCCAAGCCAATAGCCGCGCTGCAGGGCGTTTCGTTTCGACGCATATTGTGGCCAAGGCGTAGCAGCATGATTCCTGTGTTGATTGACTCCTCATCGTGTGAGCATGATGCTGGGATATGACTCAAAGACAAAAGACCTGGTTGTTGCCCTGTCAGCTATAAATACGGAGGCAAACGGAAATGAGCAAGGAGCGCCCCATGATGCGACAAATGTGCCTGGGTACGCTGTTGTTGCCTCGCCTGTCCTACTCCGTACGGATACTCAGCTCAGGATCAGGATTTTCCTTGTTTGTATCCTTGTGGATTGACGTTGGAGATGTTGCAGGGTCTTGCTCTGCGAGGAATACACCGACGGATTGGCGGCGATCCCACCGTGTTTCTGTGACTGATCAACCCACCTGCATACTGTAGCTTGATGATTGGCGGTTCGTGTGAGGAAGCTGTGCCCTAATGTAGACTTCGAAGTATATGTACTCAATCTAATTCTCTCTGTGCGTGAAGCCGATACTGGTAGCTGCTTTCGACGATCTTCGATCCTGCATCCCGGAAGTTGTGAATGGCACCATATTGCCAGAGATTGAACTTGATGTATGCTCCCAGCTCGTAAGTCCTAGGTTCCCTCCCCTGGGCGGAGCCTTATTGAGGGGCAAGTGGGTTGATCACATGGACGGGAGAGGAGGCGAAGATTCAGATTATGGCGATCCTCAGGGCAAGGGTCTTCCAAGCTGGGTGTAGGCGGGACCTTAGACTAAACGCGGTTGGCTTACTCGCGTGTAGATCAGTGTGAGAAGGAGTTGACGAGCTGAAGGAGCCTATGATTTGCATTCTCGACAGTCGGGGTCGAGCGGTAGCAGCGCTATGCGGAGTGAAGCTATCAGATATCTCATTGTAGGGTAAAGTACTTGGTCTTCCGCGTTCGGGCTGCCAGGGAATGCTGGAAAACGACCTGCTACTGCTGTCAGCTCGAAGCTGAACTATTCGAAAGAAAATTTAGGCTTGTTTCCTCGATTCTTGACATATCATGTGCGTTGGGCCGTAGATTGCCACGCTGCTGAGAAGTTGTAAGGAAGTGAACGTGCGGTTGCGGATAATCGCTTGCACTTGAACGGAACATGGTAAGCGTGAGTTTGGTTTAGCAAACCATATGTCGTTGAAAGAATTTGTCTTGACTTTGTTCGGTATATGTGTTGATTGACAAGCGACTGAGCAAAGTCGAGTGTGATTCTCGGGATCAGGGTCTTCACTAACGCACGTTCTCCTGATCAGCTAAGATGCTCACAGAACTTCTCCCACACAATGCAGCACTGTTGGAAAGCTAAATGATCAACTTGACAGTCTTAGCTTTGAGAAAGTGTTTCACCTTTTGTCCAGAATCCCGAGAAGTGGATGATGGTGATAATCTGCTTGCTGAAGCTCATACTCGGCATAGGTAGCATCTCGGCACTTCGGGCGCAAGTATGAACGTACAGTGTAAGCAAATTGTCGAACGGGAGCTTAATTCGACGTTTTGTTTAAAAGCGTGAGTCTTTCTAGGCCAATGTTTGCTCCTCCCGGCGAGGCCCTGTCCGGGGAGACTCCTTTGTCTGGGTGCCATGGCCACCCTGAAGTCCACACCCAGAGACCTTGTCTACCAGTTGAATAAGGCTTCTGAATCTGCTTTCTGTTGTTCTTGTATATGATGGCGTCAAAGGAGAGTAGATGTCCACCTCCAGAACTGCTGTTAGCATCAAGCCAGTGTCGCGCACTGCTCTAGAGCCACGAACGTCGCTGGCTGTACATGAGCTCAGAGAGCCGCGGTCTGAAGAACTCATGGGCAGGAACCGAATCTTGAAGACTCAGAGGTGGCACGATGCATGAGAGTGCGGGGTTTGCTGACGGGGTGCTGGCGGCCTGATGACGAGTTTGCGCTGCACAAGAGGAGCACAACCAGGGTGAATACCGGATCTCTGTGTCATGTGGTTAGGAAACTGTCGATGGTCGATGAAGCCTGTTCTTTTACAGCGAGTGTGCTGGTTTCCACCATCGCCGGCTGAAAATACCTGAATATGAAGGGAGACAAAGACCTTAATTCCTTGCCGTGGCTAGGGGATCGCGACCGACCCTTTCCTTCGCTCCCTATCAATCATTGGGTCTGTACAATCAAGATCTCCTCAGCTTCAGCGCTTTCTCGAAGATGATTACCGCCTGGAGCATTGTGGTACGTTCGTGACGTGGTCATGGACTAGAAGATGAGAGACGCTCGAGACGCCGCGAGTGCAACATAGAAGGGCCGCGTGATTGATCGAACAGCAGCCACTGAAGGCCCGAAAAAGGAATTTTGAGAGAAAAGGCTGCTTCGAGTTTACGACTGGGTCCGACTGGGCAGCAAGATTGATCGTTCGTCGGTCCATGGGGGAAACAAAAGGTGAGTGGTTGGTGGCAGGTGCACGTGAGCAGCAGCTGGTGCGGCCAGGCTCACAGGGGGACGATGCCTCAAAACGCGGCAGATTGACCAAAGGAGCACAAAATTGGCTGAAACGGTTGTGCTAATTGATCACCAGGTGTTCAGTGCTGACAATCGCAATTTTGGTGGCTTGATGGCAAAGTGTACGCTTGATCAAAAGGAGTACTCAAGCAGTACGGAGCTACATGCAGCAAAGAGAGAGACAGCCAGAGCAGCTCACACGAAGCGAACAGTGACAGTGCCAGCGACAGTCGTAAAAAGCATTCAAGTATCTTTTCAGAGCAGTGAGATGGGGGAGGGTCACTACTTACTAACCACCATCTGCCACTTGATACCACTGGCACTGACAGGTGCCGATACTCAGGCACCGCAAAGCGCTATTCTCGACCACTGTTTCGTTCCTGGACAGTACTATTCACGCGCTGTAGCCTGTTCTACTCGCATGCTTCTTCTTGTCTTTTCGCATTCGAGTGTCTCTCTTTCACTGCTCACCACCTTTCCTGCATCCATCCCACCCTCTTCGAGGCCTGGCGCCCTGAATCACGGCCTCGACTCTCCATCATCCTACGATTCATCATCATACATTGCTTTGGCATCGAAACATTCTTGGGCAGCCAAGGAGAGGTACGTCTGAGAGGAGTTCCATCACTGTTTTCGGTCGCCTTTTCACGGGGCTGCTTTGGTAGCCCTGGGAAACGTGATCACCTTGACCAAAGAGCGGTCACCTCACGATATCGCCTTGAATCACCTGCCTCCCTTACTACTCTTTCCCTCGATTCCCTCGCATTGGCGATGTATCTTTTTATAAATGGTATGAGTGCTGTACCGTGACGACCCGGCTCCTTAGCTCGTGGCGACCACAAAGCATGCAGAGAAGACATCGCCTATCGCCCATAACTCGTTGTACCCTCAGCATTCGCTCTCCACGCGTTCACCTTTCTCTGCTTGCTCTACCCGACGCATCATACTAATTCAATGACACCTAGTATCACATATTTTCTTTTGTCACACCACCTGTTCACCTCGCGGCAGAATGCCTCCCCGTGGACCCAAGCGAGGCCGCCAGGCTGCCGGGACTCCGAGCCCACCTTCTTCGACGAAACGAACCCGTAGCTCTGGTGCGGCCGCAAACGCTTCTACAGCACCTCATCGAACTCAAGGAACCCTGGTATTTCCAACTGTCTCCTCTCATGTCCCTCAAACCACTATACCAGGTTACGACAATAGTGCATCTTCGGCTTCCCTCCAGGCCAAAGACTCAGGTTCAAATTCTGCCCTGCGTGCTTGTGCCCTCTCGAAGGAATACAAGACAAGTGCTCAAGGCTTGGGAAAGCTGGGAACCTACACGCCTGTATTCAGCCACGCCCATGACATGGGCCACACTGCCGGGGGAAGTAGCCGACGTGGTGCTCAGGACATGACATTGGCTGGTGTGCCCCTAAATGAGATCGGATTGGGTCTCCCCATTAACCTGGAGGTCGGGCATGCCACAAGTCGGGCGCGAGATCTGGAGAGAGAGCTTGGGTTTCAAGAACGTTTCCCCCCCGTGCTTCCGCCTAGTGACGTTCCGGACCTCGCCCCAAAGACACAAACGCAGGTTCTACTTCCCGTCCCTCCCGATGCGACCCAGGAGGAACGCGAGTACATAGAGTCTCGCAACAACCAAATTGCTCTCGACAACAAGGCAAAAGACCGACAGCGCAACAACCAAGCTGCCAAGAAGTCTCGAGAGCTCCGAATTGAGAGCCTTCAGCGGTCCAAGGACATGGTCGCTCAAGTCACGGCTAAGGTCCACTGGCTTCGCCTGCGACTTCTTGCCACCGGCGACCGCGAGGGTCTCTCCATCTGGGAGCAACTCCGAGGTTGCGGTATTGTGGAGAGAATTACCGACAGCGTTCGAAAACGGGTTGATGCAGTCGAGGAGGAGCGCTCGGAGGATAAGAAGAAGAAGGACTCGCAAGCTCGAGTCGTTCTTAATAGAGAGCGATCTCAGATACGTGCGGCTTCAAACCAACGGATCTCGAAAGACAGGGAGGTGGCCATGGAGGCAGCGGCACTTCAAGAGTCAGAGGGTCTTTCGACGATGGAAGCTCTGAACAGTCTTGACACCTTGTCCTCCAAGCAGTCCTCTCGACAAACCAGTGTCATCCAGCAAGGCGACGATCGGCCAGAGACCCCTCAGGCAACTTTCGGCCTGAGCGAGAGCTTGTACATGACTCCTCAGCAGTCGATGAGCTTTGGGTCAGGCCTCGCTGAGCACACTTGGTCCATGCCGATGGATGATGATAGCACAAGTCTACCCGGGAACAATTCCAGTACTGACATCTTTGCCTCTCGACAGACTTCAACTTTTCCACAGGCTTATGTGAACCCTGGAATGAAAGACTCACCTTCTGTGCTGGCTCATCGCCAGAGAGGGCAGATTCAGGCCCCCATGTCCCGCAACGAGGATCCTTTCATGACCTCAGTCGTGTCTCCCTCGTTCGACACGAGGGCAGGTGCTGCTTCAGGGGGGCGCAGCTCTCATATGCCAACCCCAAACATGACATTTCAGCAGACCTACGCCATGCCACGTGATGGCCAGGCGAACCAGCCGTTTGACCCATCGATCTGGCCTTCTGTCCAGCAGTCGATGGCAATAGGCCCGCAGTCGTCTGTCATTCAATGCTCAGCTTTGGAGCAGACAGCACCAGGACAGGATGTCTACTTCCCCCCAGCCTCGACACTTGATATGCTACAGCCCTCGCTCGACCAGCCTACTCAGCAGCAGGATGGACCTTCTTCCATGTTCGGCTTCGACAACTACAACATCCAGAACCCCGGCGCGCAGCAGTAGGGCGCTGCGTTTCAACGCCCTAGGAATAACGTACGACTCCCTCTTCCTCGCCCACAAGATCAATTATTGCCTTACAGCCGCGGTCGTGGAAGGGGTGAGAAAGTCAGCAAGAACAATGCTCCTCGATCCTCGGCTACTTCTTTGTCACAGGTGCCATTCATTCGCGGTCAAAATATTCGTCTAGAAGATACTGGTATGCCTTCGCCGTCACCTCGAGAGCCGACGCCAGATGGACCAGCCAGTTTCGCATCATATATTTCCTCCCGTGCCGCATTAATTACAGGCACGCTTGCGGATCGATCGCCACGCCCTCGGCTTACACAGTCAGAGCCGACAACTAGACCCACGACGGCTGTTTTCTCTCCAGTACACAACGCACGCGCTGGAACTCGGCCTTCGACGGGTGTATCTGACGAAGGCCCAGGTGAAATATCACCTTGCGGGCGACGCAATTCAGCGAGGCCGAGGGGACGTAGCCGAGGTCGTGGCCAAGGCTCAGTCCTAGCTCAGAGGGGGAAGCGAAAGAAGTAGCCTTTGATGTAACTACGAGGTCCAGACATCTCGTGCACCATGATTCATATTTCGTTTTGATTTCTTGACTTTTCTTTCTGGTTTATATACGGCATGACAAGTTTGGCGAAGAGACCGGGAACCTAGGACCATTGACGAGGCATGGCTGCATTTCAGGCGCATGGAGGAAATGCTTCTTTCTGTTAAGAACGATGACGTTATATCCAGGGATCTTTACTTGTTCTCAAATAGGAAGAGTCTGGAAACCGTAGGGAGTCCTACGACGGTCGATCAGAGACTCGGATGGTTTGCTCACGAGGAGTAGATCACTAGATGAAGTCGCGGTTTCACAAGCAGAAGTACAATGCACGTAAATAACGAACACACAAGAGCGAAATAAAGACTGTCACAGAGAAGTGACCTTGTGCCCGAAGCACCCACGGTACTGACATGCAAAGTGAAATAGCTTTTGATGCAACCTAGGATATCTGCAAGGTGGGTATATAAAATAAGGTACTGGGAGAGTGAGAGAAAGGGAACATTAGAATTTGACCAAGACTGTCGTCGGCGGATCAAAACCAGACGAGACGAGACGAGACACACGACGTCACGCATTTCTGGTTGAGGTCAAGGGTCGGGTCCAGCATATGTGAATCATCAGGTCTGACGCTCTTGGTTGGGATAGGGGGTCGTGTTATCGACGGGATAAGGCGCGTTGCCCTGCGCGGCATAGGGTTCGTGTTGCTGCTGGGGTTGCTGCTGGGGCGTGTAGTAGTCTTGCGTCTGCTGGTTGAAGGCGTTTGGAGCGGCTGTCCCCGGAGCAGGATCAGTGGTGGTGGTGGTGGTGTGCTTGGTTGGCATGCCCATTTCGGTCTGGTGGATAGTCGCGTTGTCGTCGCGGAGGCAGGCTGTGATGTAGAAGATGGCTACGACGATGATGGCGACCCTGGGGAGATGGACGTGTGAGTACATTCTCGTCTTTGAGAGACCACGAGGAGAAAGAGATGAGGGTATGTGTCTTACCATGTGAAGGCACCGAGAGCGGCACAGGCAGCCATACTGTTGCCGTACTTGTCGAGGTCGTCGTCCCTGAAGAAGCGGTCGTTGTAGGCGCCGCGGAAGGCACTTGCGACGGAGGCGGCCCATGCCCAGGCGGAGAGCCAGAAGATGGCACAGAGAGGCAGCAGGACGACGTATGTGAGACGAAGGTAGAACTGATGGAACTTGAGCTCAAAGACGATCATGGTGCCGAGGATGATCCACGTGAAGATGGCCTGCCGGGGGGAGGGGGAGCGTGTAAGTCAGCGATGCAGATCACTCGAGAATGTGTAGATACTCAAAAGGGAGTTTGAACATACATCAAAGATGAGGAAACCTGCGGGACCGGAGGAGGAGGTGACATAGCCCCAGTTGTTGAAAGTGGCGAGGTTGATGGCGGCTGCGATGAGGACGGCGAGGCTGAGGACGATGATGGCGATGCGCAGGAAGAGCAGCCATTTAGGCAAGGCGGGGGGACCGACTGCGACGAGGCCTTCGACGCCGGCCATTTTGATCGAAGACTGAGGATATTTGATCTGTGAAGAGTAGAGACTGTAAAGTAGGGACTGTAGTGTGAGGAGAGGCTCGGTCTTTGTAGGTGTTGGCGATGGTTATGTTAAGACGTGGGTGAGAGGAGAGGAGCGTCAAATGGAGTGAGGAGTGGTGAGTGGTGAAGAGGGGGGATGCAGCATTGATTGATCGATTCGCGGCAGATCAGCATGACCCCCCGGTATTTGTTTGTTATATATAGAGTAGAGTCGTCGGTGTGCCTGATTCACGGACCAACAGCTCTGCGGCCTCCCAAGCCAAGATGACCTCGTGCCGCGCTTGCGTGTGTGTGTGTGTGTGTGTGTACTTGTGTGTGTGTGTGTGTCGAGGATGGATACTCCTCCCATGACAGGGCGCCAAAGCGGCAAGGCTGACTGTCGCTCTGCTTGCCTCCTATGCCAGCATTTCAACTACAAAGGCGGTCTATCACTATTCGAGGTTAGGTGCGTCGACAAGCTGAAGCCCATTTAGCGCTCTGGATGCACGTTGATGGAGACGATGCGACACCTTCTTGGCGTACGTATCCCCGTCTCCCGGCACAGACAAGCCCATGCCTGTCACCTTGAGGACCCCGTCACCTGTCATGCCGAGGGAGGGGAAGAAAAAAAAAGAAGAGGTCAAGTCAGAGCGGCTGAACAGAAAGAGAGGACGCTAAGTATTAGATTAGAGAAAGATGCCGAAATGAGGGTGGCCCC
>JAMAKF010000002.1:1833736-1865835 GCA_023628655.1 Sarocladiaceae sp. R1802
TTATGCCTATTGACTACATTGATACGTTAGCCGGCATTGTGTCTGGCATGATGGATTGGAAGGAAAGCTTGGGAGATGGATCAATGGGGTCTTTACGTCTTCAGACTTCATTTCATTTACTAGGCGCTCGGGTGTGACGTGCTATTTCGCGTCAGTCGAGAGGCCTGGGCTGGTCCGTGGGTTCTCTCGAAGGCGATTGTACCTCTCTTGGCTACCCTACTGGTTTGGTTATCTGATCTCGCAGGGCGCTGCCTGTTCATGAAAATGATACCCTTTATATTTGACACGTGCTAAGAAATTGTGACATGACTTATTGCCAGAGTTATGTTCAGCCTATAGAAGGGTGGTGGCGCGCTCAAGACTGTGAGGAGTACCGTATCGTCTGTTGCGTTGGCTACAGTCATAGGGTATCTACCCAATCTACAACAATCTCTCTTTCATATGCCCTTACACCAGTCAGTCCACGAGGAACAAATAGACTCATCTTGGCAAGGTCCGAGATTGATCGAGAAAGAAAGATGTGCCGATGTGCTTTTGCACTTGCGTAACTAAGCTGCCAGGTCTGGTGCGCAAGATCAATGCCTTTCCGTATTTCTTCAAAACGTCGTGTCCGCCGAGATGAGCCAGATTCTTCATTCTTCAACACGCTCCTGTGAATATCGTGTCTTACAGATCAGAGCTGTGAGACCTAAGCGAGACTTGGGTGATATGTAGATGAAGTCAGCAACCCAGCTGTGAGGGTACACGATTGCCTTGCGCACAGGAGCCCCTGGATGGTGGCTGGCACTCGCGCAGAAGGCGATACTAGGTACCGGCTCGGTGCTGCAGCTTGCTATGCGCATACTTGACTTCTTCATGAGTAACAAATTGAAGAGAATCACAGTTTTGGTAGGTAATCCCACGAATGGAGTCATGATAGACACGACAGTATGATATGCGCCCAAAGAAGACGATGTTCATCACAGTGTAAGTTCACGTGCCACGCTGTCATGAGATATGGAGGTGGTTTCTCATTCAAACTCTATATACATTTCCACACTTTGATGTCTCTCATATCGCCATATTGTGTAGGAGACAGGTCACCACCAGTGTCGCTGTCTCTAGTACACGTAGACAAACTCGTCGTTCTGGGTGTCTGTGAGATCCTTGAAGGCGTTCTCACCCAGGCGAAGACCGTCTGCGCCGTCAGCCTGGGGAGAACCGCTGGTGTAGTGGTGCTCCATGCTCAGATCGTGAAGCTTCGCAGGCTTGCCGTTGGCAACACGGCGGCGCTCTTGACGCTTGTTGAGGTAGAAAATGTTGAGGGCCTGGAGAGCAATGACGCCGATGAGGGCACAAGTGATACCCATGGTGCTGGTGAGGCCGCTCTTGTAGTAAGGTGCATCGTCGGTGTTGAAGAGCAGGGGACCGATGATGTTGCCTGCGGAAACACCAATGTTGAAGAGGGACATGATGACGGACTTCTTGGTGGTTCCGGCGATGTTGGAGATCATCCAAGAGACAATCAGAGGGTTCCCACCGAAGAGGAAGGCAAGCATGTAGTATGCGGCGAGGAGGGGAGCGGTGTTGCTGCGGCCGAGGAGGTAGAGCATGATGGCACCAGCAATGACCGGAAGCATGACGGCCTCAAGGAAGATGACCTTGACGCGGTATCGGTGGGCGAGGTAAGACGCCGGAAAGATGACGATGAGCTGAACGAAGCCGAAGGGAATGTTGAGCAGCGACGTGGTGGCGGAATCGAAACCGAAGCCGCCAACGATCAGGGGACCGAAGGTGTTTGTGACGGCAGCGGTGACGTTAAGACAGAGGGCCATACCGATGAAGAGCCAGCTCTTGGGCTCGATGAGAGCCTCGAGGGCCTGGGACCACTTGAAGTCGCGGCTTCCAGTACCGGTGTTGTTGGCACGGAGACGCTCAATGGCCTGGAGCTTCTCGTGCTCTGTGAAGAAGCGGGCGGAGGCGACGTCGTTGTCGAGGAAGTACCAGACAATGGGGGCTGTGATGACGGTGACGAGGCCGACAAAGATGAAGAGGATGCGCCAGGAGGCGATGGAGCCGTTGATCTGGCCGAGACCGTAGGAGACGGCGGCTGCGAACATGGTGCTGAAGCCGTTTGTTCTATATTTTGTGTCTTGTGAGCATGCCATTGAGGACGTAAGGAGATATTGAAGAGAGAGAGAGAGGAGAGTGACAAGTTACTTACCCGTACCAGCAGGCAACACGCATAGGCTGTTCAGCCCGGCGATACCACTGAGAAGTGATGACAGAGAAGAGAGGAAGACAGGCAGCCTCAAACAGACCGAGCAGGAACCTCGTCGCCAAAAGTCCGCCGTAGTTGGTGCAAGCAGCCATGCAGGCCTGGGCAGCTCCCCAGCCAAAGACGAGGGTGGGCATGAGGATGCGGTGAGGGACCTTGACCATGAGGTAGCTGCTGAAGGGGAGCCATGCGAGCTGGGCGATGGGGGCCATGGAGCTGACGAGGGAATACTGGCTGCCGGTGAGGTTGCAGTCTTCACGCATGCCCCAGACGGCGCCGTAGCCGAGGACGGACTTGTCGAGGATCTGGAGGAAGTAGACCCAGACGAGGATGGAGAGGATGCGTTTGTCGGTCTTGCGACGGATTCTCTTGTTCTGGATTTGGTGATGGAGCATTAGTATTTGCCTTTCCATCTCAAGGGGCAACTACTGCAGGGGGAAGAGGGG
The DNA here is from genome assembly GCA_023628655.1 of Sarocladiaceae sp. R1802. Classification (NCBI taxonomy): domain Eukaryota; kingdom Fungi; phylum Ascomycota; class Sordariomycetes; order Hypocreales; family Sarocladiaceae; species Sarocladiaceae sp. R1802. The sequence goes on from JAMAKF010000002.1 coordinate 1,836,440, forward strand.
AGGTGACGAACATCTTCTTCTGTCACTTCAATGTGTTGTCCAGCAATGAGGTTACCGGCAGCTTCACCACCAGCTGGACCATTGAGATCCTGCTTCTCGAGGGCGGCATCGTGGCCCTCGAAGCGCTCGGCAGAGACTTGATCGTCGGTCTTGTCGACACCAGCCATTTTGAGGGAGGACTCAGTGAAGAAACGAGACTTCGGGTCGACTTGATGATGAAGAGGTTTTTTGAAGGAAAGTCAAGAAGAGAGAGGTGGCGATGAGAGGTGGATGAAAGGGTAGCCTTGAGTGAGGAGAAAGTGCTGATCTTGCTGAATCCGGGGGCGGTGGGATGGGAGGGCAAGCAAGGTAAGCGACGGATCTGGAGTCTTTATGCTTTCTCTCTCACAGTGACAAGACACACAAAAACTGATTAGACAAACAGGAGGGAAGCGTGAAGACTGGGCAGGATGGAGTTTGTAGATGGAGGAGGAGGTGGTGGTGGTGGTGGTGGTGTTCTTTAAGAAGACGCCAGTCGAGTTGGGAGTTGGAGGAGTTGACAGGCCGCACTTTCAGGCCTCAGGCGGAACCGGTTCAGCGACAAACAGACTCTGAATCCGGGGACCCCAGGGGGAAAAAAGAAGGAGAAGAAGAAGCTAAACCTCGTGATGGTCTAACATTGTGGAGCGCAGTGCCGTGGCCCCCCCCCCGCCCATGATTGTCGTCAGAGATTCTGTGGGATGGGGATGGGCTGGATCAGCTAGTCTAGGACGTGTGTTTCCCTCAGGACTGAGTTGGGCGAGGCTGATGGATGGATGGGGTTTGGGAGAATGGAGCTAAGGTAGAGCGGAAACCGGAGACTTTGACGCCAAGTCGACCAGGTCTGCCGGCTTGTTGTGTGTCTCGTGTGTCTCGGTTCTCTTTAGTCTCTCTGTTTAGTCGCTTTAGTCGCTTTAGTCGCTTTAGTGAGGCTTTGTAAAGGGGGGTCGGGGTCGTATTGGGGGTCAGATGGGGGTCAGTTCCAAAGAGGGCGCCACGGCAAATAGTCTGTCTGTCTGTCTGTCTGTCAATACAGGGAACATGTCAATGCATCATCATCATCTCAATTCAACTCATCTTGGGCATTTTCTGTTTCACTCAGCTTGGTCCCCCACGATGGAGGTTTCTTTCTCTTGGCTGTTGTTGGGATTCCAGGCTGTCCCACGCTACTGCATCGATAGTCATGATGATTCCCACTATTGACACGTGCAATATCTCATTCTCACGTGGAATCAGTTCCAGATCGATGGTTCGAGATTTATGACTTGTCATTGACTTGGATTCATCATGCCCTCAGTGGGGGTCTATTGACATGCAGGTCATGTACCGTGGCAGGCAAAAGAGTCCCGACTCTCTGGATGGAGGACACAGCTTCATGACATACTCTACTTTGGTGAGGCGACTATCTTCACTAAAGAGACAAGAGTGGCCTGCCTGGGATGAACAGACCTCATGTGACCTCAGACGGTGTTCCAGCATGAGGGAGGGAGACAAGACCATCAGTCAGTCACTTACACACACTCCACGCCAACCTTGAACAGCAACAACCCCTTCATCTGCCAAGAGTCTCCTTATTCATGTATACTCCATAATGTGCCTAGCCTACAAGATGCCCCAGACCCAGACACTACAGCTTCGCCTCCTTGAGCAATCTCCCATTGACCCCCGTCAAGATGAGGTAGATGGTCTCCAACGTCGGCGCCTGCACCCCCAACTCCCTCGCCTTCTTGCAAGGGTACCCTAGAATGACATCCACCTCCATCGGCTTGCTCGCCTTGTAGTCGTTCTGCATGCTGCTCCCAATCGGCGGCATCCCCTCGATCTTGGCAATCAGCTTGTCCGCCAGCTCATGCTTCAGCGGCACGTCGCACTTGTTGGCCACGTCGATGACCTCGCACATGAGACGGCGCGTCATGGGCTTGGCCTCGGGAGAGGACGAGAGCCAGGCGTGCGTGTCGAGGAGGGTGAGGGTGGTGAGGGAGTTCCAGGCAACGTTCCAGACGACTTTTTCCCAGCGTTGGATCTGGATGTTGTCGACGACTTGGAAGATGGTCTTGCCCTCGGTGAGGAGGCGGGAGAATTCGGTGAGGCGGGCTTTATCAAGGGCAGCGTCGCCATTGCCGGGGAAGAGGCCGATTTGCATGTCTTCATTGTTGATCTGGGCAAAGTGGCCTGGTTGGCGCTGGATACCACCTGTCCAGCACTGCATGGGATGACGAATTAGTGACGAGATCTCGCTTGACAGGTAGGAATCAATCTATTCAGGATCATTTGACATTCACACTTACCACGCATGAGATGATGGTCGTCTTGGGGAACGCATTCCTGAAAGGCTCCTCGTTGCCCACACCGTTTTGGATGATGACAATCGTCGTGCGGCTCTCATCGACACCAGCTGCAATCTGAGCAGGGACGGCGTCTTGATCAATGGCTTTGTGCGCGCAGACGATAAAGTCGAACTTGATGTCCGCCTCTGCGGCAGACTTGACCACTGCACGAGGAACGGGATGTTTAGTATCCTGTCGCATTCCAAGAGGGATACCAGGGGGGAATGTCCATCAAAGAAAGGTTAGCTGCTCACCCTTGTACGGCTTGACGACATGTTGGCCGTGGTTGTCGCTGTTCATGATGATGCCATTCTGCTTGACGGGCTCATAGTTGGACCTGGCGACGACGCTGAGGCGGACGCCAGGAACGCGACTGAGGATGAAGGCGTAGAATGAGCCCAGACTGAGGTGAGACAGAGATGTTAGTGAAAAATCAACAGGATGAGTTCTGGGGTGGAATGAGAGCAACATACGCTCCGAGTCCGTAGACGAGCACGTCAATCTGCTTGTCGGTGGACGCCATGCTTGCGTGTGCTTGATCTGATGACTGACTGACTGACTGACAGACTTGTTCAGAATTACGAGCGAGTCTATGTGATTTTCGATTATTGCAGGGAGGGCCCTTGGCTGCTGGGTCTGTAATTCTGGGTGTAAGTGTGTATACACTGTGTGGTGGTGTATGTGTGTGTGTGTGTGTGTGATCAAGACAATAGCCTCACCGTCCAGAGTCAAACCCCCAGTTTCCCCCCATAGAGGCTTGATAGAGGCTTGATCCCGCAGATAAACGCCGAGAACAAGATCCCCCCGTAGGCTTCTGGGGGTTTCCCCTCATTTCGACCCGGACGCAGCAGAGTTTCGGTTTCCCCAAAAATGCATCCTGCGCCTCCGGATCCAGTGATTCTCCACAGACTTTGACTCGACTTGACTAAAAGTACTACGACTATTGTTCCCCCACGCAAGACTAAGGTAGCCATTATCCACATCTTATTGCTCCCTCCCCCGGCTTTCTCCTTAGCATTTGAAATGGTGTTGGTCTTGGTCTTGTTTCCGGGGGATTCAGGGAGACTCGGCGCGTATTCTCGGCATTCAGCTCATGTTTCGTGGGAGAAGAAGCATGTGCCGCTTCTCGTGGGGGTCACCACGAGTCGCCTCCCCCCTTCCCTCCCCCTCAGCTTCATCAGCCAGGTAGAGGCGTCAAGGTATGGATGGTCTCGTGACTGATCAAGGTGGGCGCTGGGAGAGAGAGAGAGAGAGAGAGGTATAGCATCTCCACCAGCACCCCGAGTCAGATCATCTGTGGACTGACCTTCTGTTCCAGTCAGTCGAGGCTACGGACGGATAGTTCCCGCAGGGTCATCAACTCCAACTGTCCACTTGCTATCAGGGTGTAGTCGGGATCGGGACATACCCACTGGTGACGATACTTTTGACTTTTGGAGTGTGAATCTCTTAGTCTTTCCAACTTCTTCTTCTTCTTCTTCTTCTGTTGACTCTCTTCGCTCCTTGCTGCGTCTCTCTCTCTCTCTCTTCACTGCTTCTCACCACCTTCTTCTTCACACCATACGCGGTTCAGAGAAGACCTTCATCCAGTTTCACAGAAGACAATCAAGAAAATGGCTCCAGCAGCTACAGAAACACCCAACGGTGCCATTGCCGCCGCCGCCGCCAACGGTCACGGCTCTCCCTCTCTCACGCCCGGCATTTACGTCCCTACTGTCGCCTTCTTTCACGAGGATGACTCGCTCGACGTCGAGACGACCACCTCCCACGCCGTCAGACTCGCACAAGCCGGTGTCGCCGGTCTCGTCACCCACGGCTCCAACGGCGAGGCTGTCCACCTCGACCACGAGGAGAGGCAGCTCGTCAACCGCACAACCCGCGCTGCTCTCGACTCTGCTGGAAAGGCCCATCTTCCTCTGATCGTCGGCTGCGGCGCTCAGTCGACCCGCGAGACCATCCAGTTGTGCAAAGAGGCAGCAGCCTCTGGCGGGAACTACACTCTCGTCCTCCCTCCGGCGTACTATGGCAGCCTTCTTTCTACGAGCCACATCATCCAGCACTTCAAGGAGGTCGCTGACGCGAGTCCCATTCCTGTCCTCATCTACAACTTCCCTGGCGCCTGCTCTGGCCTTGACCTGTCGTCCGATACCATCATCGCCCTCGCCGAGCACCCCAACATCGTCGGCGTCAAGCTGACCTGCGGCAACACGGGCAAACTCGCTCGCGTCGCCGCTGCCACCACCTCTTCCTCCAAGAAGTCATCATCATCATCCAGCCCCATCCCCTTCCGCACCTTCGGCGGCAGCGTCGACTTCACCCTGCAGACCCTCGTCGTCGGCGGCCACGGCATCATCGGCGGCACAGCCAACATCGCGCCGCGGACGTGCCTCAAAGTCATGGAGCTCTGGGACCAGGGCAAGATCCAGGAGGCGCGGGAGCTGCAGGCGGTCGTGGCGAGGGGCGACTGGGCGGCGATCCAGGGCGGGTTCGTGTCTGTCAAGGCGGCACTGAGAGAGAACTTTGGGTACGGCGGGCAGCCGAGGAAACCGACGGCGTTCCTGGAGGGAGAGGCTTTGACGAAGCAGGTGGATGGGTTTAAGGAGTTGGTGGAGTATGAGAGGAAGCTGGAGAAGGCTTAGGATGGGTATAGACATAGACTCTAGCATGCAATTCACGGTTCTCATTTTGTGACTACTATATCTATGGTTATTGTGATTGAGAGTGTCGACTACAGCAGTTCAACCCAGGTTTCTTGCGGTATACACGTCAGAAGCAACGAGGCGATGGTAGTCTCCCCTTGCCGACGCATGGCTGCCATGTTACTTGCCAGCCAGATGAGCTATCATGAGCTGTCTTGGGATCAACCCCCGGAAGCAATGCCAATTGTGATCCCATGACCCTATGACCCCATCCTTGCTGTTGACCCCATGTTGCCGACGCCCGCAGAAACATGCGTGTTCTTGGGGGTCAGTTAGTTACCTACGCAGGGGGGTTGGGGGTCAGGGGTCAAGCAAGCACAACGATGAGAACGATGAGTGTGTTCTTCTAACCCGTATTCCGTACAATCCGGAGGACGTGACTTGCAGTTGAACAGTTACTTACCCTCAACTAGATCAACACGCTAGAAACAGGGCATCAATTCCCCTGTAAACCCATTGCGACGGGTGGACTGTTGGACCCCCGCGCGGAGTCAAAGATGCGGAGAACAGGGACTGCCAGTCGGCAAATGACTCGCGTAAATGACTTGGGCAATGATGAACCTCCACTTAGTCCTGGCTGGGCCTTTGAACTGGCAAGTTGTACCTCGTAACTTGTCACTGTCTCCATCCGGACCGGACTCTTGTCGGCTTGCCCAAAGAGGACTTTGACTCCATCTTAAGTTACAGCTGTTCTGTGATCCTCCAGACTGAGCGAGACAGACAGGCACCGGTATCCGACAATTGGCCTTACCGCAAACATAATCCTTCTTCAACTGTATCCCTGATAATTCGATCATTGTTCACCCTTAGCTTGAGTTGCAGAGCGTCAATCTCTCGTCTACCAGGTTGAACTGCTACCCCTCCAAGGTGAGTCGCCATTCCAGACTCTATCATCAGAACCATATACAGACTCCCTTAACAGACTTGCTAACGTCTGTATAGCCACGACGTCTGCAAGTGTCGCTGTTGCAAACATCCTTCTCAGATCGCTCCCCTAGGCAAACTAGTACACACAAACTGTCAACATGGAAGCCATGTTCTCGCTCAAAGGCCGCAAGGCTGTCGTCACTGGCGGTACTCGAGGCATCGGACAGGCCATGGCTCTTGCGCTCGCAGAGGCCGGTGCAGACATTATCCTCATTCAAGTATGTTGTATTCCTTACTCTACTCATCAGGAGCAAAATGCTGACCCCTGTGACTTTTCAGAGAAACGAGTCCAACCTCGAGACCAAGCAGCAGATCGAAGCCCTCGGTCGTCAAGCCACCGTCTACACCGCCGATCTCGCCTCTCAAGCCGACGTCGAGGCCATCGCCCCTCGCATCCTCGCAGACGGCCATGACGTCTCCATCCTCATCACCTGCGCCGGCATCCAGCGCCGCCACCCAGCCCACCAGTTCCCCATGAGCGACTGGAACGAGGTCCTCCAGGTCAACCTGACCACCTGCTGGACCCTCGCCCGCGACTTTGGCGCCTACATGCTCACGCGTCCTCCGAACCCGAAGAACGGCCACCGCGGCAGCGTCATCAACGTGGCCTCCCTCGTCTCCTTCCAGGGCGGCATCACCGTCCCCGCCTACGCCGCCGCAAAGGGCGGTATCGCGCAGCTCACAAAGGCCCTGAGCAACGAGTGGGCGTGCCAGGGCGTCAACGTCAATGCGATTGCGCCGGGGTACATTGCTACGGATATGAACGAGGCCCTGATCAACAACCCGGTGAGGGCGGATGCCATCCTGTCGAGGATCCCGGCGGGGAGGTGGGGGAGACCGGAGGACTTCAAGGCGCCGACGGTGTTTTTGGCGGGAGAGGGGGCGATGTATGTGTCTGGGGAGATTCTGACGGTGGATGGAGGATGGATGGGACGGTGATTTGGTTGAGAAACCGAGAATATGAATTTGAAGATATGCTTATACGGTGTCTATCTCGAATGCCCATCACGGTGTACCGTTCCATGCTTCTCCAATAGCTCGCAGCCTCGATTACTGTTTCTAGAGCAATGTGACTGGGCCATCTAGCAAGGCATCTCAATATCCCCGGGATACTTGGGCACAGTAAACCCCAGAATCCAAATCACATGTCTACCTGATAATCCTCCCAGGCTGTCTCTCTGTCTGTCTCTCTCTCTCTCTCTGTCTGGCTAGAGGGAGGCCGACGCCGGAGACATGTCCGTTGCGTGGGGGTCAGAGTCAGGCAAGGTGGGGGCCCCGCGGTCGGTTCAGAGGTTCACGTAATGGAAAAGGCGCCTCATGACGAGACACGCGAAACGAGAAGAGGGGGGGAACTGGAGTCAATCTCTAGCTTGCTTTCTGGGGTCATCCTCATTCTCCACTGACATCTTGGAGCAGCTCACGGGCTTATGCGGGGGGGATCGCTTTAAATAATTCCTCGCGGTTGACACGGACGGTGCCTCAACCACCCCAAGCTACCGACCTTACCTGGAGACTGTTTCCTCGCCCATCATCTATCCCTTCGCCAGATTCCAGACTTGTCTTCCTCGTCCTACACTCATACGACGGTCATTTGATCTTCCATCAGTCCCTCTCTACACACATAGCATACGATCCATCAAACAGTCGTCATGGCAAAGATCAAGGAGATCGTCTACTACCGCGTCAAGCCCAGGTGGCTCATGGTCAAGGTCACAGACGAGAATGGCAACTTTGGCTGGGGTGAGGCCACCCTCGAGGGCCATGATCTCGCTGTCGAGGGAACTCTTGACGGCATGATTCCACGAATCGTCGGTCTCGAGGCAAAGTAAGATACCTGTGCTGTCCTCCGCGCACAGACTCAGACACTGACATCCTCCACTTCAGTGACATCGAGAACGTATGGCAGACTTTCTGGAGGCATTGCTTCTACCGCGGTGGTCCCGTCTTCATGTCTGCTCTCTCAGGAATCGATATTGCCCTGTGGGATCTCAAGGGCAAGAACCTCGGCGTCCCCGTCTACGAGCTTCTCGGAGGAAAGGTCAGAGACAAGGTCCAGGTCTACTGCTGGATCGGAGGAGACCGGCCCTCAGACGTCGAAGCTGCTGCGTGAGTATCTCTCCAATCCCCATTCTCAAGGCCTCATGCTAATCTGAAGAGTTCTACAGAAAGAAGAGAGTCGAGCAGGGCCTCACCTGCATCAAGATGAACGCCACAGAAGACACAAACTGGGTCGACTCCCCCGCCAAACTCGACGCCTGCGTCGAACGCCTCCGCGCCGTGAAAGCCCTCGGCCTCGACGCTGGTCTCGACTTCCACGGCCGCCTCCACAAGCCCATGGCCAAGCAGCTCGCAAAGAAGCTCGAGCCCTACTCCCCGCTCTTCATCGAGGAGCCGCTCCTGTGCGAGCACCCAGAAGCCATCAAGAAGCTTTCTGATCAGACGACCATCCCGATTGCCTTTGGCGAGAGATTGTACACGAGGTGGGATATCAAGCGGTTCTTGGAGGATGCGAGCGTGGATATCCTGCAGCCAGATATCGCCCACGCAGGCGGTATCAGCGAGACGAAGCGTATCGCGTCAATGGCGGAGGCATACGACGTGGCCATCGCACCGCACTGTCCTCTCGGCCCAGTCGCCTTTGCCGCCAGCGTCCAAGTCGCCCTCTCCGCACCCAACTTTGCCATCCTGGAGATGAGCCTGGGAATGCACTACAACGTCGAGGCGGGCGACATTGACCTGCTGACGTACCTCAAGAACCCAGAGGTGTTTGACATTGAGAAGGGATATGTCAAGGCGTTGAGCGGGCCGGGGTTGGGCATTGAGGTGGATGAGGAGATGGTCAAGAGGATCGCCAAGGAGACGGAGCCGTGGCAGTGTAAGACTTTCTACGGGCCGGACGGGTCGATCAGAGAGTGGTAGATAAAATCATAGAAGAATATGTACATAGAAATCGTCATTTCCACAACATGCACGCGCAATTGCATGTCGTGATCAATGTCTCGGCTTACATCCACTTCTCTGCTCACGACAGATCTGCTTCATGACCTCTCGCCTAACAAGAAAAGCTTTCTGATTGCTTCACATAACTCTGTGGTTGTGACGGGCTTGACGCATTGCACCGTTTCACATCTCGCAAGTCGAGTCTTGCTACGTTACGTGCTCTGCACCTTGCTACATTACAAGTCAATTTGTCACTTAGAAACAAACTACGAATCACTCGATCGCGAATCACTATTCGAGTGAAATCTCATCAACTGAACGTCTTGTTTATTCTATGTCTCAATGACCACCTTGATCACAAGGTCTCCCTTGTCATCCATTGGCTTCGCCGCTGTCGCAAAAGCCTCAGGAACCTGCGGAAAACCCTGGAAGGTTTGCGTCACCAGCTTCGAAACATCGGGCAGACCCAGCTCCTGCTTTCTTGACAGCACATCAAGACCATACGGATACGTGTTGGCATAGCGAAAGACACCAACAATGTCCACCTCTCTTAGCGCAGCCGCCAGGAGAGGGACCGTCTGCACGGGATTACCCATTCCGATGATCATCAACCTCCCACTCGGTGCCGTAGAGTAGATTGAGGCCTGAACACAAGCTTCGACGCCCGTGCACTCGAAAACTACATCATACTGCTCGCCTGACTCGCCAACCAGCAGTTTCGAAGTCTCTTGCGCCAACGCAAACTTATCTTCTGCCGAGTCGCTAGCTGCCCTCTTGCGGGGGACTGTGACGCGGTGATCCGCGAAACCGTGCTGTGTGGCAAACTGCACGCGCTTCTCCTCAATGTCGGCGATGGTGATGGATGAGGCTTTCTCGACGCGAAGCATGGCTGCGACGAGGAGACCGACGGCGCCAGCGCCGACGATGAGAACGCGCAGGTTGGGGCGGAGGTTTGCGCGGCGGACGGCGTGGATGGCGACGCTGAGAGGTTCGAGGAGGGCTCCTTCTGTGAGGGTCACGGAGTCTGGCAATCTTGATGATACCCAAGTCAGCATCGATTCCCATCTCGATCAATGGAGAAACACTCACTTGTGACACAACCTTGCCGGATGGTTGATCCTCTCCTGCAACGTTCCCTGGAAATGCGGAAACGCCTTCGCCGATCCCCTGAACTTCATATCCGGACATAAGTTGTACTTGTCCATCTTGCAGACTTTACACTCGCCACACGCGACGCCGACCTCCAGAGCCACGCGGTCACCTGGCTTCAGACCCGTGACCTCTGAGCCCACGGCCTCGACAACGCCGGAGGACTCGTGGCCGAGGGACATGGGTTCGCGGACGAGAATGTCGCCATTGCGGAAGTGGTTATAGTAGTGCTGGTCGGAGCCGCAGATACCAGTGGCCTTGACGGAGACTTGGACTTCTTGTGCTTGGGGTGGCTCGATGGTGCGAGTTTCCTGGTCAAATTTGTCAGCTTATGGCATGGGGACCTAGTGTTCGGTTCATGTATCACTTACAGCACGTAGGTCTTTTACTCCGTGCAGAACAGAGGCATTGATGGTTTGTGTGGCCATGGTCACGATTGATCTGCGAAAGGATGGATGAACGACAGAGGATCAGGCACCTTGATGGAGGGGGACTTGTCTCAGGATGTGTCCAGAGAGTGCTTCGAGTTGAGAAGACATTATCACGACTGTCAATGCCAACAATCGTGATCGCGTCTACCCCACCGAGTTCTGGTGAGGGTCATGCGGAGGAGGTGGAGGTGGAGATGGAGGTGGCAGAGGATGGAGAGGAAGAGTCGTGGGGGAGGGGATCGTGGGGGAGCTGGAGTCGCGTGGGGGTCTCGGCATTGGTCGCGGGTTCACGTTATTTCTTGCAGGATAGAATGGGGGCCAAGGTGCATGACTGGGCTCAGACAGCGAGTGTATTCTAGCCCTCACATGATTTCCGTGATTTCTTGTTCCCCCATAGGCAGGAGAGAGATGGACGGCGTAGTTGTCAAGACCACCATGGGGGTCAAAGAGGGACAAGCTCCAAGCCCCTGTAGGCGGTACTCCATCTTGGGATCGGTAAATCCTCACATCGAGTCCCGAAAGCCGTGGAGACGTGGGATACAATTTGGGGGTCGCGGAGAATATTGACTGTTCATGCACAGAGATGTATCACATCAACTACCTGTGCGCTGAACAGGGCCTCTTGCAAATTGACTCTAGCCCAAGGCACAAGTTGTCTCTGCCTCGAAGAGCATCCTGTAATCAGGGAGCGATGCGCAAGAAACTAGAAGCGAATTGGATTGCTTGATACACCCTGCAAAGTGTGAGGCCTCTGGAGGCTCCAGGTAAGGTAAGGTGGTACCCGGAGAGAACTGCACACATGTATCAGTACCCTAGATACAAGACACAGTCAGATGAGCACACTGTGTGCTGGCTGAATGATGTTAGCAATTGGCCGGCAACTGCGATATTGAATGCGAGAACATCTCCAATTGATGTCCGGATTCTTCCAGGTGAAAAGAGTGAGACTTGTGGGCTTTTGGAGACGTTCCCTCCTCGATAGTCAGACCCTTGGCAATGAGAGCCTCCCGCCGCGGTTGTCGCCCACCTCAGATTACTCCCACCCAACATCTTGAGCTCGCACTGCAGTTGCATAACGCTTCTGCAGACTCATCTTTGTTCAGGAATACACACCTCGCTAAACATTGCTTACCTGCAAGAAAGATACTGTTTTCCTTCTCTAACATTGTCTTATACTCGCTTGATGAAATCTGGTATCGCGTTGCTGGTAAGTCGTTCGTTCATTCTCGGCTCTAATCCACCTAACTCTGTGATGCGTGGGCGCAATCCACATTCCAGCGACAGACGGGAGAGGGAAGGGAAACCTACTTGAGCACCAGCAGCGCATGCACAATCATCGCGTCACTTTCGTCAGGCGCTCGAATCGAATTGCCACAGTCGGGCTCGCATGGATTACGGGTTGACCCATTAAGCTGACGTGTCTGGATGTCATGTACGCGAAGAAACAAAGTTGTGCCGCTGACTCTAGGAGAAATCCGGAATGCTAATGCATCCTCGGGACCATCAGAGTCAGAGCCGGGGACGGGATTTTCTAAATGCCGCTTCTGACACTTAGACCATCCTATTCACAGCTGGCTCAGAGATCAATCTAACGGGCGCTGTCGGCGTCCGTTAAACCTACGAAGCCAGAGCTAGCGTGGCGGGAACGTCATGGAGGTGCCGTCTTTGCCGTTGCGGCTGTAGTTCTAGACAGACATCAGATACAAGCCGACCGATCACGAACAGGTACAGATCCCTCGTAATGAAGAATATAAAGACTCGCGATTTCGCGTGTCCTCTCGTGATACCAACATCGTTAGTGCTCATATTAGAACACACCAATTGGACGCAATCATTTGCCCTCTCACAACATACTTGATCTGAAGTTTGTACATCACTTCAGCCCTATCACGACCAAACGTAGCCAAACTTCCATCTGCGGCAAACTCACCATGAAGGTCCTCATTGCGGGCGGTGGCTGCGCTGGCCCGTCCCTGGCTTACTGGCTCGTCCGTCTCGGCCATCAAGTCACAGTCGTCGAGCGATACCCGGCTCTACGCGCCTCAGGAGCTCAAATAGATCTTCGCGCCCAGGGTATCAAGGCAGTCGATCGCATGGGGCTGATGCCCGCTGTTCGTGAGAAGCTTGTTGACGAAGTCGGTGTCGCATCGATTGACGGAAACGGCAAGCCATGGGCGACAATCATGGCCAATACCTCAGGACACGGCGCACAAGGGCCAACGTCAGAATTCGAGATCATGCGCGGTGACCTTGTGCGTCTTTTGTACGATGCGACGAAAGACGATGTTGAATACGTCTTTGGCAAGACTGTCGAGAGTTTCGAGCAGGACGACGAGGAAGTCCAAGTCCATTTCTCGGATGGCACCTCTGGCGTGTACGACTTGCTCGTCGGCGCAGACGGCCAGGGCTCGCGCATCAGGAAAGCAATGTTCCCAGAGGCCACAGACCCGTACATTCACACTGGTTTGCATGCAGCATACTGGTTCGTCCCACGGATCGCATCCGATACCAATATTCGAGACAACTTCACGACGGATAAAGGCCGAATGATTATGCGTAGAAGTCACAACCCTGAAGAGACGCAGGTCTACTTTATCCTGAGAGATCACGACCCAAATGTCAGGTCCATCTATCGCGCTCCCGAGGCTGAGCAAAAGAAGTTTTGGAAAGAGCGTTTTCGAGGTGCCGGCTGGCAAACAGATCGCTTTCTCGAGGGCATGGACACAACCAAGAATTGGTACACTTCCGAGGTCGTCCAGGTGAAGATCGACAAATGGCACAAGGGCCGGATCGTCTTGCTCGGCGATGCTGGCTACTGTCCCTCACCCATGAGCGCCATGGGCACCACAAATAGCTTCGTCGGCGCGTATGTCCTAGCTGGCGAGCTGAGCAGGACACCCAACGATGTACAGACTGCGCTTGAGAATTACGACAAGACGCTACGGCCATTCGTGGAGGAAACACAACGCGTCAACTTCAAGTTGGTGAGAATATTCATGCCCGAGACTTCTTGGGGCTGTGCTGGAATACGCTGGTTCATGTGGGCGATGTGCTCCTTGAAGCTGCCGCAACTGATAACAAGGTTCTCGTCCGATGAGAAAGGAGGCTGGTCACTGCCGGACTACCCGACTCTAGTGAGTCAGAAATAGCCGAAGCCTCGGCGGTTTGTATGATAATGTAGCGTCTACAGGATATGACTCAACTCGATTTCATTCTTATCGATCTGCCACAAGTTCAGTATGTCTACGAGATGTGAAAGTTGGTCACGGACGTGCAACAAAGTGGTGGAGATGTTTTTGTGCACCGGCGGCCCCCCGGGCGGCATTAGCTGAGAACGTAGCAGAAGTTTTGCTGGTGCTTTACCATGGATCAGCCAGTATCAACACCAGGCGATCTCGTCCAACTATGATCTCGAATGTCTGCTTCACGGTCCAGCCAGGTGATTCGTGACCCGACACCAGGGACATACTCACGGTGCCGTGCCGATGATCCACATCGCCGTATTGACGGACGGCGTGGGGCACGAAATCGATCGGGTGTCACCCTTGTGCACGTACGTACTGGAAATGACTGTGATTTTCCAAAAGTGCACTTCTCGTTCAGGCGCCCCTTGGAGGGGGCGTCGTAATGTCGCTGGTGGCTGAAGGGCAGGCGTGTGATTCAAATGGCGAAAGTGCAAAAGAAGCAGCGATTGGCCTGTTTCAGCACAGAAGTCCTCTGACCTCTGGGCACGTGATTGTGGCATGACACCCCTCCCGCCTCTTGCCTCCCGTTTACCATGGCCCTGCCCAGCCCCCCAAGAGAGAGAGAGAGTGACTGGCTGAAGCAGCACTCGCATTTGAATCATTGCCTTCACACCCACAGACTGAGGTCTGATAGCCCGGCCACCACAATCATAGACATTAGTCCCAAACTGTCCACCCCCTGAGTCGCTGTTCTCTGTGGCTCTCGATTCGGGAGCGCCAGATTGTGGCAACTACCTGGTAGATATAGGCAACGGCCCGACGAGCAGAGAGGTCTACTGATCACTTGCTTTCCTTCATCAAAATTTCGCAGGGCTTGTTCGATCGTGCACCAAGGTCGACTAGACAGAACTTGATTGCGTTTGACCAAAACCAGCATCGATTCCTGGGTTGCAGAACGACGGACTGTACCCTCACAAGGCTGTCGTATTTGGCGGTCTTTCTCATGCATGGGCTGCGACGCAGGTGCACCGTGCAGTAAGCGACAAACCCACCGAAACGGCGCACTCGCATCTCGTTGTGCGATACTAAAGAGGTTGCGGCTGTCGACCTCTCAGGATACACAGAACAACCCCTTGCATTCGACCTTACAGAGAGCCAACCGCTCGTATTCAGCCCCTAAGAAAGAATCAGGAGCAGAGTGGCGGCCAACACCTGGTCGCGTTCACCGGAGTCAGCATAAGCGTCGACCGATTCCTGAATTGTAGAACCCCGAATTCTGCTTCCAACACGGTGATCATCGAGCCTCAAGCTGAAGCTGCCCAAGTCGGCCAGCCTCACAGTTTCTTGCCCGACTGCACGTCTGGCCGACATGCATGATCAACGACTCTCGTTTCCCAATCAGAAAACGACCATCTCCAGAAGAAGGCTACTGCAGGGTCGCCATCGTGGTCGCCGCTCACTGGACCACCCGTGCCCGTCCCCGCGTTCAATTGGGGCCGACCCCTCCTAAGCAAGTACGATACCGCACCCCTCGAGGCCCAATCTGCACCTTTCGATCCGACAATTGATATCCTTCTGCACCTGGTGCACTTCTGAAGTCGTCTGGGGTCACCATCTGCCCAACGGTCAACTGCTACCAGTCCGTCTTCTGCTACGGATTGATAGCAATGCGCCGTGCCAATGGACAGGACAGCCATGTTGACGCCCAAGTGGTGGGGCACGCCTCGGAGCTCGGTAGACGCGGGTACAGCTCTCGCTCCCAACCCCGCCATACTCGCGATGGCAGGATATCAGAAGCTCAAGAAGAGATAATACGGCCTCGTCGAATCTCTGAGCGCCCCAGAGGAGTGGCTCGAAGTTCGACTGGCGATGAGATCTATAACGACAATCCCACGTCAGTAATGCCACCGCGGTTGCAACAGCGCTGGGATTGGTCTGCGACAGAGCCCTTGGAAGAAAGGAGCGGTGATGCTAGTGAAGAGTATGATGTAGCGGAAGAGCCATCGGCCCACCAGCGGCGTCACTCTGAGCAATTGCAAGATCAGAGACGGCCGAGGCAACGGAGAGTAGGGTCATTACCTGACTCGGGACTCGAGAGCGAGAGTGAGAGCGAAAGTGAGAGTGAAAGCGAGGACGAAAGCGAGCATGACCACGAGTCAAGGGTGTCGCGTGGCACATGGCACGATGCAAATCCGGGAGAAGATGCCGACGACGAGGCCGCTGCTCGTCCAAGGAGGTACAGTGACAGACAAGCGCCTCAGCCAATGACTTCGAATAGCCGCGGGAAGGCAAAAGCTGTTCAAGAAGAGGCCATCATACATTCTCGCGCTGGTGATGAAGTCAATCTTCACCGCGAATTAGTATTGAGGGGAAAAGAAGACTACGATATTGGGGTGCAGTCAGAACATGAGGAGCCAGCTGCATCCGGTTCCAGGCCACCTCAAAGACCTAAGGCTTCGGAGCAACATCGGGCTCATCGGAGCTCGCACAGGTAACGTTACCCAGTGACGATTCAAGTTACAAGGTTCACTGACACAACAGGGCAGATCATCTAAGCAGACACATCGCGGTCACAGAAGCCATGACACGCCGCGTGCCGAAAAGACAAGTACGGTCACTTCTAGCCGAAGTAGTACAGCTTCAACCTCAAAAAGGCCCACACATGCTTTGGGACCCATCCTCCCGATGGCAGGGCCGCTGTCAAAGAAGCACTCAAAGCAGCACGCGGCTTCAGGACATAAGCAGAAAGGACGGCCCGCGCAGCCTGAACGGTACTTGACAATCTGCTCACGTGGTTCTTTGAATAACATATACTGACGGTCCATCCAGCATCGAATGCGTCATTTGTATGAGCGATGTATCGATTAAGAAAGCCGCTCATCTCAAGTGCGACCATTGGATGTGCAATTCCTGTATCAAGAGAGCCTTCACCTTGTCAGTCGAGGACTCGGTCCACATGCCACCGAAATGCTGCACGAAGGATCCCATACAAATCCGACACGCCGAGCGGCTCTTCGACGACCACTTCAAACGGAATTGGAACTCAAAGTTTACAGAGTACACAACGAAGAACCGACTCTACTGCCCGGCGAGGCGCTGCGGACATTTTATCAGGCCGTCCAAGATCAAGACCAAGAGCGATGGACGTCAATACGCACGCTGTTCGCACTGCGATACCAAAGTGTGTGCGAAATGCAGTAACAGATGGCATAAGACGTTCGACTGTCCAAAGGATGATACCATCGACAAGTTCCTTGCCCAGGCGAAGAAGGAGGGCTGGCAACGTTGCTACCAGTGCAAGGCCATGGTTGAGCTGCGCGAAGGCTGCAACCATATGACCTGGTATGTTACAAATGTGACTCTCTTTTAAGAGAACTCATACTAATGCTTCAAAGTCGCTGTGGAGCGAACTTTTGCATACTTTGTGGGACGAAGTGGAAAGGCTGCGATTGCCCGTGGTTTAGCGACGCTGCCATTGCTGCAGACCGGCGTGCCCATATGATCGACGAACCCGGAGCGCCTGCCGGGGCCATCGCCGATGACAGATATCGCCAAGATTTACTGCCTCCAGAGCCACCGGCTATGCCCAATTACGGACTCGCTCCTCTGCCGATGAGGCCACGGACGTACGACTATCATGACGCAGCAGCCTACGGGACATTGGATGCTGGGTACGCGAGCTACGACATGGCAGGGCGTGCAGATACGGCAGGCATGGGACCCGTCAGCCACGGCGAACCAGGTTATCATTACCAGTATCATCCCAGTGGGTCGAGTGCACTAGACATGTCGCTGCCGCCATTGACTGCACCCTACGACAGGCCTTCAGACTATTTATCCACCGTGAGCAGTGCTCGTGGCGGAATGCGAGAACGAGACAATTCGGTCGAACGACGTCTACGGGATCGTCTCGCGCCAACAATGTCCCCAGACCCAGGACCCATGCCAGGAGGACATGGGCACGAGGTACCTTTACCGGCAAGCCCCGCTGGTTGGTCGTACAACACACTCCCAGTGGGCAATGGCATCGATCCTAGCACGGGCCGGCCACTTGTGCTTCAGGACTATCCATACATGAGGGGACAAAGGCATATCAACATGCAGTACAGTAGTATGGATTCGACCGTAACTATGCCCCAGTATCAGCCGTCGCCGATGTACGACTGCTACGGCCAGCAGCAAGTGATGGAGCCGAACGTGCCGAGGCGCCGGCGGCGGGCGCAAGAGAGGGAGCGCGAGAGAAGAGGATCTTCGAGAGCATCATCGAGCGTCACAGCGACAGGTACAACAACAAACACGACAGAAGTCAAGTCATCATCCCTGGCCGGGTTAACAGGACCGGGGCGAGGGATGAACCGAGTAGCGGAATGGAGTTATCACGTGGAGCCGGGGAAGCCTGGCAGTACTGTGGGCGCTAGGCGATGATTATTTTGTGGTTCAGTCTGTCTTATTGGTATGGCTTCATTCATCCGTGTCTTTTTTTGGTGGTCTTATGTACGATGAGGATTTTGTTCTATTTGGCGAAGCATGGTCTGGAGTAGGCAATTTGCATCATATCGGCTAGCAGAGACTATGTTTCCAGAGACATATGACTTTTTATGAATATCTTACATGATACGTCTATCGCGAACATCGATGGCTGATGTTTCCTACACAATGATTATAGATTGTTTCAAACCGTAGACTCCAGACGGAAGTATTCTAGAAGTTTGTGGCACAAACAAGCATTGACTAGGTACAAGTTAGGACCACGGGAGCTGGAAGAATGAAGTGGGCGAAGTGGACCTGAAATCTAGACCCTGTGCCAAGAATGTACCTGTGATGATCAAAAAGCTTGGGTTATTGGCGCAATAGTGGAAGCATCCGTCGTTCCTGAGTCTGGGAGTTTGTTCTCTGTGGCTGCGTCTCTATTGGACAGGATGGACAGGATGGACAGGATAGACAGAATTGATCAAGCTCAAGAAGAGAATCGTCATAGTCGCTGCTAGCTCAGTCTGCCTGCCTTAGTCCAGCCACTGCGTGTTAGTATGCTGGGGCAATGACGATATGGAACAAGAAGAACAGCAAACGGGACGGCGCAGCGGCGTTTACTGAACACCGACTGACTCGGTGAGCGAAACGGCGGATGCTCCGGGTCAACTGGCTACCTAGTACAGCGCCCGTGATGCACTAGAGTAGGCCGTGATGCACTAAAGTAGAGGGATTGATGCACTGGATTTGGCTTCGATTAGCGACGGGAAGTGGTGATGGTGCCTGGACAAACGCCCCAAGAGCCCGACCAGCCAGACTCCGATCCAGCAACCGTCACGAGACCTGCTCCCTCTCAAAGGCCACAGCCTCCTTCACTCCCGGAGATTCCTTGCGACTTGAATCTCGGCCTCAACATTATCCCTTGCCTCTCTCTCTACATAACCTCATCAGATCCACTGCCGACGAACATGACGTTCATCGCGATCGCGATAATCACAAACGCCCCGCACACTTGAAGGTCGCCCCCAACCATCCCACCTTCACGTGCACACCTCTCCCGCGACGACCGCCATCTCACTCTCTCTTCTCCTCCATCTTCCTCCTTCTCCCGCCTCCGCAAACCCGCGACACGGCTGGCCGACCTATACGATGCTCCTCCTCCACCAAGTGGGCAGCGTCAAGATCGGCGAAGTCGTCCGCTACCACCTCACATACACCCCCTCCCAGGACCGCATCCTCCCGTCCCCCGAGCATCTCTACGTTCGCATCCGCAATACCTCCGCCATCGCTCTCCGCGCAGCCTTCGTGCACGGTCCGTACACTCTCTCCGTGGCTGCTTGGCCGTCGAACTTCGACCCGAACGAGAAATTCAGCGACACGGATAGATATGGCGTCCCGGAGTTCGAGCCAATGGTTAAGGCTGGCGGGTCCTGGGAATGTGAGCTGAAGGTGCCGGATAATATTCGACAGTCGGCAGGGACGGGCGCGCATGGAGGATTCGGAAAGTCACCAGAGCATGACGATGAGTGCGCCAGCTGGGTCATTGAGGTCTCGTCCCAGGTCATCTTCTCGACATCGGCCGCCGTTGGCTACGAGGTTCTCGTCGCCAGAGACCAGAAGTCCCTTAACCTGGGCCTATCCTTACCGGTCGTCGGGAACCAGACGCAAGCACCTCAGCCCGGGCGAATATCTGATCATCAACAAAGTATTGGCGCAAAAGACGGTCATCACCCTGCTCAGCCGAAGGGTGTCTTCTCGCGCGCAGTCAAAGTCACAGTCGAAGACACCGCATCATTGTGGAACACTCCCCGGCTACCGTCCTGGGACGACGCGGGCGACAAGCGCGTGAAGCACCGGCCAACCGCAGATGAGCCCGTCGAGAGCGTGGCCAAGACAGGCGACCCGGGAACAAAGGAGAAGGATGCGAGCAGCAACCCACGTAAACAGAAGAAGGTGCATCTCGTCATCTTGACCCATGGTCTGCACAGCAACCTCGGTGCCGACATGCTTTTTATGAAGGAGAGCATCGATGCAGCAGCGAAGAAGGCAAAGGTCGACGCGAAAGAGAGAAGGGCCAGGGAACGCTCCACGCGCAAAAGAGCCACAACATCAGCTTCGTCCGCTAGTGCGAGCTCGGCGAAGCCTGGTGATCAGAAGACTGAAGACACAGGCGACAACGAGACTTCTGGGGAAGCAGCCGGAAAGCAGGATGAAGAAGCGAAAGGTCTGGTGTCCGAAGATGCAGAGAAAACGGACCCCCGTAATGACGACGGTGACGAAGACGAAGATGAGGACGATGAGGAAGTCATTGTACGAGGCTACAGTGGCAATGCCACGAAGACTGAGCGAGGCATCAAGTATCTAGGGAAGAGGCTCGCCAGATACGTTCTATCTATGACCTATCCCGACCAGCCGTACCTGCCTATGGGCAAAGAGGCAGTCGATGCTCTCGGACACAACCACGCCCACGCTCACGAAAACGACATTCACGCATCACATAAGCATAGCACCATCCATACCGACGCTCATCGACAACGACATGCGAAGCATGATCGCCCATACCGCATCACAAGTATCAGCTTCATCGGGCACTCACTTGGCGGTCTCGTCCAGACCTACGCTGTCGCCTACATCCAGAAACACTCACCTGACTTCTTCGAAATCATCAAGCCTATCAACTTCATAGCTCTCGCCACCCCTTTCCTCGGTCTCAGCAACGAGAACCCGGTTTATGTTCGCTTCGCGCTCGATTTCGGGCTCGTTGGGCGGACAGGCAAGGATCTGGGGTTGGCATGGCGAGCTCCAACCATTGCTAGGAGCGGCTGGGGTGCCATCGTGGGAAACCTCGGAGAGACGGCGCACAAGAAGGTGTACGGCGAATCGCAACCTGAGTCCAAGCCGCTTCTCCGCATTCTTCCCACAGGCCCGGCGCATCGGGCACTGAAGAAATTCAGAAACCGCACAGCTTATTCGAACGTTGTCAATGACGGCATTGTGCCTCTCCGAACAAGCTGTCTGCTCTTCCTAGACTGGCACGGCTTGGGGCGCGTCGAAAAGGCAAGGCGAGACGCTGGGCTGGTCGAGACGATGGTAGGATTCGGTTGGGCCGAGCTCACAGGTGCGAATCTGGCTACGTCTCGCCAAAAGCAGCTTCTAGCAGCCCGTTCCGACCAGCCGTTACCTACCAACGGCGAACCGCCTGCCTCTGGCGATTCGACACCAAAAGGGAAGAACATGTCTCAGGTACCACAGCCTGCAGACGATGCGGTCATCGAGGATGATCGAGCGAGTCTGGAGCAGACGGCGTCGACCCCTTACGCAGGGGGAAGCACGTCTGATACGAGTGACATGATTGCGAACGGACCTTTGTCTGGGTTCTTCAACTTCTTCAAGAGCAACGACCCTCCGAAACCTCAGGTGACGTCGACGAAGCAGAAGAAGATGTTCCACAGTGGCCAGACTCGGTCCAACGATGACAGCAGCAGCACAAGTCCGCCATCACCCGATACATCGATACCACGACAAGGGAAGGCGACGTCAGGACATGACATCGACGAAGAGCGAGATATGAATGCGCCACCACGGACAACATTTTTTGAAGCGGCAGGCGATCTGTTGAACCCAAAGCTACCCGATGTTGAGTACCTACTGGATCCCTCGAAACGACCACGAACAATCTTCCACGATCGGGTATACCACCCAAGTGATATACCTGCGCCTCCTTACAAGAAGCGAACGCCGACCTTGACACGACGAGCTTTCAGTCGTAGCTCTGCCTCGTCACAACAATCCCAATCCAGTACCTCCTCATCTCCCTTCCCTACCCAAAACAAGGACGACTCGTTCGATTCGACTAAGGATTATGACACGGCGGCCTTTGGTCCCGAGCGGCAACCGGATGAGGTTGTCGACAGCTCGAACATGCGAGTAGAGGAGAAGATTGCACGAGGGTATCATCGGGACCTATCATGGCGCAAAGTTCTGGTGAAGCTCGAGCCTGATGCCCACAACAACATCATTGTGCGACGCATGTTCGTCAACGCCTACGGCTGGCCTGTCGTCAAACATATTGTGGATGCGCACTTCAGTGACTCTGCCGTAGCGCGAGGACGCGATGAAGATGAGTACATGGGCGAACGAGCGCTGGATATGGGACAGCCCCCGGACGAGCATGGAGGCGAGACTAGGTCAGTGCCGACAGGGCGGATCCTCGTGACTGGACCAACAGCGTCGCCAGAGCAGCGATCTGCAAGCGAGGCGAGGGAAGCACTTGATCAGGTGCCTGACCTACCTTCGCTCAATACGCAATCTCTGCCTCAAGGGTCGGACAGCAAGGACCACGCGGATACCTTGTCTCCTCCCACTCCCAGCCGCCGGGGCGTGGACAGATACGACTCGGCGACGTGGAGCGACCGAGATTTTCAAGACAGTGAGAACGACTCTGACAACGAGTCTTCCCTTTTGAGCGGGAGGCTTTCATCTGACTCTGGGGAGAAGAAAGCATCTGGATCTCACTCGAGGGATCAATCGCATGACTGGAACTGGACGGAGAAGATTGTTGGGAAAGGGGACGCGGCTAGGAAGAGGTAGGAGACGAATGGGGGAGTGGGATAGAGATGCATACATGATTTGAGCGTCACGAATGATAGAAAAACAGTGCGAACATTCTGCCTCATGCCTCTTTGAGACCTTTATGGATGCCTCTGATTATATGCACCGTCGTCTCGCGTGTCAGTCAATATGCAGAGCCTGTGACAGGATACACGCAAGTGCAGATTAAAGGAAGTCGAGCCCCGCTTCGATTGAAATAGAGTCACACGTCGTATCAAATAGATCTGTTTCGGGATTTGGTAAGTTGGGCACTTTGAGGCAATGTAGACAACTATGATATCCGTGGTGTGGGCGCCTCACTCTGACTTTCACCTTGCGCTCACACAACCCCCAAGTCGCGTCGCAACTTGACCTCGACAACATCAAAGACCATCAACACCTGCGACCTCAACGTCCACTCGCTCCACGGCAAAAGTTGAAGATGCTCAAAGGGTTAAAAAATGGGTAGAAAGCTACCCTGGAAAACAGGCGAGGCAGCGCCCACGCCGACCAAGACAGAGAGGAATGCCGCGACGGACAGTCCAAGACCTGCTGCGGGCGTGAGACGGGCTGCTGCAGCGACACGGTCATCGTCGCCGCCTGGCTTGCAAACGGTACTACCCGTGACGCCGAAGAAGAGAAAGGAGCTTATGGAGAGGGGTGAGTGTTTCCGTTGATGATCCATTGTTGGGATGGACTTGCTGATTCCCGGGGGTTGCTCTAGACTTCACGCGCAGTCCGTCAACGTCACCACCACCAGAGCCACCCAAACCAGAGTACGTTTCCCACATAAGGCATTCATACTTGCCATGTCCACTCTGTCGTCCGAGTACTGAAACAATATTAGGCTCATGGTCCCCGGCGTCGCTCATGACGATCGCTTCCGCATGGTCGAAGACGAGCTCCTCTCTATAGCGCGCCAGTTCACAGCGCACTTGCACCGTGTCGAGTATGCACGCCTCAAGACACTCGCAGCCAACCAGAATGCGGCGGCGATCCGCGAGATTGAGAGGCCGGTGGTAGGGAGTGGGAAAAGGACGGCGGAGGGGGTGAGGAGGGGAGAGCAGAAGAGGAGGGATGCGAGGCAGAGGAGGGTAGCTGGAGTAGGAGAAGAGGAGGGCGGGGAGGTGAGGGGAGGCTTGAGGGGGTTGTTGGAGAGTCCGGGGAGGGATAGAAGGAGGGTTGGTGAGGCTGTGAGAAGGCAGAGGAGCGAGAGAGCCAAGGCTGGGGATGATGAACAACGGACATCACCTGGAGGCGAACTGCCACGACAACCGCCAGCTTCAAACTCCAGAGGTGCTCCATCATCGAGCTCAAGGTTGTCTTCTACACCGGTCTCAAAGATCGAGAAGAGCTCTCCTCCGATCCCGCGGGTGAAAGCTAAGGAAGTCGCCGTCATCGAGGTTGACGACGACGACGACGACGATCCATTCGGAATGAAGAGGCGCAGAGCGAGGAGGGAAAAGTCGAGAGAGAAGCTACGCAGGACGGAGCGGCCTTCGAGCAGAGGTGATGGGGACGTCATGCCCTCCTTCTGATGACAGACCCAGTGTATTATGTGCATTTCACGACCTCAATGATAAGATTATGAGCTTCAAGTTTTGTGTGAAGAATTCAAGGAACAACGCCGACGCCGCTCTCGTCTCTATGCAGATCCCGTTATATGACCATTCCCTTTTCATACCCATCAAAATCCCCTACTCGTCCTGCATCGTCAACTCATCAAAGTCATCCAGCAGCTCATTCATATCCACCCTCGGCGCCTCATCATCTCCCTCACTCGTCTCCGCCACGCTCATCTCCTCCGCCTCTCTCCTCTTCTCGTTCTTGTACAGCGCCATCGCCTGTCTCAGCTCCTCGTCCTCCTCCACGTCCCGCAGGAACAGCTCGTACTCGTTATCCAGGCGCTCCTGGTCCGCCTTCTTCGGCAGCATCTCACCCTCCTCCTTGTTCATGCGCTTGAGGCGCCAGTTGCGGTTACGGTTGCGGCGACGGCGGGGGTAGTGCTTCTTGACGAGGACGACATCTGGAATGGTGGAGGAGTACTGATTCGAGGCCTCGATGGCGTCGTATTCTTGGTTGTTGTAGTTGGTGCCCGTGACCATGTAGCCCATGGCGGAGTCTCCTGGCTGAAGGAGGTGGCCGAGGTGAGTGCGGGTGAAGTAGGTCTTGTCGTTGACGCCCAGGTCGGAAGCGCGCGCGACGGTGGCCTCGCCAAGGTGCCACTTGCCTCTTGACTGGCCGGTCGAGTCAATGTCCATGACGATGAACTCGACAAGCTCACGGGCGTCGCTGAGCGGGTGGAAAGGCGCACGCCAGTAGATAGGAGAGCTAATATCGGCGGTCTGAAGAGTCTGCGGATCCATAAGATAGACGGACGTTCCGATCTTGTGGCAGAGGAGCAGAGGAGAGATGTTGCCGAGTTGCTTTGCGAGCTTGATGGGCAGGGCGACGAGATCGTCCTTGCACACGGGAACGATTTCGGCTGAGGAAGTGAACTTGTAGGACTTCTTCATGGTGTGGCTGTCCATGGAGATGAGCTCAGAGGAGTGCTTGACCTTGACAGGCATGACGGAGTTGAGGAAATCAACAAACTTCTCAGCCTGGTTCTTGGCAGAGAAGAAGAAGTCAATACCGTCCTTAGCCTCCTTAATGTTGAGCGTCTCACGGTGAGCGCCATGCTTAAGAATCAGCTGCTCCAGGTGCAGGAAGCTTCGCTTGTGATCGACCTTTTGGCGCACCTGGACCGACGCCCTCCAAACGTTTGCCGTGTACGACTTTGCGCACTCCGGGCACTGCTGACCCGCCACAACATACACGATCTCGAAAGCCTGCTGCAGCAACACGCCGTCCTGCACCGAGTCCTGGACGGTGAGCTTGACCTTGATACGCCTCGAGTGAGGCTCCGTCCACACGAAACTAGCGTCGACAACGCGGACCTTGTTGAGGCCGCGCAGCTTCTTGAGGCAGAGCGCCAGCAGCTCGCGGCTCTCGGGAGCGGCGGAGATCCAGCTGTTGGGGGGCAGAAGCCATCGGTCGCAGTCGCGGCAGTTGTGAAGAGTGGCTTCGCGCTGGACGCCTTGGGAGATGTCGACGGTGAGCTTGACGCAGTCGTAGCAGAGGGCGTTTGCGGCGGTGGTTCCGTCGATGGGAGCGCCACAGTTACAGCAGAGGATACTGTAGATAGAAGCGATGGTCAGACTTTTTCCAGGCTTGAGTGTCGACTCGGGAAGCACTTACGTTGCGTTGATCTGCTGGGGCTGCTGGGAAATAGACCCGATAGGGACGGGGTCGTCCAGGTCCATCGACATGTCGGGCCGGCTGTCTTTCTGTCTCGATCTCGTGATTGGAAGTTTCGATGGACGAGGGCGACGGCGCAAGGGAGCTTGTCGTCTCGTGAACGTAGTAAAGAATGATGTTGATGTCGCTGGGGGTTGATGGAGGGGTCGCTGCGTCTGCAAAGTCGAGGCTTGAAAATAATTTGCCCCGCGGGATTGATAAGCGGGACAAATTTCTTATCGCGCCACCGCAACTCAGTCACTATGACTCTTAAGGCTTCACACGCCAGAGGGGCTGCTGTGGGGATTGGGCTCTCGACTAGACCTGCAACACGCCGTGGTTTATGTATTTGTTTGTCATTGATGGCTTTTTGAATGTAAATATCCTGTTCTCGAGTCGCAGAAGATAGGCTGTCGAGCATCGTGGTATCTATTAGAAAATCTTGCTCAGCACCCTCGTCACCTGCTCCGGCTGCTGTTGCTTGTCTCCTCCTTCTTGGCCGCCCTTCTTGATCTGCGCAACCTGCGTAAACGTCCTCTTCCTCTCCTTGACAGGCCGCTCCCCTTCGCCGGCCCCTCCCTCGTCGTCGTGACTCCTCTTCTTCTTCGCCTTCGCCTTGGCTTCCATCCCGTCCAGCATCTTGCTCCTCTCCACATTCCGCACAAACTCCTTGTTCTCCTTGGTCGTCTTGCTGATCTCGGCCCTCATCCTGCTTGTCCTCTCCGCATTCTCTGCCGCGATCTGCTCCGTCAGATTGTGCCATTTGAAGCCCTTGAGATACAGCAGATTCCATAAATCATCGCGGTAGTAGGAGCCCTTCTTGCCACCGATTGTGCGACCGTTGAGCAGCTCCGCCGCAGCTTTCGCATCGCGCTTGCGGGTGAACTCTACCCATCCTTCTGTGAATGAGCGCTTCTTGTTGCCGCCAGCACGAACACGGCGTGCGTGGGCTGCAGGGTCTTCGGGGGCGAGGAATATGCGGTTGATAGTGCCGTAGGGTTGGAGGAGGGAGCGGAGCTTGATGGGTTTCATGAAGGGTGGGATGCGGGAAAGGTATACGACGCCAGACTTCTTGATGGCTTCGTCACTAGCGACCAGGTTCCTCTTGGCTAAAGGGTTGCCGATATTTGTTGGTATTAGGTCGTCATCTGACCGTTTCGACTTGGACTTTGTTTTGGTGGGTTTTGATGATGAAGGGTCGTCTGCATTGGTCTGTTCCTGATCGCCTGAATCGCCGTTATCGTCCTCTTCTTGTTCCTGGTCGCTCGCAGAGTCATCTTCCTCCTCATCCCCCTCGTCATCTGAATCAACCTTTCTTCGCTTGGTGCTGCGGCCACCCTTTGCGACCTCATCCTCTGAGTCGTAGTCATTGATGTGCTCGTCTTCGCTGTCCGAGACTCCGAGAAGCTCGTTGGCCTTCTTCGTCGACATGATGGGCGAAATTGGAAGGGAGATGGTTGAATGCGTTGTCTTTCTACCGAGCTCAAGGCTGGGTCTGCGCCGTTGGGAGAGGCAGAAGAAAAAACACTGGAGATCGTCAAGATAAGGCTTTGGCGACCGATAAGATAAGCGATAAGCCTTTGGTTACGATTTCGAGAGCTTGAGGCATGGTTAGCATACGCCTTGCTCTGTTGAAACTTCATTCATCATGTTTAATTCCGAAACTCTTATCAGTCATGAGAGGATGGTCTCCCTCCCAGATGAATTCGTAGATTACTTATCGAGGCCGTTGTCGGACTCTCGTTGCAGTGGCGGTACGATGATATCGTCCATGGCGGGGCAGTAGCGGCGGGACGTTTCCTCTCGTCGGACTCGGCGTCCGATGCTTGACTCGAGCTTCTCCATCCACCTCTTTCAGCTACTCCTCCTAATAACTTGGTGACCTCGTCCTCTACGCTACTCGACCTGAGACCTGCTTCTTCACCGACAACACTACTGCGGGACATCACAACTTTTCGAGACACAAGAGACTACTCAGAGTCGCCCATCATGTCCGTCGAGGTCATCAACACCATCTCCCCCACCACGAACGAGACCGTCATCACCCGCAACGGCATCTCGGAATCAGACCTCTCCGCCATCCCCAAGACAGCCACCGATGCGTTCCAGTCCTGGCGCAAGACCTCACTTAAGGAGCGTCAAGACATTGTGAGCAAGTTTCTCAAGGGTCTACTTGACCGCCAGGATGAGCTCGCCGAGGAGATCACCGTCCAGATGGGCCGACCCATCGCCTTCGGCACCGTCGAAGTCAAGACTGCCGTGAAGCGCGGCGAGTACATGCTCAAGATCAGCGACGACGCGCTCAAGGACACCGATGGCGATGCTGAGAAGGGTTTCAAGCGCTTTATTCGCAAGGTCCCTGTCGGCCCCGTCCTCATCATCTTCCCCTGGAATGTGGGTTGCCCCCTTATCTGAATCACCAGCCTTGGTCTGGATCCTCTGCTATCCTCGTGCACGGTGGGCTAACCACGACTGTTTGTCTCACAGTACCCCTACCTCACTCTGGTCAACTCCCTCATCCCAGCCATCCTCGCCGGCAACTCCGTTATCCTCAAGCCGTCTCCCCAGACCCCGACCATTGCCGAGCGGGTCACTGAGGTGTTCGAGGCAGCTGGTCTGCCCAAGGGTGTCCTGCAGTACTTCCACTGCGGATCCCTCACCGTCATGGAGACCATCGTGCGCAACCCTGCCATCAAGCTGGTATGCTTCACCGGCGCCGTCGCCGGTGGACTGTCAGTTCAGAAGGCTGCGGCCGACCGCTTTGTGAGCGTGGGGCTGGAGCTAGGAGGCAAGGACCCCGCTTACATCAGAGACGATGTTGACATTGAATGGGCGGCCGAGGAGATGGTCGATGGCGCAGTCTTCAACTCTGGTCAGAGCTGCTGCTCGCTGGAGAGGGTGTATGTTCATGAGAAGGTCTACGACGACTTCGTCAAGGCGGCCCAGAAAGTACTCAGCGGGTACAAGCTGGGCGACCCCTTTGATAAGGCCACTCATGTTGGTCCCGTGATCTCCAAGAAGTCCAAAGAGACGATCGAGGCGCACATCAAGGACGCTCTGGACAAGGGCGCCAAGGATGAGACGCCTGAGAACGAGACGTTCAGCAACCCGCCTACCAAGGGCAACTTTGTGAAGCCCACACTCTTGACGGGTGTGAACCACTCGATGACGGTGATGACGGACGAGACATTCGGGCCCGTGATTCCTGTGATGAAGGTCAAGGACGACGAGGAGGCTGTCAAGCTGATGAATGACAGTGAGTTTGGTCTCACTGCCAGCATCTGGACCAAGGACACCGACAGGGGCTACGAGCTGGCCGATGAGGTCGAGGCCGGCACTGTCTTTGTCAACCGCGCCGACTACCCGAGCCCGGTAAGTGCA